>OY728147.1:1974337914-1974937914 GCA_963277665.1 Viscum album | reverse complement strand
CTATTATTTTCTAGTTCTAATTTTGGAACATTTTATTTGAGAACTCTGACTTACTCATCCTGATTCACAGTCATGTATTTTATGTGTTCCAAAAACTTCACTCTCTTAGAAACATATAATGAAAACTTATCAATAGAATCATAATTTTCAAGAGAGTTTCTTAACTTCAAGTAAGTGACCATCATGACCATTCAAGTCATTATCCACTTGTCTCGACCATTTTATCAAATAGTTAAATCTTTTCTTATGTGCATTATTATTTCCTTTGAATGCTTTGATGTCGACCTCATATTAGATCACTGAATCATTCATAAAATTAAAGGATTCTAACTTTTCATTTATAAAACATTGTATCTATTTGAATGTGGATTCAATATTAAATAGATACTGAATCTGATCAGTTAATAATTTCAATGTTTGAGAAATGTAGTCAATATTATTTTGTTACTCTATGGAATTTATAACAACCCTTCTCTTTATTACACACATAATCATGATTTATTACATAAAATTTCACTTAAGAAAACTCTAAGGATCAATATGTCTAGTGTCTTGGGAAAATTAGGAACATTACATAACATCTTGGAATATAAAACACAACATCTTTATTGAATGATTCTTTTACATGACCACTACATTCCTTCGTACTCAACATTGTATGGGATAACCTTGGGACATGGATAAGAAAAGGGCGAGATATAAAGACTAGTTAGGGAGTAAACGAGGAATAACATGAATAATATAATACATTCTAGGTAATAGGAATATTAATAGTGCACAATAGAAACATGAACATAGGGGCATGATATAATATTATTATCATAACATGGAAATGTGGAAACAAAATTTAACATTATATTAGAATGATCCATTGCTCATTTCACATCTGGAATGAGTAAAACCTCATTGAACATTAATTATAATGATTAAACCCTCATTTAACATGAAATATCATGATACTAATCTTTACCCAATTCATTGGATCATTATCTGGTCGCACCCTTCTTAATCAATTTATTCCATGCATAAGTGTGCCACATAGATCATACAACATGGATTCATTAAAAATCATCATTTATTACAAGATAAAGGAATTTAGAATTTATACATGAAACATGATAATCAATTAGTAAATGTGGATTAAGTTGAACACCCTTTGTAGAGAAATGGTTATGGTATTCACTACACAATGACTTTGTCTTGGAAATTAGCGGTGCAATTTCGGCAGCATAACAACGTGACATAAGAATTCATAAAAATGGTTTCTGAGAGAGAAAGGGGTATGTAATCATATGTAAATGAAATGGAAAGTATGGGGGTCAAATAGATACATGTCACAACATATGTAATGGAATTTAGATTCATAATATAAAAGAATTACTTGAATGTAAATGAAAAGAGAGAAATCCCTTACAAAATTTCTGGGTGGTAACGGGTGTACATGGGAAGCATTAATGAGAGATAAAGGGGTATCTCATCATTAAAAATAAGTAGGGAAGTATAGGGGAGATTCTAAATAATACCCCAACATTTTTAATTGAAAATTAAAGGGTATAACAACATAAAGAAACTTGGACAAAAATGAGAGAGGAAGAAATTCCTTACTTGGAAGTGCGATCCCAAAGGCTTAGAAGAGTCTTGAGAGATGCTTCTTGATAAATTTGGGTGCCTTGGGAGGATTCTAGAGAGAGGTGTGCAGGGGTTGGTATATCTCCAAATGGTTTTAATGAAGAGGAATGGGATATTGAGTGGGTTTATATAGGAAAAGAGAGGGAATTCTTTATTATTTAAGATTTGGAAACCACACATTAAACTAATAAAAAAACAAACCATCCTATGGTTTTTGCCCATGGTTTTTCCAAAAGTGGAGTGTAAAACATTATTTTATAAGGAAAATGGTAAAAAATATTAAAATAATTGTCTTTCTTATGTGGAGGTGAGTCACACTCTCAAGGAAATCATTTTAAAATGTTAAAATGTTATATAAGTCTTGGAGGGTCCACTAAGGATTTGTAAAATAAATAAAAAAACCTAAAATCAAATTATTTTAACAGAAAAACATATATTTTCCAAACCTACCATTTATAATATTTTATTACATATGTATTGGGTCATTATGATGTCATAAAACACATTATATATTTAAATGTTTTTTAATTTTTACCCAAAAAATTGGTTGTCTTAGAAAATTATGAAAAATTCACCATTGGATAATTTTGATGTCCTGATTACAAAAAAAATATTCATTTTATATAAAGAAATTTCTAAATATTTTAATGTTTACTTTTAAAATAAAAACCGACATTTATCCAAAATTCATGGGTTTTGACCAAAACAACTTTCAAACTTTAATAAAAATTACAATTATATTCATAAAAATTATTCGATAATTTATATTTAATAAAAATTAATACCGTAATAATATTTTATTAAAATATTATTTAATTAATAAATCAATTAATTCATCAAAATAGAGTTCTTAATTGAATATTAACAAAAAATACTATTTGATATTTAAAAACTATTTACAAAGTAACAATAATAAAATGAATGTATATTATTTATTATATACAAAAATAATGCACATAATCATAGTTCTAGGGTTTTTTACATAACCTCTTATAACACCCGTATAATACCTAAGGGTAAGGTGTGTGATTCTGACAGACTGTTGGGGATTCTCAGATAACATCGCTAAGGTGTTGATCTCTATCAACTTCCACTTCTCCTGTAGGCGGTTCCATTCAAGCATAACATGTTGAAGCTCTACTTGGGATTGTTCAAGAGTGAATCCCAATAACACCACCTTCTTTTCGAGATCTGACAGATGGACTTCGTAAGGATCAATTCTACTGGATGAGGCTATCACTTCCTTTATCCGATTAAATTGGATTTGTTAAATCCCTATATTTATACTAATTATGTGATCGTTGTTCAAAGAATATATTAGAAAGGGTAACAATTCTTAAGGGTATTTTAAAATCCAAAAACATAAAACCAAGTAAGTTAATATGTTTTATATATCCATTTTACATAATAAGACATTCAATAAGATTAAGAGGAGTTTTCATTAATAAAAGTTTGGGTCGTTATAGTCTTCCCCCCTTAAGAAATTTCAGCCTCAAAATTTACATTTACCACACTAAAATAGATATGAGTAACTCTTCTTCATCACGTCCTCTGATTCCCACATTGCTTCATCAAACTTATGGTCTCACCACAACACCTTGATGTGGGGAATTATCATATTTCATAAAGATTTTTCCCTACAATCTTAGATCTTCACCAGCTTCTATTCCTAGGAGAGGTCATTCTACAATGGTACCACCTCTATATTGAGTACATGTGATGGGTCTAGTATGTACTTTCTCAAGAGTGATACATGGAATACATCATGTACTTGAGACAGGTTTTGGGGGAACACCAGTTGATATTCCAACACTCCAAAGTGATCAATGATCTCAAAAGGGCCGATGTACCTTAGAATAAACTTTCCCTTATTCTCAAATCTCATAACTCAATTCTATAGTGATATATGAAGTAATCACATGTCTTTAACATCAAAGTCTAGGTCTCTTCGACAATTATCAGAATAGCTATTTTTTTCAACTCTGAGAAGATTTAATGTGATGTTGAATGGTATTAACCTTCTCCACAATTCTTCGACCATTTCTAGACCTAGGATTTTTCTCTCCCCAACTTCATCCCAACATGCCGGTGCTCTGCACCTCTTCCCATATAGGGCTTCATAAGGAGCCATTTGGATGCTTGAGTGAAAAATGTTATTGTAAGAGAACTCAACCAGATTAAGACATTGATCTCATCCCCCTTTGAAGTCCATTTAGAATGCTCTCATAATGACCTCAAGTGTCTCAATAGTCCACTTATATTGGCCATCAGTTTGAAGATGTAAGTCATACTGAAGTTTAGCTGAGTATTTAGAGCATGTTGAAGACTCTTCTAGAACATAGAGCTTAATCCTGGATTTCAACCGGATACAATAGATAGTTGTACTCCATGTAGCCTACCACTTCTATGATATATATCTGTGCTGGTTGATCCAATGAGAAATCCTCCTTAATTTCCATGAAGTGTGAAATATTTGTAAGATGATCCAAAAAAACCCAGATAGCATTGTTTCCTTTGGATGTATTTGGAAGTCCGGTGGAAAATTCCATGGTGATGTTTTCTAATTTCAATGCTGGTATGGAAAATGATTGTATCATCCCCTTAGATTTCTACCTTTGAGACTTCACTTGATGACATACCTAAAAATTTTATGTATACTAAGTGTTCTCCCTCTTCATGTTATCCCACGAATAATTCTCTCAGAGATATCGATACATCTTTGTGTTTCTTGGGATAATAGAGAAATTCAAACTATGGGAATCATCCAAAAGTTCATTCTTTTACTCCAGATTTTATGGAACACATAGTCTTGTCCCAAATCTCACAATTCCTTCTTCATTAACATTTTACTCTGAGGATTTACCTTTTTTGAAAGTTTCCACATTCTTCTAAATTTCCACATCATTCTTTTTGAGCATACTTTAACCATTGCAAAAGATATGGTTAAGAAATAATTTGTGAGAGTATTGATGATGTTCCATTATTTATGATTCCCATTTCTATATTCATCCAATATAAGAATATTTGATACTTTTTGATTCTCATAAATGGTATAATTGCTGGGTGCTTTCTGCTTAGAGCATCTGCCTCCTTGTTCTCTATCCCTGGGTGGGAATAGATTGAGAATTCATAGTATTTGATCATCAATATCCATCTTTATTGGTGCATATTACACTCTTTATGTGTGTATATATACTTGAGACTTTTGTGATCTGTTTATATTTGACACTTCACTCCAAAGAGGTAATGTAGCTAAATTTTTAAAGTGATGATTACTACAGCCAACTACAGATCATGTTTTGGATAGTTTTTTCTCATGAAATTTCAATTGTCTTGAAGCAAAGGCAATGAATCTATCATTTTTCATCAATACAAAGCCCATACCCTTCTTTAAAGTTTCACTGAATACCACAAAAATTTCAGCACTTGTGGGTAGTGTGAGAACATGCGCAATTATAACCCTCATTTTCAACTCCTTAAATCTCTCTTCGCATTCATCACTCGAAGAAAACTTGACTCCCTTATGAGTTATATTGGTAAGAGGGTTTTAAAATCATGAGATATTTATCACTAATCAGTGATAATATCCTATTTACCCCAGGAATCTACGAATATACATCCCCATTGTTGGCCTCAACCATCTCTGAATTTCATTTGTCTTGGAGGGATTCACATATATCCAATTTCTTATGATGATATGACCCAATAACGAGAATTCCTTTCACAAAAACTCACACTTGTTTTAATTTTCATAGATCATATCCTTTCGCAAGGTCTCTAGTACAATACTTAGATTCTCCTCATGCTCCTTATTGGTTTTGGAGTATATTAGAATATTGTTTGTAAAAGGTACCATAAATTTATTGAGGTAATATCTAAAGACTATATTCATCTAGTCTATTAATATTTTTGGAGAATTAGTGAGTTAAAAAGGCATTACTATGAATTCACACTACCCTGTACCTTGTATGAAAAGACTTCTTGGGGATATCCTCCTACTTCACCCTTACTTGATAATATCCTGACTGAAAGTCCACCTTGGAGAAGTATTGTGCTCCATGTAGATGACTGGACAATTCATCAGTTCGGGGAAGAGGATATTTTTTCTTTATCATGACTGTTTTGAGCTCACGATAATCAATGTAAAGGCACATTGACCCATCCTTCCTCTTGACGAAGAAGACTAGTGCACCCTATGGTGAAGCACATGGGCATGTAAACCCTTTATCTAGATTTGCCTGTAGTTATTTAATTAGATCCTCAAGCTCCACACCAACCATTCTATATAGAGTCTTGGATACTGGAAATTCCACTAGTATAAGATCAATCAAGAATTCAACATCTCTTCTAAGAGGAAGACCATACAATTCTTTGGGAAACAGTTTGGCGAATTCCCTCACAATAGGAATGTCTTTAAGGATGGTTACTTCCTTAGACTCAATAATCTTAGAAAGGTACGCATGTTTTTAGGGTATTAATATCCCCTCTTGAGATGATGGTGCTAAAAAAGATTCATCCTCCTCCCTACACTTGTATAGAATTGGGGATCGATTCTCCATATGGATAGTGATTTCCCCCTCACAAAATTTTTTGTTGGCTCTATATAGGTAAATCCAATCTATGACAATAAATGCATTAAATTATACACGAGGGAGTATAACGAGGTTTTCGGGAAGTTTAATCCACAAATTGTGATAGGGGAGGAGTTATATTAATGGGTTTCAATGATTTCCCCAATTTCCGTTCTTTCCGACATATCCACTTCCATGATTTGTGGTGATGTTGGGATTCTTCGAATATACCTTCGGGATATAAAGTAATGTGTAGAAGTAGAATAAAAAAGTATGTTCACTATTCTTGAATGAACAACTAGCGCACCTGTCACCAATTCATTGTTGGGGTCACTTTAGTGGTATTTATGGAAAAATCTCACCCTTACAGGCTTGTAGGTTGTTGTTTGCCTCTGAAAACCCTTTTCTTAGAGCACTGGTTTAAAAAGTCCCTTGGTTATTTGTATTTGAAGCAATGAAAAATGCGTTGAGGGTCAAACAGAGAGTTTCTCTCCTCTCTCACAACAACGGGTTTTTTCTTGTTAGAAATTGATAGTCAGGTTCTCTTCTCTTCTCTACCTAAATAATTTCCTCATCCCCTACTGAAAATTTTGGGTGTGCTTCTTTCCTTACCTTTGGAAAGTGGGGTGCTGGATTTTCTTAGCACCGTTGGTTTTATCCATCAGTCCACCAAAATTGAAGTCCTCCTTACGCTTATTATCCCAACAATATCCCTGAGATTATCTAATCTCCATTTCAACTTTAAGGGATCATAGGAAAATTTCCTCATAGATCTTGAAGTCACAAATTGCTAGGGATTTCTATTGGCTAGTGTTGAGCCCATCAAAGAAGCAATCAACCTTGAATTCGAGGATAATGACAAATCCATAGGCATATCATGCAAGCCATATATAGTTTTCCTCGTACGCTTCGATGGATTCATCATCTTTTTTCATCTCCTAAATTTTTAAGGGTGAGGATTCTACCCTTAGGTTTTCTGTACAAAACTTCTTTCTATATTCTAGGAGTGGAATCAGAACTCGTTCTATCTATTCTATCCACAAAATTCTTAAAATTGGAGTCAAAAAATAACTTCATCTTGGCTATATTCTCTTTACTAATTAGAGAAATATTTTTCCTGATAGCATAAGTTTGATTATTCATATTTAAAAAGTTAATGTAGTTCATTATAATTTTATTTATAAATTAGGGAAACATCAATATCATTGATTTCATTGAACCTCTCTTAATGTATTCCACCAATAGAAAAAAAAATTCACAAGGTTTTTTTTTCATGTTCATTAGAAAATCGATGACAAATATATTAAGAACATTGTTGGTATTCCTATCATCTTTTCTAGGAATCAAATAACCCTATATCAATATAGTAAACACTCTTGGATCATGAGTATGGTGAGAAATCTTTCTTAATGTCTCAAAATTTGTAAATAATGATGATTTATACTTTCACTTTACAAAACTCCCAAGTTTGTCTAGAAGTTTTTAAGAATGGAGATACACTTCTCCTCCTAGAGGTACTTTTACTCGGTTGTCTACTTGTTTATTACAAGGTTTACATTCTTTACCAATAATTGTAAAAACTATTTCTTCCTTATTATTTTATGATTCATAAAACTCTCTAACTATTTGAGTGTAATGTTTATCAAAATAATTATATATTTTTTCAAAAATATCTTTTCGAATCCCGAAATGGTAATAATATTTTTAAGAAGCGAATTGTGATTTTCATACCATGCCCTTTCAATCAACCTTTCTATTTCAAATTTTTTTTTTGAAAAATATTTAGTAGTTTCCATCTTAATGAAACTAATGCCAAAGATCAAAAGAGTTCCGAAGGATCAGAATGAGAACGTAAATAGGTGGCAAGATTATGGTAAAAAACTATAAAAATTAATGTGGAAAATGTGTGAAAAATTTTTATATAGGCATGTGAGGTGATGGTTCAAATTCGATAAAATTTAAATGAATCAGATTGAATATTATTTTTTTTATTTGAAGATTAATATTTAATTGAATAATGATTTTAAAAATAACTCTAAAATATTAATATTTTTTGAGAAAAACTTGTTATCATAGTAAAATAAAATCCTATTTGAAAATATTTTTTATTTCTAAAAAATTATAGATTGTAAAATTAAAATAATATATAAAGAACCACATGTATTTACTAAAGTAATGAATAAGTATTGAAACTAAAAGAGTAATACCTTTCAGAGAATAAATTTTTCCTCGGTATGTGTAATATTTTCTTCATTATTTTTTAATAAAATTTTCTGATAAATATTATAATAAATACATTGTCTAGAATAATTTTTTTAACAAGTTTAGATTCCCAAAAAAAATTAAATCAAATTGTGACTCTGAAATATTGTTTTTTATTTCGAAGAATCTTCTTATAAAACATTGGTATTGGAATGTTTATAAAAATATTTTTTTTGGAAAATTTCATAATTTTTTTTACCTTAAATTATTTATTATAAAAAAAATTATGAAAGTGAGGTTTTTTGAAATTAAAAAGTTAACGAAAAATAATATTTTAGAAAAAGTAAATGTTTTAGAAAACTAAATTACATTTGTACTCACCCTTAGAGAATGAATTTATTTATTTTTGGATATTTTTAAACATTAATTAGATATGAATAATTATATTATATGGATCATTTCTAGATTCAACTTAATATATTAAAATCTATCGAAACTGAGAGACTTAATAAATATATGAGTTTATTGTTCTTGCATTCCAATGAAGTGTAAAATGACATCTCATTTTTATGTGTGATGGAGAAGGAAATAATGTCTTAAATATACGGTCTTATCATGTGAGTTATGTGATGATTTTTTACTTAAGGAAATGTCACTTGTGTTATCACACACTATTTGGGTTTTAGTAAAACACATTCTATAGTCAGCGAGTGTGTGTTTCATCCATAAAACTTGGGCACAATAACTTCCAGCTTCCACGTATTCAACTTCCGTAGTGGGAAGTACTATTGAGTGTTTTTTCTTACAGTACCATGAAACTGAATCTTCTCTTAATAAATTACATGTTACAAATGTTCTTTTCTTATCCATTATTCATCCACTAAAGTCATCATTCGAACAAATTTTTAAATTAAAATAATTTCAAGAAGAATAAAATAAGGACAAATCTATAGTTCCCTTAAGGTAATTAAAAATAAGTTTTAAAACTTTAATATGGGATTATTTTAGACTAGATTGATATATAACACATAAGCATACTCAAAAAACTGAATCTATATTACTAGATATTAATTAAAGTAAACTTCTAATCACATCTCTAAAATTATTTTGATCAACTTCTTTCCCAAAATCATCAATATCTAAAGCATTTTCGGTTTTTATAGGATTACTAAAACTTTTAGTGTTTTCAGACCCAAATTTCATAAGAATACATTTTATATAATTATGTTGACATATAAAATTTCCCTATGGTTTTTGTAAAATTTGAAAACCTAGAAATTATGCTAACTCATCCATCATTCTCATTTTAAACTTAGACTTCATAAGATCAACTAAGTAATTTTTTAGAGACTTTTGAGTTGAACCTCATATAATTATAGAAACATATATTTGTACAATCATAATATTTTTATTTACTTATTTTATAAAAAGTGTTGGATTCAAATCCCCTTGAACAAAATTATTTTGTAAAAAAAATCTAGTTAACCTATCATACTAGGCTCTATGGGTTTGTTTAAGTCCATATAGATCCTTGGTAAGTTTAAAAACACATTCTAGATGTTTTTTATTTACAAAACAAGGTGTTTTTTCCACAAAGAATTCCTAATAAACACAACGATTAATGAAATCACACTTTACATCCATTTGAAATAGTTTAAAATTTAAGAATGATGCACATGATATAAGTATAAAAATATGCTTAAGTCTAGATACCATAACATAATTGTTTTTATAGTTTATGTATTCTTATTTATTATAAACCTTAACAATAATTATAAATTTATTTATAAATATTAATTTATTTTCATTACAATTGTTCTAAAAGACCCATTTTACACCAATTATATGAGAATCATTAGGTTATTCAACCAAAGTCCAAATATTGTTCTTTTAAAACTCATTGAGTTTATCTTTCATTTCCTTTAACCAATCCTCATCACCTGAATCCTCATCACGTAAATCCTCATCCAGAGTCTTGGTTTTAAATTGATATAAAAATTCTAGTTTCTCAATTTCATTTTGCCAAGAAATTATAGTTCTTACTAGTTGATCTTCTCACCAATGATATTATCACTAGGTTGATTCCTAATAAACAACTGAATTCTTGAATTTTCAAAACTTTGTTCTTCAAAAATATGTTGAAGATATTCCCAAGGTATAACTTCAATAATATATTCTTAACTTATTTTACCATGAGAATAACTTTATAACATAGGTTGAAAATTAGTTTTATATATAAAATTTGAAGATATAGGTTGGGGTTGTTTGAAAACAAAGGGATCTGTTTCATCAAACTCAACTTATATTGTTTCCTTAATAGTAAATCTATTTTTATTGAAAAATCTATATGCCTTACTAATTGTGTAATAACCAAAAAGCATCCCTTCATCAAATTTTGGTGAAAATTTATGGAAGTTATCTTTAGTATTCAGGATGAATACTTTTCATCCAAAAACATTATTGTATGAAATTTTTTGTTTCCTTTCGGTCCACAACACATAAAGAGTTTTATTAATAAACGATCTAATCAAAACTCGATTTATAGTATAATAAGCAGTACTAACTACCTCAACCTAAAAATGTTTAGCAACTGAGTATTCACTCAACATGGTTTTAGTAATCTCTTGAAAAAATCTATTTTTTTCTTTAAAATACTCCATTTATTTGTGGAGTTCAAGTTGTTGAAAAGTTATGTATAATACCTATTTTACTACAAAATGTTTCAAAGTCAAAATTTACAAATTATCCACCATAATCACTATCAATATTTATCAAGGAGAGGTTTTTCTTATTTTTAACTATGGATATCAAATATTTAAAACAATTAATGGGTTTATATTTCATTTTTTGAAAATAAACCCATGTATATCTAGTGTAATCATCAACTAAAACATATATATAGTATTTTAAACCAATACATACAATTTTTATTGGACCAAATAAATCCCTGTGAACTAAATATAAAGAATCAGAAATTATGACTTAACTAATATATTTAAACCTTGACTTATGTCACCTACCAAATTGATAAGGATCACAAACATTAGAAGTATTAAACCTATGTTTTGGTAGTTTATTTACAAGTTATTTCTTAGATATCTTAGCTACATTTCTTTGGTAAAAGTATCATAATATTATATTCTATAACCAATATTGATATTCCATTTCACAAATCTAAAGTAGGTATTGGATCCTAAGTTCTTCTAATTTTAAAGTGTAAACATTATCATGTAGATTAGAAGAATGACTAAACTCATCCTTAGAACTATGAATAATAAATGTATCATTCCAAAATTTCACATGATAATCCTCGTCACACAATTGAATTATAATGATAAAATTGTGATTAAGTTCTACAATAAATAACACAATTGAAATTAAAGTTTTACCAAGAAGAAAAATGTTGCCTATACCTATAATTTGACAGTGAGAATTATCTCCAAAAGTGACTTTTCCACATTTCATCTTTATGATATTATTAAGGAAATATTTATTTTCATTCAACTGTCTTGAGAAAACACAATCCATGTAACAAGTGTTTTTATTGTTGTTACATTATATATTTTATTGAAAAACAATAAATTAGTGTTTCAGATCCTAAACCTTATTAGGTCTAGTATTATATGAAAATAAAATCTTAGGTAATAAATTTTTTCCAACATTACTATGTGGAGAAAATGTTATTTATTTGGAAAAATAATTTTTTTGAAAACCTAAATAATGAACTCTATATGAAAAAAATTCATTCTTCAAATGTTTACCAGTTTCATATTTTTGTGAAAATGAATCACTTTTTGGAATAAAGTAGTTATTACTAAAAATTGGTATTTTTTAGTAAAACCCATTTCAGAAATATCTCTACGAGTTTTAATTTTTTTATACATTTTATCAATTTTTTTTTTCTATAAAGGTAAACTTTGATTAATTTTTCTTCATACTAGAAATTTCAGATCTTAGTTTTATATCTAATTTTTTTATCCTATGTATTAATAGAATTCAAACTAAGTTTTAAAAAATCAGATTGTAAAGGAGTTTTCTAAAAAATATATTTCTCATGATATTTTGAAAGGATGTCATTTTCAAAATTATTGTTATCATGTTCTTTGGAAAGATCTGATATATCAATTATATGGGTAGTGATTCTCAAATTTACTTTAATAAGTTTAACTTGAGAAACATTAATTTTTTTAGAAACATTAAAGTTTTCATTATCAAGTAATTTTGAAAACATAGATACTTCTTCATAACTAGGTAAAGTAGTAACCTATTTAGATGAGGAATATTCTTCATACGAAGATGTGTTATTATTCTATTAATTTCTAGTAGGGATGTAAAAATTTAGATTATTTCTAATGAATGTTTAGACATACTATATCCTCCACTTGCACTCCAAGTTTCTAAATCTTTCAAAATATTATTTCTCTTGTGTTTTTAATAGTCATTATCATTCCTTACAAAATTCCATTCCTTATTATCCATTTCAACTTAGGAAACTTAGGCCTTATATTTCCTATTTTCTTACACTCAGAACATAAAAAATTAGAAGAATCTTTCTTATCACCGTTATCTCTAAGTATATTCTTATATATGTACTAATTTTTTTCTTTCCAACAATCTTAATAATCATTCTCATAGGACTATCCAACTAATTATTAGACTTCTCTGATGAACTATAATCTGATTCAACAATTACTTTCTTCTTTCTATAATATTTCAGCACTTTCTCAACTGATTAAACATTAATAGAAACATGAGATGTAGTTTCAAAAGAAAATCTTCCATTTTTCTTTTTCATCTTCACTTCATCCCCTTTCAGTCTACCTGAATATTTCATAAGGTTTCCAATAAGAACATCTAGAGTCATATTTATATTCTTTCTAGTATCATACAAAGTTATTATTTTAGATTCCCATTCATTAGGAATAATCTAAATAATATTATCAACTAAGATACCATCTGTTAAATGTTTCTCTCTAAGAGAATGTAAACCATGAACAACGTTCATGAATATTTGATGCATATTATCTACTGATTCTCCATATAGTAAATCAAAATATTGATAATCATCTCTAAACATATCTCTTATAGTTTTGATGGCTTTAGAAGTGCCAAAGTGAGTAACTTATAACTTTTTCTATTTAAATGTAGCTTCTCTAAAAGATTAAATTTTACTATAGATACTTATTGATATAAAATAATGTTGAATATTCCTTAATCTATAAATAAATTGATAGTCTCAATTTTCTTGATTCTTAAACTTTGTAATTTTGTTCTCGGGAGTATTATAATCTCCAGTTAACATCACGAAGTTATCCACACAAGTATGGATAACAAAATTCTTTATTCTATCTCTCCAGTATTCATAATCATTCCCATAAAAAATAAGTGGTCTATTAGGATTCATATTTTCAAGTGTAATAACATTAAAACCTGAAATCTTATAAAAATATTATTGTCTCCAATACATATTAGTGTAAAATCAATTTATAAAAAAGAAATAACTTTGATAACTTGAAGTTTATAACAAAAGTAAATACTCACATGTATAGTAGGAGAACCTTCTCTGATACCAATTGTTCGATCATAAGAGTATACGATGGATAAAAGAGGGGGGGGGGTGAATTTTAGTTCAAAAATAAAACTAAAAAAAAACATATACACTATTAATTCAAAATGTATAAACTCAAAAATTTTCTAATGAAAAAAGTGTACATCATATTCAGAAATTGTTTGATATATCATATTGTTATCAGTCTCAAAATCACACCGGTAAAACAATTTATTAGAAATATTTTTAAAAAAACTTGCTAATTTAAATGAACAATATAAAATTAAACTTTTAAAAACTAATAACGAAAAATGTTATAATATAAATAATTATTTACAAGATTTATAAAAGGTAACTATGATATTTAACATTAAGAATTAAATAAGTCAAAAATACTAACATAGATATCCAAAGTTTCAATAACTACTATAAAGGTTTGTCTTTACTTTCTAGGAAATACCTCAATGAGATGATCATAATGAATTTATCTTCTAATCACTTGTAATTTATCAATTCGATAGATCAGTATCAACCTTTTATTTCTTAAACATGAATACTATTGATACAAATATTAGTGTATCTGTATTCCTAGCCCTTGAAGCCCTTGATCTGATGGATCAATATCTTCTGTCATCCCATGTTTGGAATTCCCTAATCTAACCATGATTTTACACAATGAATAAAAATAAAACTTTCTAATTATTTTAAAATCCTTGGAATGATTCCTTATAACTAAAAATCACTAAAATATTATAAAGATTAGGAATGATATGTACAAGTGGAGAAATATTTTGACATTGTGAGTTTCAAATGAAGAATGTTCCAGCTCTTCCAATGACCTTCTATTTATAGGAAAACCTTCAATGGTCATATTACTGAGTTGGGTTCAACAACCTCAAACAACATTCACTTTGACAGCTCATAATGATCTGGATCTTGAACTTAACATCGAATCATGAGATGTACTAACTTTTACTAATTTTTTTTGTTTGGAACCATTAAAATGATATTATAGATTATTTCTGATATAAACCATTCTAAATAATCCAATTATAAACTTCAAAATGTCCATTATACTTCACTATTGTTTATCAATATGATAAATTTAACAAAGACTAATCTAATTTATCAATACTATTTTTAGTCTGATGACCATAAATTTTTTCAGTATGATAGATAAGAAATTTTTCTAACCACTTTTCAATACAATAGTTGGTCTAATATATCATATTTACCTTTAGTCTAATGGATCAGATTGAATAATAAAAGTTCATATGAGTTTTATTAGAAAAATTTATATATTTGGTATAAACAGATTTTTTCTACAAAAAAATACTAAAACACCTGGGATATATAAAGTGAGTAAAATACAGGTTTAAGAAAGTATTTTTTATTTCCAAAACAAATAAAATGAAAATTAGAAATTATTACTTTAGACTCAATAAAATGGGGTAGATATAAATATTGACTTGAGAAGAGAAGATGGCTCATTTCTTCTTAACTTTTATTCTTTGGTTTCACTTTTTATTATATTAGTATATCATTATGTATTTGAATATTATTTCACATAATTGAATTTAAGGATATATAAATTTTATATCTCATAATCCTTCCACATTCTTGATACTTCATTCTCAATCGCTATTAGTTCTTCTTAAGCATGTTTCTTGAGGGAGAATGTGATATATTGGAATCATTATAATTCTCAAGGGTGATTATGAACATTCCTAACAAAAAAAATATGTATTGATTTGAATCTATTTTTTAAACAATACATATCATTAAACTACATTAATTAGTTTTTAAATTCATGATCATAAATTCCAACCACTATTTTTTAACTTTGATAGATCCAACACTAATAACATTAAATTTCATATATTCTCCCTCACACTAATATCACCTAGTTTTTCCTAAATTTTCTTATTGCCTTTTAGTAGTTATATTTTGTATCATATTAAGGCTTCAACCACTTACCATCCTTTTGGATTGATCCAACATCACACTATCTTGTAATGAGTAGTAAATTATAAAATTATAATTTTAAAGGAGATTCAAATGCTAAAATGACCAGTACACTACATAAATCCTAGTGTGATCACCCCATTATAGATTCAAAGACACAATATATTTTCTAATTCAACACTTTTATAGTGAGAATTTTCCAATTTTACAGATTTGACTAAAAATTAATGTTTTCATCAAAAATATCTCAGGGATATCAATCAAATACAACAAGGACCATCATATAATTTCAATGAGAATTAATGAATAATAACACATTGAGAAAAGTGATAAATTTTGACTATAGTGTTGGACTCCTCATGTACTAATCAAGTCTTAATGATCAAAAATCCTATTCAACATGGATAAATCTTGTAAATTATATCAAATCATGTGTATTATTGTTTAAAGTGTTCTCATGATTTAAGAAGATCCGTTAAAGATCATAATTTCTCTACATTTAGTTTAATTACTTTATATTATCCTTGATAATACCTTCTTTGAAAAATGATTGAGTCTAATCCATTATATGATCATCATTGCTTAAGTCTGAATACAGTTATTTTAAAAAAGTCTGAGACACCATGAGTCTGCCATTGGTTATGTATTTCTGGAAAAGTAAATCAGACACCGTGAACAAGTAGACACTATGAACAAGCAGACACTGTGAACAAGCAGACACCATGAACAAGTGGACACCGTGAACAAACAGACACCGTGAACAAGTAGACACCATGAACAAGAAGACACTGTGATCGTGAGACACCATGACATCCAGACACCGTGGAATCTAGACATCGTGAACAAGACACCATGAACAAGACACCATGACCACGAGACACCATGACCGCGAGACACCGTGGCCATGAGACATTGTGACATTCATACACCATGACCATTCCAGACACCATGTGGAGGAGACACCGTTTCCATGACATACTGTGACACCATTTCCTAATATATTTTGTCATATTTTAATTTAATATCTAACGGTCATATTTGAAGATTTTAATGCACTGACATAATTATTGTTTCTATGTAGACCTATCATTGGACAATATGAGGTAATAGGTGCAGAATACATGCAACCAGTCAGCTCCAACATGTGCACTCCAAGATAAAAGAGTATTGCAGCCCAAAAACTAAAGAAGAATATAACACATGAAAGAGAACCAAGTGGGCGTGAACACGACAACGAAGAACACACTTAGAGGAACTTTTAAAGAAAGGATTATTGTATACAACTCGATTACACGAAACATACTGTAATCCCGAGAACATCTTCACATTGTCAAACATCATGACGATCACAAGCTAGATCTGTCTGAATTACGACACTCTGTTTTCCAGATGAGGACTCGAGTTCGGCATCTACTTCATCTCAAAACTCCAGAGCTTCAAAGACCAACACTCAGAGAACTTATAAACCTATTTCAATATTTCTTCTCTGCTGTATATTATTTCATTAACTTTCAAGAAGAGTGTGTATCTTTATAGAAACACGCTCTGTCTCCTACATCAAACTGAAGGATACACTATATCCTTACTCAAACATTATTTTATTCTTGTGTATACCCATTGATAAGTGTGGAAGAGGTCCCTGTGTGGCTTGGTCGTCCGTAACCATGAAGAACTATGGAAGTGGTCCTTGTGTGACCTGGACAATCCTGTGCACTGTTGTTTAACCTTGATCCAGGGTGTTGATCAATGTTTTTTATATAAACTTCTTAGTGATAGGTGATCACCAAGTGGAGTTGATTAGGTCTCGGCTGGAGACTGAACCACTTGTTTCATATCCGATGTGCTGCTTAATTTGGTTTTCTCTGTTTTACTGCTTTTCTATATAACTCAGAAATCACTAAATTTACTTTGATAGTTAATATTGGAAAGAAGTTAGAATTGATTTATCTTAGTAAAATAGATTCAAAAGTAATATTAATAACTATTAACATTACTAAGAATTAATCAATCTTCTAAGAAGTTATTTAAAATGTCAAACTATTATAACATTATAACCTTGATTAACTAGGATGTATCTAAGTTTTTGGGAAATAATATTTACATAAATTTTTATAGATACTCAATTCACCCCTACCCACTTGAGTAATCTACTCTGACCAACATTTGGTATTAGAAGAGTTTATTAGGACTCCGTTAAATCTTATTCAACTATGATTGTAGTTGTACTTTAAAGATCTTTAAATTTCTGTTAATTCTAAATTTCTAGATCTTTAAACGTATTATGTTATTATGGATAATAGATTTGAAGGTGATTCAACCAACAGACCACCATTCTTTAGTGGAACCAACTAGGCTCAATGGAAAATCAAAATGAAAATGCATTTAGAGAGTATGCGTTTTAAAATTAGGTCTTCCATTATAGATGAATATAAGATTCCTGCTACTAATAGAATCACATGGGACGAACCTACCAAAAATCCCTACAATAATAATTACAAATATATGAATGATTTATACTGATTTTTAGGAGATGAGGAATTTAATAGAATTTCTGCTTGTAAAACTGCCCATGAAATTTTGGATACCCTGTCTGTCTCACATGAAAGAACATCTAGTGTAAAAGAAATGAGACTTAATAATTATACTATAAAATATGATAATTTTAAAATGAAACCTGATGAGCCTATTTCTGACATGTATATTAGGTTCAATGATATTGTCAACACAATGATCTCTCTTCTAAGAGAAGTCACTGCCAAGGAACAAATCATGATAATTCTGAGACGTCTACCCGATAGATGGAGGGGAACCTCTGTATCTATTAGAGAATCATGCTACACTAGTGGGCTACATATAAAATAACTCATTGGGAAACTAATGATGTATCATGAAGAAATGAAAGTCAATAAAGAATAGGAGGATAAACTAAAGAGGAAAACTGTTACATTCAAGACCAACACCTATAAACACAAAGATAAAGGGAAATTGGAAGCTTATATAGAAAGCTCCACCAGTGAACAATCATCATATGACCGTGATGAGGAGATAACCCAATTAGCCAGAAGATTTAAAAGATTTTATAATAATAAAAACCTTTTCAGAAAACCTAACTTTAAGTGAAAATATGACCAAAAAGGAAATTGGATGGACTGGAAAAGAAGTGACAAGGCTGATGAAATTGTCTGCTATAAATGTAATCTCAATGGACATATCGAGGAAGATTTTCCAAAGATCAAGTACAAAATGAGATATGAGGTTAATGACAAGAAGTATAAAAAGGTCATGAAAGAATCCTGGAGTTCTTCTGAGGACAGTTCAAGTGACTAAGAAACATCACATGATGAACATGAAAACAAAGACAATATGTGTTTTTATGAAAAACACATCAGAGGTAACACTGGATTCTCCTGTACTTAATTCATACTAGTCTAGAGATGAGAGTGACTTTGAAAACATGACTAATGAAGAGATGTTTGAATACTGTAACTTTCTTGAAGAAACATGCAATAAACTAAAAGACAAATATAAATCATTGAAGAAACAACATGCTCTCGCTATGACTGTTAAATATGAACTCACAATGAAAAAAGAGAAAAAATGATCAACTTCTCAAAGAAAACAATGAATTAAAAATGTATAATGAGAAATTAAAGAATGACCTGGAAATGTTTACCAATGGGGAGAATACCCTAACTCAAATTCTAGGAAAAAAAATTTCCCCTAAATACAAAACTAGCACTTGTTATTAACCTGGAAAAGAAATCTCGGTAGAACAAATTTTGTTTCAAGATCTGGGACATATAGTTTTACGCCCAGTTTTGGACACAAATCAGTTAATGATACATATTCTACTATTTCAAGTTTTTCTGGACCAAATAGAGTTTATTTTTCAAATACTTTACTCAATTCTTATAGGAAACGTATGAGGAAAATATGGGTTCCTAAAGCACTTATTTCTAATATTACTAGACCCAAACAAGTATGGGTACCGAAATATCTTTTTATTTAATATTTTTGTAGGAAAACTACATAAAGAGTTCTTGTAAAAGTGATTGGTACTTGGATAATGGATGTTCAAGGCACATAATAGGAGACCACTCATGCTTCAAGAATCTAATAAAAATAGATGTAGGACATGTCACATTTGGTGATAATGCCAAAGGAAATATAATTGGCCTTATCCGAATCGGTAACTCTAACTCATTTTTAATTTATAAAGTACATTTTTTTGATGGATTAAAGTATAATTTTCTTAGTATCTCATAATTATGCGATAGTGGAATTTATGTTAGATTCGAAAACAATGCATTCAATGTCTTTAATTCTAAAGATGAATTAGTGTTCTCTGATTTAATAAATTAAACCTTTTTACTCTGTTAACTTATATTCCTTAGCTTCTAAAAATTATTCACGTTTAAGTGTATTTTATAAAGAGTTTTGGATCTGTAATAAGATACTTAGACACTGTAATGTTCACTCCCTTATAAAGCTAACTAGAAAAATCTTAGTTAAAGACTTACCCAAACTTGAGTTTCCAAATGAAAAAGTGTGTAATCCCTGTCAAAAGGGAAAACAACACAAAGTTTCCTTCAAAACAAAGAAATAAGTGTCAACTTCTCAACCTCTCAAACTGGCTCACATGGATTTTTTTGGACCATCTATAGTTTCTAGATTAATTTGGAAGCACTATGTTTAGGTTCTTGTATTTGACTTTTCTTGATATACTTGGACTTTCTTTCTAGCTCACAAAAGTGAAGCCTGCCCTTATTTTTCTAGATATGCCAAGTCTGTAGAAAATCTTAGTGGACTTATAAATAAATCCTTAACAAGTGATCATGGCCATGATTTTGAAAATCAAGAGTTTGAGTCCTTTTGATCACAAAATGGTTATAATCACAATTTCACTACCCCTAGAACACCTCAACAAAATGTAGTTATAGAAATAATAAATAGAACCTTGCAAGAGATATCTAGAACAATGCTCAGTGATTATGACCTATCTATTTATTTTTGGGCTGAAGCTGTCAATAAAACATGCTACGTAATCAATAGAGTGTTAATTATACCCATTCTTAAGATGACTCCTTATGATTTATGGAACAATAGAAAACCCAACGTTAACTACTTCAATGTTTTTGGCTGTAAATTCTATATTTTTAATACTAATTAAAATCCTGAAAAATTTGCATCCAAGAGTGATGAAGGTATATTTTTAGGATATACCATGTCATGTAAATCATATAGAGTGTTCAATAAAAGAACTAAATGTGTGGAAGAATCTATCCATGTCAAATTTGATGAAATAGACCCACATGAGCATAAATACTCTCTAGAAAAACCAGAGTATGATGTATCAAATCTGAACATCATTTGAAAATCCCCAAACACTTCTGTGAAAGAATCTGTGAAAACTTCCAATTTTAGAAATTACCTAGAATCAAGTCACAATGAACGAGGACCTATCGATGATCCTGAAATCACTATTCCCTCCTTTTCTAGAACTATTAGAACTATTAAGAACAATCCTTTAGATACAGTTGAAGGAGACCTAGACAAAGGAACACAAACTAGAGCTTCTCTTAGAAATCAGGCTGAACATCAAGTCTTCTTGTCATAACTTGAAACTAAAACATTAATGATGCTATCAATGATGAATTATTGGTGATGGATATGCATGAATACCTTAATCATTTTGAAAGGAACAAAGTTTAGAAACTTGTTGAAAGACCTAAGTACACATTCACCATAGGCACTAAATTTGTTTTTAGAAATAAGGTAAATGAAGCTGGTAACATAGTTAGAAACAAGGCTAGATTAGTTTCACAAGGATATAGTCAAGAAGTATGAATTGACTATGAGGAGACTTTTTCACCAGTAGCTAGACTTGAAGCCATCAGAATCCTTCTTTCTTATGCTGTAGATATGAATTTCAAACTATATAAAATGGATATTAAGAGTGAATTCTTAAATGGGTATATTGATGAGGATGTATTTGTTGAACAACCCCTTGGATTTACCAACCCTCATTTTCAAATAATATTTTTAAATTATCCCAAGATTTATATGGTTTAAAATAAGATCCAATAGCCTGGTATGATATGATGAGTACTTTTCTTATTTCCAAAGGATTTACAAAAGGAATAGTTGATCCTACCCTTTTTATAAAAAAAATTTATAATGTTGTTTTAGTTTTTCAAATCTATGTTGATGACATTATTTTTGGATCTTCAAAAAATACTTTATGTGTCGATTTTTCTAAAATGATGAAAAACAAATTTAAAATGAGTTTAATGGGTGAACTAAAATTCTTTCATGGATTTCAAATCTTTCAAAATAATTCTTGAATTATTTAAACTCAAAGTAAATATACTAGATATCTTCTAAAACATTTTGGATTGGATAGAACTAAAAATAGTAACACTCCCATGAGTACCACTTGTAAGTTAGATCTTGATGAAGATGGAAAATCTGTTGATCAAACCCCTTATGATTGGAAGTTTACTCTACTTAACTTCTAGTCAACCTGACATTATCTTTAGTGTGTGTATGTGTACTCATTTTCAAGAAAAACTTATGGAATCTCATTTAAATGATGTAAATATAATTTTCAAATACCTCAATCATACAACCAATATAGGATTGTTCTATCCTAGAAGAAAAATCATTTGAATTAGTGAGTTATTCTGATGTTGACTTCAGTGGATTTAATTTCGGTAGAAAAATCACCATTGGAACATGTCACATTTTAGGAAAGTCAATAGTATCATGATGTAGTAATAAACAAAATTCTGTTGCATTATCTACTGCAGAAGCTGAATAAATAGCTGCTGGAAGTTGTTGGGAAAACATTTTGTGGTTGAAACACACATTACTAGATTATGGATATCAATTCAGGAATGTACCTATAAATTGTGACAACACAAGTTCTATTAACATCTAGAAAAATACTTTTTTCACATTATAGGACAAAGAATATTGATGTAAGACATCAGTTTTTGAGAGATAATTTTCAAAAAGGTTATATCTCTTTGGAATTCATTGGCACTGAATATCATATTGCTGATATATTCACCAAACCATTAAATTCTAAGAGAATTGACTACATCATACATGAATTAGGCATGAAAAATATTAAGTAAATGTCTTACTATTTTATATCTTACTGTTTCATGACTATGGTCTCACAGTTAGTGCTTCATGACTACTGTCTGGTAGTTACTGTCTCACGATAAAGTTCATGTTTACTGTCTTACCGTAATGCTCAATTACTGTCTCACCGTAACGCTCAATTACTATCTCACCATAACTTTCATTCTATGTCTCACCATAAAGACCTGATATAATCTCACCATAAAGATTCTTTATGATTTTTATATTTTAATTAAAAAATTGTATCACAGTAGTTATCCTTTTCACTTTTTTTTTGTTTTCCCAGACTTTTAGTTTTACGACATTTGGTGTTCTTAAATGATAAAATAAAGAAAGTATCACTAGAATCTTCACTCGGTATTTCTTCTATTCACTCATTTCAAATCCTTCTTCAACCCTCAAACCCTTTCTCTCTCTTGATCATTTGGTGGATGCCCAGGATGAAATGCCCTTCATTTTCGACTCCTGAGAAACGTAGCACAAAAAAGAAGAAGATTTCACCTAAGCTAGCACCCAAAGGAACCTTAAACCCAAATCTAGTAAACCATGTTGTTGTACATAATAAAGAGGTTTTCCCCAAATAGACTTTATCAATTAAGTCTCTGGTTATGAATGTTTTAAGAGAGAAAGGCTGTCTAGAATGGTTTTTGAAGGAAGATAGACCTATATATCCTTAGTTAGTGGCTAATTTTTATCAATATGTTTAGTTCTCCTTTGAGTATGAGGATGGATATGTTGTGAGATGCTAGATCAATTTCCATAAATGCTCATTCTTTTTGAGGTTGTGGGATTTATGCCTTAGGATACCTCATGAAGGAATCTGTGAGTATTATCAGAGAGAACCTCCACCTTCAACCTAATTCTTTGATCTGGAAGATGCTTTGAAAGCCTTAACTGGAAATAAAACCAAGAGGAGAGACATTTCTGCTGAACTAGATAGAGAATCAAGACTTCTGTTCAAGTTTATTGAGAATATGGTTAGCCCAAGAAAAGGTGATTTTTCTATTTTGAAATATCAGGATGTGTTTCTAGTCCACCTTATGAAAAATGGGCACAAGATCAGCCTTTCCAAGTATATCATTCACCATATGTGTGAACTAATTAAAGCCACATCAAATTCAACCTCCTTATTTTACTCTCGCCTTATCTCAACCATGCTTATTTCCAAAGGTATGGTTGGAACTAATGAGGAAGTTATAAAGGATTGTGAGTACTGCCTTTAAAAATCCACTATTAAGAGGATGACAATAAATTGGAACCCCTGGAAAAATTCATGGGTAGAAGACAATGAAAGACTCTATGAAAACGTCAATCATGTGGAACATACCTCAAGACCAAGAGATATTTCTAATCCTGATTTCGAACCAGATGAGGTTGTTAAATATTCATCTAAAGAGGAAGAAGAGGCTGTTGTGCCCCTAGGGAAATGATTTCTGTTAAGGAAGACAATACTCCTATCCCTCTTGTGGTAAGTGAAAACGAAGTCCCTGTACCTATAGAAGTTGTTAATCTGGAAGCTCAACCTGAGGCTCAAACAATATCTGCTATCCAAGAAACTGAGAAGAATAATGTGGAAGAACCTATAGTGGAAGATCTAGCTGTTATGCAAGGATTTGAAATCGAGGAACTCCCAGTGGAACAATTTGTTCCTGAGATAATCACTTCAGCTGAAGAAAGGATGGAGCTGGATTTTCAGTTGGCTAGGCAGGAAATGAGAGAATAACTATGAGAATAATTTGTGGAAATGGATCAAGATCCTATACCTCTCAGTCCTGATAATGATGCAAATGTCGAGGGGGAGAAAACCCCAAATCCATAATCTACTGAAGAACTAAAACCGATAGTTCCAAGTCCTTTAGACACTCTATATAAGTTCCCCAGTTTCTATGATGTGGAAAACTCTCACCAAATCTCAGCAAAAGTCGTCGACCATTCCTCTTTGTTCTAGTTTAAATAGGTCTCTAATATCACCCCTACAAAGGAATCTGAAACCGAATCAATACCTATTTCTGAACCTTCATCAATACAACCTTCCTTTGTGAGTAATGATGATCTAAAGAAATTTGGTGCTACACTTTTGTCTGGTGTTGAAAAAGTTTGTAATTTCCAACCAGCTCTTGTGACACATATAAGTGAGAAAGATGACTCTTTATTGTTGGAGAAAGTTATTTGGAAAATTAAACCCAAAATGCTTCATGAGATTCAGGAAGTAAGAGTTGAGAACAGGATGCTTAGTGCAGAAGTGAAGACTCTGAGAGGTAGGATTGAGGACATGCAGAAAGAGATGCATTCGAGATCAAAGATTATTTATCATCATGTGGAACCTATTGTTCCTCAAACCCCACATAATGTTGTCTCTGAGATTTATCCACACTTATATTACTTAGCTGAAAAGGTCGCTGAAAGGTACACACAGATTGTGAAAGAAATGCGAGAGCTTGTGGTTAATCTAAACAAACTCACTAATGAGTACACATGGTTTCTTCAGAAAGTTCAAAATCAACTGAAATCTCTCACCACCACTATCAATGCTTCTAAATCATCTATTCAATCCACTCAACCCTCTTCAGATAGTGACCTTCTCAGAATGGTGGTCAAAGAAGAGATTCAGACTATGCTTAGTGGATTCAATAAAGATTCTCTACAAGAAGTTATCAAGAACAGTGACAAAGTTCTTGACTTGGTCCAAATCCATTTTAATTTGCTAATGATGCTCAGAAATAGATTTCCAAGAATGTGGAATTCTATTTCAATCAAATTTTCTCCAAGACTGATATGAAAAATCATTTCAAGTATCTTTTGGAAAATCTGAGGATTCCACCTGTTACTCAAGCTTTCAAGACTCAAGTCCAAAATCTCACGGAGTTTACTCGGTTGTTGGATATGTTTATTGAAATCAGGGATGGTTTTTAGAAAGCCATAAAGTATTGTGGGGAGATCATTGAAAATTTTATCAAACTCTTGAGGCCCTATCTTCATGTACAGAGTACAACCATTGTTGTTATTGCAGCTGCACCTCTAAGAACTGGTTTTCCTACCTTCACCTCTACTCTAGAGTCCACTTCCATGTCAGTTAGTTAGGCACTCAATAATATTAGGCATGTGATCCTTGATCAACAACTTCCTTGGTCTTTTACTGCATCTACTCTGGCTCCCTCTGTTTTTGAAGGCCTTCCTTTACCTTCTCTATCAACCACCTCACTCCCTTCTTCTACCTCGAACTCTGATCCTATAGATTCTTCTTCTGCTACTACTGCTAAAGGAAAAGAGAAGGCTAGATCCTCAATAAGAACAATGTTTAGTCCTTTTTGATAAGAATTATGTGTCTTTTGTTTTACCCCTTTTTTATTTTTACTGGATCTTATTTTCTTTAATGAAATGTTCACTTTTCATGATTTATCTAATTCCATATTTTTGATAATCCCAAAAGGGGGAGAAATATCTATATGTTAGACATTTATCTCTATATCTATAGTTGAATAAAATATAAACATTAAATATAAATGATTTGTGATCATCAAAAAGGGGGAGATTGTTGGACTGCTCATTTACTAATCATGTTTTAATGATCAAAAATCCTATTAAACCTAGTTAAATCCTGTAAATTATATCAAATCAAGTGTATTATTGTTTAAAGTATTCTCACTCTTTATGAAGATCCATTCAAGATCATAATTTCTCTACATTCAGTTTAATTACTTTATACTATCCTTGACAATACCTTCTTTGACAAATGATTAAGTATAATCTATTCTATGATCATCATTTCTTAAGTCTGAATACAATTATTTTAAAAAATTATGAGACACTGTGAGTCTACCAGTGGTTATGTCTTTCTAGAAAAGTAAATCAGACACAGTGAAGTAGACACAATGAAGCAGAAACCGTGAACAAGAAGACACCCTGAACAAGCAGAAAACGTGAACAAGCTGACACCCTAACCACGAGACACCGTAAAATCCATACACCGCGACATCAAGACACCACGAAAAAGACACCATGACCACGAGAAACCATGGCCATGAGACACTGTGACCGCGAGACACCAAGACATTCAGACACCATGACCAATCCAGACACTGTGTGAAGGAGACATCGTTTCAATTAAATACTGGGACACCATTTCCCAATATATTTTGTCATAATTCAATTTAATCTATAATGGTCATATTTGAAGATTTTGATGAACTAACATAATTAATGTTTCTTTGTAGACATATCATCAGACAGTACAAGGTACGAGGTGCAGAATACATGCAACTTGTCGTCTCCAACACATGCACTCCAAGATAATAGAGTAGTGCGGTCCAGAAACTAAAAGAGGAGATAACACATAAATAGAACCAAGTTGGCATGAGCACGACAATGTAGAACACACTTAGAGAAATTTTTGAAGAAAGTATTATTTCATAAAACTATATTACAAGAAGCATACTGGAATCTCGAGAACATCTTCACACTGTCAAACATCACGAAGATCATAAGCTAGATCTGTCTGAGTTACGACACTCTATTTCCCAGACGAGGACTCGAGTTCTGCATCTGCTTCATCTGAGAAGTCCAGAGCTGCAAAGACCAACACTGAGAGCACTTCTAAAGCTATCTCAATCTTTCTACTCTGTTGTGTATCATTTCATTAACTTTTAAGTAGAGTGTGTATCTGTATAGGAACACGCTCTCTCTCCTACATCAAACTAAAGGATACAATATATCCTTACTCAAAAATTATTTTACTCTTGTGTACAACCTCTGATAAGTGTGGAAGAGGTCCCTGTGTGGGCCGGTCGTCCGTACCCATGAAAAACTATAGAATATGTCCTTTTTTGACTGGGACAGTCCTGTGCACTGTTGTTTAAACCCGATCCAGGGTGTGGATCAATGTTTGTTTATATAAATTGCTTGGTGACAGGTGATCACCAAGTGGAGTGGATTAGGTCTCAGCTTGAGACTGAACCACTTGTTTCATATCTGTTGTGATGCTTAATTTAGTTTTCTCTATTTTAGTGCTTTTCTATATAGCTCTGAAATCACTAAATTCACATTGATAGTTAATCTTGGAAAGAAGTTATAATTTCTTTATCTTAGTAAAATAGCTTCAAAAGTAATATTAATAACTGTTAAGATTACTGAGAAATAATCAATCTTCTAAGAAGTTATTTAAATATTTAAACACTTATAATAGTATAGCCATGATTAACTGGGCTATATCTAATTTTTGGGGAAATAAGTTTTAGAGAAATTTTTATTGATACTTAATTCCACCTCCCCTCTTGAGTAATCTACTCTGAACAACACATAGGAAAAGACATCCTTGAGTAATAATTTGGGTTATTATATCCTCTTCATATTCTTTTAAATATTGGGGCCAATTAGAATCTTTATTATGAAAGAAAACACCTATTTTTATTTGGTTATAGGAAGTCCCATTACATATCCCACAGTCCCAAGGCCATGTTTCCATTGAATATGGATTGAAGGTTTAGTACACCATCATGCCTGTATCATTCTACCCATGACACTAGGCTCACACCATGCCTACGTCACCACCTATGACATAAATCCCCCAAGGGGTTTTACAGGATTTGAATCGGGGTCTTTTGGATGCAGGATTATGGGGTTTACCACTCAGGAACCACTCTAATTTCTTATATACTCTTCACATTATAATGTTTATTCCTAAAAAATAACATAACCTATAGAAATACTGGTCAAAACATTCATATAATTTCTTTCCTGAAAGAAATAACCCCTGAGAAATCACCAAACAAGAAATTGAAGTAATTTATAGCTAGACACTCATTTTTAATTACAAAAAAACATTGCAAAATATCAGGAGAATGTAATGATGATATATCTCTTCCATATAAGCTATAAATCTTGAAGATTTTATTCAATTGAAATCTAGTTGTTCTTTGTACTTGAGATGAGAATCTGGTAGCATGGTTGTTGACACACTCAAGTTTAATTATTTATAAAACCTAATTACTACTAGATAATGTAATTAAGGTCAACTCCAAGAGAATATAAATTTATGTAGTCCAAATAAAAAAATAGAAACAACAAACAAGAAAGAAGAAATGGTGGAATAAAGATATTTATGGAATGTGTGTGATGTGAAAGGTGAATGTGTAAGAAACATTATGAAAATAAAAGGAATATAATCCAAGGATGAATAATTAATTGATTTAGTTTAAAATAAAATGAATTTAATTCATAAAATATCTCTTATCTAACATTGGAATAAATCATAGTAGTGATAAACCAATTTGAGAAAATTAATTTCAAATAACCACCTTTCACTTAGCAATCAATATTTCCCTGCGAACACTCTTAGGGATAGATATTTCTATCAAGAACTCAAGAGATAAATGATTATTTATAGAGAAAACTAACTTGCACCTTTTCCAATTGAATTACTTCAACTTAAGTTAAGAGGGAAAAGTATACACTACTCTTCATCTATAAGTACATAGAGTTATAACAACCTATAATTTTATTAGTGAAATTTCCCTTCCCAGAATTGTGTCATATTTTTGTAATGTAACATAATCCAGATGCATCATATGATAAAACCAACTACATTTTGCTATATTATTTTAAACATTCAATTTATACAATAAAAATAGATATAATAATTGAAAATATTACAATGGTATAAGAAATAAAAAATAATATAACAAAAATATGAAAATTTGGATCAGCTCGATCCACCAGAATAACTTCACTCTTGAACGCCACTGTAGAAAGGAAGAAAAATATTAGTAATGAGATATTCATCTTTAAATTGAAAATATATATAACCTTGAAAGAAAATCTAATTTAATGAATAATAAATTAAATATTAAGTATTTATAGAATGTAGGGAACCCATACAACCATTATGAATCTGACCACTGGAATGGTAATTTGACCGTTAGAATAAAAACTTGATCGTTGAAATAGTAATATGACTGTTACAAAAGGTAACATGACAATTAATATAGTATCCTCACCTATGTAAGTGTAAAATAATATTTATTTATAATATATAATGAAAATACTATATATTGAAACCATGCTATAAATAAATAAATGTTTTAAAAATGATAAATTGAGTGTTTGTATTTTTATAAAACATAAATAATAAAATTTCACTTTTATAATAAATATAATAATTAAAATAAAATAAATTTTAAAAAAATGGATTTATAAATCAATATTATATAGCATATTTATTATTATATAATTTGTTTAAAACATAAGTAATTTTTCTATGGGTCCAAAAATAAATCATAAAACTAAAATTGTCATTTTTTAAATAAATGAATATTTTTGTTAAAATTTAAAATTTTCCTATTCATAAAATTATTTTCATTAAAATTATTTCATTTTTTGAATATACAAATTGAAAAATGGTTTGGGTGAATTTTTGGTATTTTTATAAAATAGTTGAATAACTGGTGAATAGTGAAATACTAAAAAATACATTATTTAACATTATAAGTTTAATACATAACTTGTTGAGTCATGGATGATGTAATAAACCATTAGTTTTAACTCATTTGCAACATTTACTATATATTTTCACCAAAATCAATACTACGGGTAGTATTGATTCAAAATAAAAAAAATGAATATAATATTTAAAAACACTGATCTCCTCCCCTTATAAGGTCCACCCCTCACCACTCCTTCTCCTAGCAACTTATAAGACATATATGTTACCAAATTATTTCTAAATTACCTTATAGAACCTATAACACATGTCCTATTATGTTTTGTCTCATCAAAATGCAATTTTTAAGAGCCTTAAGGGGTGGGTTAAGAGATGCAAGATTCTCGAATAATGTCTTTCAATATAATTTTTCTTATAACACCCCATATAGTCTCCATCCACATAAAAATAGTAAAATAAATATACTAAATATATTTATAAGTTATTATAATGTTAGAATATCCACCTTAAACCCTAAATTATTTTATTTCTAAAACAAAAGTTTTTTTACAATATGGTTGGTTCACTGCATCCATAAACAACACACTTTGTTTTCCTCCACCGCCATCTAGGCTGGTCATAAAATTATAATTATGGTTAAATAAGATGATAATAAAAATAATATAATTTATATAAAGTTATGTAATGTTTTAATTACTATTTAATTAAATAAAAATAATTTAGTTCGTGATGATCATCAAATCCGCCTAAATGAACTAACCGAATAATGTAAACATTTTACCAAAAGAATCATACCCATGATGGAACACAAAATGATATTTGGGACCATTTCAATTTTTGAGGTATATTAATACAATTTTATTTAACTTATAGAGTTTTAGTCCCATTTGAAAATAACTTCAATATTTATTTGTAAGTGATCTGACCTTGGAACTATGAAACGAACACTCTCATAATAAAAAACATTATTCTTTATATCAGAATGAGATGGTTTTAAATAAACATAATAAAATTATGGTAAATAATATATATATGTAACAATTTATAAACTAACTAATTAATTATATCTAATTTTGTTATATAGTACATTAAGTGTAGGTGTATAATGATCATAGAACACAAGGAAAGGGATCTTTTTGAGACAACTTTTTTAATTGGGTCATGAAATTTATCTAAATAACTCACTTTAACCCTCTTTGATGTTATGGAATGATTTTAAATTATTTATATAATTCTATCACATATATACCTAGATTATTCTACCTTTAGTTTATGGGTAAATACATTCATTTTGTTTATTTCCCAAATATATTATTTAAGAAATATCTTTTGATTATGATATGAGGCCAGATTTCCAAGGAGCCCATACCAGAGTGATAATGGATCCTACTTGGAATCCAAGAGACCGAGGTTCAAAATCCGGTGGAGGCGAATTTCAGTGTTGCTATAGCAGTACTGTAGCATTTACTGTTCGGTACTATAGCAGCCATAAATATTCACCTGATTTGGGCCTTCAGGTCATCAAAGTCCTTCAGGCCATAGGGCCTTCGGGCTATGTTGACCATGGATAAGCCCAGTTGAGATAGTACATGCCCTAGAAGAGGATCAAAGCCACAAGAGTAGTAGCCATAAGAAGAAAAGCTAATCGGATTGGAAGAATGAGAGGGTATGGCAGCCGTCATCGGGACCAGGCACCGTGCAACTTTATATAGGGAAATGATTGACGATCAGAAATGCAAGGTGGGGAGCTATGTGACCAATGAATCAGAAGCTGGAGAGGGGCAGTTCAAGTGGGCTGGGCCTACGGGTCATGTATTGGGCATGGTATGCCTCTGGGCATTCTGGTCATGTATTACGGGTCAGTCGGGCCTTGTGCCTTGGGAATACGGTTCATGGAACAGTTCCCCTTCAAAACTTAAAAGGTGGATTATCCATAATAAAATAAAAAAGAAGGCCTTTGGGCCATTCAGACGATATGAGGCCATATATTGAAACCCATTTATTTCCATGGTTAATTGTTATGTTTATGCATCATGTTTAGAACACATAATCATATACATGTTATGATGGGTGCACCGGATTGAGCTTCAATGCATTGGGTAATTTTTTTTGTCTCAAGAGTTCATTTGTATGAGATTCAAGAGTAAACCTAATCTATAATGGGACTCTTCCCACCATTTGATGTTGTCTTTCCCGTTATCCTTGAATTATGTTTATGTAATGTTATATGTTTCTACCAGTTTCTTATGTTTCCATGATCATAAAATACCATGCTTTTTATATTATCCTAACATGCGATTATTAATGAGCCCTCTCTTTTATGATATCATTATATGTCATTTCGGTCACATGTAATGATTTATTAGTATGTTTATTAACTTACTAGGATTTTTACCTCACCCTTTATTTTATATATTCACTATATTATCCAATCTAATTTCTTAAATCAGGATCCAATGAAATAGTTCCCAAATCTGGTTGGTTACATGGCCTCAAGTGTGCCTCCTCTTATACCAAAGGTTGTCGACCAGAAGATAGTGTCTAATGAATGTAAATTTGGGAGACTATAAACTCTAGATCCATAATAAAGAAATATGAATAATAATAAGTAAAATTAATAAATAGAAAAAGGGAGATAAGACACTAATAGATAATAACAACAGATAACCTGGCCAGTGGCAAATGAATAACATGCATAAACATAATGATTCATAATACCAGTATATAGCTCACAAAAATTAATACAACATGTCTACATTGAAAATAATAAATAAATAAAATACTTAAATCCTTTAGGAATCATGAGAACATGCTTGTCCCCCAACTCCATATCAAGTCATATTATAAATTAAATCAACAGCAAGAAGGCACAATCCGAGGTTCAAACTTGCAACTAAGAGATCCATCTAGGTACCAGTCAACATCTAAAATAGAGCATGACATAAACTTAGTAGACCACCAACAATAATGTCTAACATAATTAGGTCTATTAGTATAAAATAAATTAGCATGTAGGTATAATAATAAATAAGTAATTTATAAATGTAATAAATTCAGGCTCAGGTTCTTCGAAGACACTTAGCCCATAATACCTACTTCCCCCTATGCTTGACATTCTCTGGACATGTTCCATCATATATATATATATATTCATACATTCAACCTATATATGGATAGATATACATTATTTACCAAGGAATCAAGGTGTAATACCAAGGCATCCACGTAAAATAATAATAATAAGATAAGTTCATACCTTAATTAAGGGAATCCATACCCAATGATCTCAAATCAAAGGATATGGGAATTTATTTATAATTGTTAGATAAAATATAAGGAAGACCATTCCCAATGGTCTCAAGTGAATGATAAGGGATTCTGTACCCAATTATAGAGACAAATTTGATACATATTTTTTGAAAAGTTCTTATACTTTTTTGATGTTTTTCAATGTAAATACCCATGATTTTTAATGTTTTAGTAAAATATGGGAAATTTATAATGTGGAATTGAAATGGTTTAAAAAGATATTAAAAATATATTGTTTTTGAAATTTAATTTTATTTATAAATCTTATGAAATTTACTTAACACTTTTTAGGTGGTGACTTTGCCCAAAATATGGGCCAAGCTGGGCCAGCCCTCAACTACTAGCCCCACCAAGTCACATAGCCAATCCGTAGTTGGCTAGCTGGCCATGGTGGAACAGTGGGATGTCCAACATAGCTGAAAAAGGATGGGGCATCACCCTCATGTGTAGTGGCCCGTGGGTGGTGAACCATGCAGGTTGCATAGTGATCCCTAGGGCTCATATGGGCCACATGTGTGCGGATGAAATTTTTGGGGGTGCAAGTGAAGTTAAAATCCCATCCCCATAAATAGCTCCAGTTTTGATGCATGCCTATCATAGGGTGTTATAAAAGAGAATTATTTTCCTAGTGCAGTATGATGGATGAACATTGTAATCTCACTTGAGTAGATTCTCCGTTTGTTAACCTACTTTTTTCTAAATCACTTATACTAATTATTTTTTTGTTTTTATTTAATTATGAAAGACATGGAGAATTTTTTAGTTTTTTTATTACTTTTCAAAATATTGAAATTATAAACTTACACTAACATGAAAATCTAAATAGAATGTGCTAAGGAAGAAAGGACTTGGTTTTGGGTTCAATCATTATTCTCCTTTATTTGTTCAATTTTACTTTGATAATCCAAACATGAAATATCATGGTGAATTACTATTATTTTTATTTATAAATTGTGTAAACATTGAATCCCTAAGAAAGATTAATTCCAAATCCTCCAATAATAAATTTATATGCCACACATTGGTTGAGGCTGTTCTATATTCTAGGAGCCGACTCTATCGAAGATGTTTCATCCATTGAGTCACTCAACTCTATTGTGTGAAATTTTTTCCAATGAAGAGAGGTAAAAGAGATAAAATAAAATAAAATAAATAGATTGAGTTACATTTCATGATGGAAAATCACTACATCAAATATATTCTCAACACCCATGCATTTTATAGATATCTAAACCAAATGTCAAATAACATTTATGAAAAATTCAACAACACCATGACCTCTCCTGGGCCAAGAATCGGGTTAGCCTCCCATGATCGTCATTAAGAGATCACATGGTGTAATGAGGAGGAATAAGGGAATAATATAATAAAAATAAAAAAATAAAGAATAATAAAATAAAAATAACGAGGTTGAGAAATACAAAATAATAACATAAAAATAATTGGGATGATGGAGAGCGAGAATAAAATAAAATGGAAGAAGGGAGAGAGGGAAGAATAAAATATAATAAAAAATAAATAAAGAAAATAAAATTAAAATAATAAATTTAAAATAATAATAATAATAATAATAATAATAATTAAATGAATAATAATTTAGAAGAATAAGAGGAGGAAGAAAAGAATAAGAAAAATAAAGTTTTGGTAGAAAACAAAATTGTTCAAACATGAATGCAATTTTTTTCATAATATAAATTTAAATTACAATTGAAATTAAACAAAAAAAAGAAACAAAAATCAAGACAAATAGATAGAGGTATCATGACACATTGAACTTGAAAGGATCCTACTTTTCTTATGGTGTGTTGAAATCTCTTCCCATGGTAGTGGGGTGCCTCTTTTATCGGTTCTAAGGAGGATCCCTCAGACTCCTTCAGTCAAGCTGATGCCCCATATTCAAATATCTGTTTGAGATCACACCACTGAGAACTGAGGTGTTTGAAGATACAACCAAGTTTCTCAGGTGTTATCTCAAAAAGAGATCCACAGTGGGGATTTATCTTGATTAAAGGAGGCCGAGGGATCCTCCTCAGTGCCAATAGAATAGGCAACCAACTACCTAAGGGAAGGGAGTTTGACACACAACCACCAGGGGAGGAGTCTACCAATGCTGATGCGCCATGCTTCCTCTTTCAAATTTTCATCATTTTTGTCTCTTTTATTTATTTTTTGTTTCATTTTAATTTCAATTTAAATTTATTTTATAAATAAAATTTTACGCAAGTTTTATAAATTTTGTTTTCCACCGACACTTTCTTCTTCTTATTATTTTCTTCTTCTTCTTCTTCTAAATTCACATTAATTTAATTAATAATAATATTATTATTTTAACATTATTATTATTATTATTATTTTATTTATTTATTTTCACTTTTATTTTATTAATTCCTATCCCACCCCTTATTATATTTTATTTCATTATCTATCTCTCATCCCAATTTTTTTTATTTTATTCTTTTATTTTTCTCATCCTCATTTTTTTATTTTCTTAATCTTTTTTATTTTTTTATTTTATTATTATTTTCATCTACCTCATTCCACCAAATTATTTCTTACTCCCGATAATAGGAGGCTTAATCAGGGATAGTACCGGGGGAGGCCATAGTGTTATGGAATTTTTATTAAAATTTATTTTATGTTTATTTTAGATATGATTATCATACATGAGTGTGGAAAATGACAATGATGTGATGACTGTCCCCCATTACATGAAACTCAATCTATTTCTATTATTTTTTAATCTATTTTCCCTCTCCTAATTGGATAACTCTTCACATGATGGAGTTGAATGAGTCAATGGATGAAACATCATCAATAGACCTAGGTCCTGGAAGATGGTATACCCCCGACCATGGTGTTTCATCAACCTTGATTGTAGGAGGAGTTAAAATTGAACTTTCTAAGGCATTATAAGATTCCAAAATTTATAAATAAAAATAATATTAATTCATCCTGATATTTCTTGTTTGTATTATCACACTAAAAGTTAAATAAATAAAGGATAATAATTATTCAACCCAAAACTAAGTCATTTCTTCCTTGACTTGTTCTGTTTATATTTTCATGTCAGTATAAGTTTAAAATTTCCATATTTAATTTCATTTATATATTTATGAATGTAATAAAAAACCAAAATATAATCTATTTCTTTTATAAAATAATAAAGACAACAAAAAAATTATTTTAAGTGTTTTAGAAAAAGTAGGTGAAAAAATGGAGAATCTACTTAAGTGAGATGACCCTGGTCAACCACTGTACTGCACTAGGGAAATATTTTTATTTTTCTTGGCCCTACGACAATCCTGCATCAAGAAACATATAGATAAATGATAATGAACATCATTCCCAATGATTAACATTGAAAATACTGAGGGATCCCATGCCTGAGAATTACTAGTGAAATGGAGGGGGACTCCATGACCAACAATTACCATAGATACAAGTATACTTCATAATTTAATATGGTACAATGGTGTTTTCATCTATTTCCCATTTCATTAAAAAAATAATTTATAATGAAATAAACCAAAATCAACTTGCATATTGTTGTTCATATAAGTATAGGAAGGGGAAAAGTGACATGGTATCAGTATTTACTTTTCACTTATTTTATTTTAACATCCTAATAAAAAGGGAAATTTAACACACCATAAAAGGTGATTCTTTTTATTGGAAAGTATATTACTAAATAAAATAATAATTCTCATAATTCATTGAGGTCCAAGAATGACTCCATGATTATATTCAACTAATCATATTTTATTAATTAACAAGACCAAATCCATGAGAATTTACACCATCAACTAATTCCTTAGTTATCTAACTAAAGAGGAAAGTGATGAATTTCATCAATTTAAATTTCACATAATTAAATTTTGAGTCCCACTAATTAGTTAGAAACTAAAAATTCTTCAAGGTTGGTTTAATTACATAATCAAGGCATATCATTCAAGGAATTTATGAACTCACACATGAAGGGCCTGGTCATGTTGATATAGACAACCTCGAATGATGGAATTGGGTCCCAGGGATAACCAACAAAATTTATTAGATATTTTTTTAATTATTGTTACAATTATGAGGTAAAAAATGGAAATTCTAGAGAATGAAATAATATATCATTTTAAAAAATACATAAATTTAAGGGAAAATCATGTAGGCGACCTACCTTATACCAATTTAGATTCGCTCATACATTATCATCCTTTAACACGAACAAAATAGGAAAAAAAATAAATTTCTTAGATATAGGGTGAATTTATTTGCAAGAAAATATCCTTTTGTATGGTGAAATAAATAAAGGAAGACGGAAGAAATAATAAAATACAAAACATTAAAAATTCCATGCATTTAATAATTTTTAATTCAATGTATGAATGAAGGAGGACCATGGAATCCAACGAGAGGGATAATGGGGGAGATCAAGTGGATACTAGCATGGGAGAAATGAGGGAGGAGAAATGAAGAAGAAAATTTAACTTATGTATGGGAAAATAGAAATTTTCATCTCTTTAATAAGATGCAGGGTTTGGTCACACAATGAGAAAACCCATAAACCAACCGTGTAGTGCCACTGTCTAAGAACACCCACACCTCGAACATCTCACACACAGTTAGACAAATGGCACCCAAACCATGTGTTTCTCCCCTATATTTTTTTTGTATAAATATTTAACGATATTTAGTCCTTTGGTGCATGGTTTCATAAATTACGTGAAACCCTAATAGGACCACACAATTTTTGTGCGTGGTTTTCACTAACCATGTGAAACCCATTATCCTCCCCCTTACCTTACCAAAAGCCAAGTTTTTGGAGATCGATGATCCCAAAAATAATTCATACTTTTGAGATAACTATAGGACCTTAAACCCCATCCAAAAACATCAATTATGAATTTTTCAACTCTCAGAATTACATTCTAGAGCCCATTTTAAGATTTGGACCATCCAGCAAATGAATAACTAAAATTCCTCTATAAATTTAAAATCAGTAAAAAACATGGTACCTTACAATGTCCCCACATTAGAATTTATCATCTCAAAGAAGTCTTGCGGAGAAATGAAAAAACACCCACCCTATTTGGGTCCTGGGTTTCTCGTTGAAACTACCACGTGGCATTTTAAATTCTAAACGCACCATCAAGAATAACTTAGAACATGCGATGATTAAGCCATTAAAACTCATTACAATGCTCATATTTATAATTTAAACAATGATATGATGCCTACCAAATCCCTCCTAACGAAAGAAATAACCACATCATCATCTCTTTCCCCATCTGGCCTATGTCTCTCCCCACCATGGGTCATATCTTTGAAAGAAAAATTTTGAGTCATGGTACTCCCACTGTTGGAATTGCTTATTGGAGATTATACTTAGAATTATAGAAATCCTATAAAAACAGATATCAACATGATAAAAATAATCACACATGATGACTCTACCTATAGTCCAAAACATGATCAAAATAATCTAATTTCAATCGACCCAACTAAGTCTTGTCATGCCAGCTTTCCCAAAAAAGTCCATAGATGGCCTTTACACTACACCCATCTCAATCCATGTTGTGAAATATATGATTCATCATCGACAAAATTATCCAAGTTTGAATATATTTCTTGGGTAATATTGGGATAAAACTAATAGAGTCCAAGATTCTCATTCAGGGTATTCCATCCTATGGAGCTTACACGTAAAACATTGGTATATAGTTGAGACTTTCACATATCAGGAACACTGAATGATCCTAATGTTGGTAGGAGGTCAAGTAAAAGAAAAACTAGTGTCTATGAATTTGTTTTTGGATTTACTACCCGATAATTCAAGCATCACTCAGGACAGTCCATACCTATACAAAGATCTTGGTCCATCACCATTATTATGCATAGACAACCAACTAAATACCCAGTTTTCCTTATTCCCATACATGTAATTTACTCAAGAATCTTGTAATGAATTAATTTATTTAATAAAGTACATAGAAATCCAGAAAACCATCCAATGAATGGTCTCAAGGTCCCACAACCATTCTAACACGGGGATTTCCTACTAGTGACTGACGTCCCACTCCCCACCTTAGGTGAATCCTTATCATCATACCAAAAATAATAAACTAATGATTTTTATAGCCCATTCCCAGAACAAATTCAAAAACAACAACAAGAATGGTTAATGATATTCTCATCCATGAGTGTTAACATAAAAATCACCATCACCTATTCTCACTTGCTGATAATGATTACCTTGATGAACACCAAAATTCGAATCATAATAAGGGTCACTGCCCTCAAACATCTAATGAATTACTATGCACCATATATATTACATAAAATATATCATTAAGGGAGACTCTCTTTGAGTCCTTTATTCAAACAATAACATCCATTTAGATAGGTAGCTTGGCATATAGATGACGATCTCTCAACGTACTTAGGATGTTGTCAAGATATTTGGAATGACCACCTCTAAACTAGGAGAACTCTAATATTTCATCAATAAGTGTGTAATGCTATCCTCAATACATTATTAATAAAAATAGCCTTTACATGACTTTAATTAGCTCCTCACCCCATGTCTCCTGACAATGGAGGTCTAGGTCCATTTATGGGTCAACCATCTCCCAACACCGATTTAAAATTCAAGTTAGTCCCCATCATAGGAACATCATTTAATTTACTAAATTCCACAGGTCTACATGAGAATAAGATTCACTTATTTTAAATAATAAATTCTTATATCCCACCTAGCCTCCTCACTGATCATCAATTCTAGACAATTACCATGCACAACTAGTGTGTATGATTATTTTCACACAGAGTGGGTGCAGTTCCTGTACCACCTGATTCCAAACCCAACTCATGCTCCTATCAGTCATCAAACAGAAAGGTCAATATGACCATGATACATAGAACTTTAGGTTACAACATGCAAGAATCTCCCTTGTAACTACTTAATAAGATCGAGCTCTTACCTGTGCCATGATTTACTTCCCGACCACCCACTTGATGGTGTCATTTTACGAGTTTAAAGCATCAAACGCCCAACCATTGGAAAATTATCATTGGATACCAAACTTACCTACCTATTTAAACCATTATTGACAGAAAATAACTCCAATTGGATTCAAGAAAACAAATTCATCATTAAGCCTATAATTTAATGCTCTAGCACCTTCTACGAGTTAATCTATAAACAAGTGAAAAACTAAGTTCCCAACAAACCTGATAGGGTCTGAGTAAAAATCGTGACTGTAGGTCTATAAAACTAGATAAAAGGTCCCTCTCATGATAACGATACCCCATTTAAGGGACTCTACCAAATGACATCCAATGTGACTTTAAATCTATCCAAAGAGGTAAAACTGGAAGCAAGAAAGAACACTGTCACACCCGCAGTTTTTAAGAATTTATTTATTCAAATAAATCAATTCTCTTTGATATCTTTCATTAAATGCTACAACAAGTTAATATTTTTTTATACTCTAAAATGAGTTAATCTTTCACTACAGGTAATACCAGATTTTCTTGAATTGCACACAACACTGTGTTTCTATGAAAACACATTTTTTATTATAATTATTTAAGTGAGATAGCTATAACTCAGCCATTAAACATAGTAATATATATCATAATAAATATTTTTTAAATATTTTTTATTATGGTTTTATATAAATAAAACATATTTAAAATAATATATAAATTTTTAGTAAATTCTTTATATGTTTGAAAATATTATTTTTTTAAAAGAACTAATTTTTATGTCATTATGTGAAAAATAATAAAATTAATTTTAGACACCTTTATAAATTTAATTTGATAAAATAAAATTAAAATTTTAATTCATAACGTAAAAACTATATTTGGGAAATTTTTTTAGTTTTTTTCTAAAAAACTTCATTTTTGGACGAATAGTGAAAAATATTGAATTTAAATTGAAAACTGATTGTTCATATAATTTATTTATATTGATAAAATATATTTTCGTTTGGTTTTAAAGTTTAATTAGATAAATTATACATAATTCGGTCCAATTTAGGTCATTTGAACCTATTTCACATTGTAATTGGATATAAAAACATCTCAAACATTTAAACCATTTGCTTAAAAAACTTACTGTCGGGGCACATCTGTGAGATTAATTTTAAATTAATCCATAAAAATTATATGATTTGAATTTAGAAAAATGGATTAAATATTGAGATTTAGAATAATTTATAATGTCTAAAAATTTGAAATTATATTTTTACCAAAAATATTAGGGAATGTGATTAAAATAATTACAACGATTAAGAGATACATTAGCTTAACTAATGACTAAACCGTAAACTTAAGACCCAAAATGACATAAAAACTTTTCCAAAATCCATTTTATGTCAAAATTTTGACCCTATTATCCATTTTATTGTTTTTGGACCATTGTTGTATTAACTTTTCAATGAAAAAATGTGGGTGGAATTCATTTTTCAAAAATTTATAATAATTGCACTCCTCCACTATATAAAAAAACTCACCCCTAACACTTATTTAGACATATCGAGAACATTGGATCAGATAAAATCTATCTAAATATCCTCCCAAAAACTATAACTTTATCATATAATCCTACCTTTTAAAAAATCTATCCAAGAAAGCCCTTTGGTGCATTTCAAAAGGAGTTACCTAAAAAAGAGGCAACATCCTTCCTCAAGATCCTCTATTTTATTTTCATTCTCCACCTCATAAAATATTATTATTCCATAATTATATAATAGAATAATTTTTCTCAATAAAATAATATGTTTTTATTCTAATGTTTTGACCTACACTTACACACACTTCCATCTAATTGGTAACAAACTTACTGTTCTTGTGTACGACGAGCTACCACCACACGAAATGATATTGTTCATTTTTTCCTTTACCACAAATCATGGTTATAAATTATGATGAAAAATCCATTTTTATATAATATATATTATATTTATTAATTATTTAATATTATTTAATTATTATATAAAAAATACCTTTATGCTTTTCATTTTTTGAAAATACGATAACTTTGTTTGTAGACGTGTGGACTACCGCCTGCTCAAAGCGAAGTGATTCGTTCACACTTTACATGGAATGTATTTAGGTTGTATTTAGTAAAATTATATGATATATATGAATTAATAATGACACTGTAATGAAATTATATATATAGAAACACATATATTTTATTTACTTTCTTTCTTTTAATATGATAATAAAACGGAAACAACATTCGTGCATATGGACGACTATCATCTCCATGAAAGGTGTATTCCATTTCATATATATATATTCTATTGATTCTTATAAATAAATATATAATAAATATGTATTATATTTATATCATGTTTTAAATTGTGGAAATAATTAAATCATGATCTAAGCAAGAGGATCAAGAATAACAAGTGAAAACATGTATGGAAAAACAAATTGGATATTACCTGAAGCGTAACATTAACATGAAATTTCTAATAAGTGGGTAATATAAAGACATATAAGGTATTTTTTAAAAGAATATGGTTCTATGTTAGATGTATAATAAACTTATATATATTATATATCCTTTTTTAATGAGTACAAAGAAATTCAATACATAAGGTAAGGTGATTTCTAGTCTCACTTTTATTTTTGTAAGACTTATGCCTTATTAACCACTCGTTTGTTTTGTGTAGTGTATATATTTCAAATAAATTTATTTTATGATTATTATAAATAATGTTTTTGGTATTTACTTACCCATTTTATGATCTCTATTTCTTGGGGTGTTACAGTTCAAAAGTTACCAAATCAGTATGGTTGTTTTGTCCCAATTTTCATTCATTGAGATACATGTTTTTTTTGTAAACCTATATTCTTTAACGAGGTGTATATACCGAAATTTGACTTTTTATATCATGAATTTCTCTATTTCCATAATATTTTAAGATTCAATTAATTTTATTTTCTTATATGGGGAATATGATTCAATGTTACAAAGTTTTAGGAGTTTATTTCATCTATCCCATCGTTTTAAGGGTTGTGTATGATAGTGCTTTCATTGATGAAATATTATAATCCATATTTCAAGATAACTCTTGAATTTTATTCTCCTATTGTTATTAATGATGTATTTATGTATTATTACAGTTTTCCACTCTTTTTGTACTTAATATAATTAAGAATTGTTTTTATGAAAATCTGATCCCATTTCTCTTTTTGGCCAAAAATCAATTTTATTCAAAAAAAAAAAGTTTTAAAAAAAGTTTTTGAAATTTTTTTTCAAATGTTATTTTAAAATCATTTTCAAGGAAAATTGATTTTGAAAATTATTTATTGGTTTTAAATATTCATTTATAAGAATTCAAATCTATTTTTAAAGAAATATTTTTTTAAAAATGTTTTATGTTTTAAAAATAATTTTTCAAAGAAGAAAGGATATTTTACTCAAAAATTGTTTTTAGAAGGATATTTCCAAATTATTTTCCTTATAAAAATGAATCGATTGGTGTTAATTAAACTTGTCTATTTTACACAGGTAATGATATGATTACATTTTTATGAAACACATTTCATTTCATGGGTTATGATATGATTGTTTATGATCTTGTGGCACATGTATGTTTGATTTCATTATGAGATGGGTGGTACCTATATCTCATGCGTTGGGTAAACATTTATATCTCATGAGATAGACATGGCTGGAATGAGGAGTGGACTCACTTCAGTAAAGGACTTTGTTTGCTAATATGGACTTATGAGGGAACCTTGACTACTAATACAGTCATGGGAGTGAACCATGACTACCAAGATGGTATGGGGAGTGAATCCATAATACTAAGATGACCTTGGAAGCGATACCTTGACTACTATGTAAATAATTTTATATGCTTATGTGTCTACCATAATTCCATTTCTTATTCCTATGTTGAGATTTCACGGTTTACTCTCTTGATTTCCTTATGATTCACATCTTATGTACTGAAAATATTTATTCCAAGATTCATGTTTATGATATTTTTTATGTAGGGTATGATCTTATATTGACTTGATCACAATCTCATGCCCTTATCCTCATCTTTATACATACATATCTCATTTGTTTACCTTTACTAAGCATACGTTCTCACCCCTTTTTATGTTTTATTTCCCTATGATATGAATATATGTATTATGTATGATGTTTCTAAGAATAGTGATAGTCATGTAGAACCTTTTTTGAGATAATGTAGCTATTTTATGTATTAGTGTTTTTGTTTCCATGTTTTCAAAGGCTCTAAACTAATGTGGTCTTTGGGTGTATATTTTTGTAATGTATTAAGTATTCCACAAAAATGATGTAATTTTAATGTTTGAAAATCAAGATTTATTATAAATAACATTAACCGACATGGGTTAATCTAGTCATCATAAGCGTAATGGAGCCACCTGCCATGAATTCGGCTACAAGGCCCTAATCCTCTCCAAGCATCCTTAAAAGGAACTTCTCCATGGATGGTCACAATATGAATATAAAAGTATAATGAGCTGATATTCATTCAAAATATACATATATTAATACCCCCACAAGGTTCAAGATTACCTACAACCACCCACCTTACTCTAGTTTTCGTTTTAATCAACTAGGTGTCCTACCCAACTAAATGATTAAATATACCACACTTATCATGCCTAGAAACTTCGCTCAAAAGTAAACCAATTTTCTATCTTTAAGGGTGGAAGAAAAACATGATAACCAAAAATTTATAAAAGGCATCAACTTTAACATCAGAGTCATGCTTAATAGGTCATTAGGCTCTACCAACGAATCATTAGATACAAGTAATAGAAGAATGGAAGCCAACTAAGATCTACAGACAATGATCATGTTACCATTTTAATCATCTCTCAAGGAAATCTAAATCTAACCTTTACATAGGTTTCTATGTTATAACACATCTAGAAGGTATCATGTTAAATTATTTAATACATGAAAATTTACTACAACATTTAAATTAGTTTATATGTTTGAAATATCAAGTACCTATTATCAATGAAAACTATACTATGGACCTTATTTTTTTGGCACCATACAACATCAGGAAATCTATCTTTTAACTTTTTTTAAACATCATTTCTTTTTCCATAAGTTCTCACAACTAGGAATAGTTAAAGAAAATATCAATTGAAAGCTATATAAGAAAACACCCTTTAAGTTTTAATTAAAATTTTAATTAACTAACACCTCATATAAATAAATCTCAAAAGTAGACAGAGGTATTTTATCCACCAAAAGGGATAGGTTCAGTAAGATTCCATCATATATTTATATGTAACACAATATAAGTGGTTGATGACACATTAAATTACCATCCCTATTTATCGTGAATACACCCCATGGGTTTTAACACTAAGCATAAAAATCATATAAAGATTAAGAAGACCTATAAGGGTCCCTTAATTCAAACCTGATTCCATTTAAACATAACCCAATAATAGTTAAATTATGAAGTTTTCAAAACACCCATAACAGATTTTTCTTATAAGTCACCTGCACTAAATAACCTACTTGGGTCCAATTATGCATTTAGGGATTCAGTCCTATGGATAATCATTCACAAATTATAGAGGTAAAATCCTTTATATATATATACACCATGGTTTAGTTCGATGTGTTATCATTCCCTAGTTATAAAGGTATTAGACTTTATATGTTACAATTATCATTCATGTAATTACAAACAAATTATTTTTTCCTTTGGAATCTGAATACAAAAAATACATATATAATGGTTTGATTATATGGCTTACCATTCTCCTGTTTATAAAGGCCCATGCACTTTATAAATTGAAAATTTTCACTTATTTAACCACAAAAACTAGTGTTTTAGAACGTGAAACCATTGGTATATAGAAAAAACTTGTCATATTAGATTAATTAAGGTTAAAAAATGAACATATATGATAAAACACCATTTAGGTTGATATAGACACTTTAATAACCATTAATATATCAAAATTATAACAAGGGGTGTTATGATAGAGAAATGAGTAAGAGTAGACATAACAAGGTACTACATAACCAGAGAATACAGGTAAATATAAAAAAAATCAACCAAATTTGGTATACATATAAGAATGATAAATAGTCACACGTCATGTTATATAGATAACCATGCTTAATAATCACATAAGGAATGCCCAAAAATTATTTGTAAATCAAGTAATGAATTCTACATGGCCTAACATGTGCATGATATATGCATGACATGTGATCTCTATGTGCCTATGATGATGCATGTAAAAATGACTCCATGCCATATGGGGACAAGGGTAAAAATTAATAAATTATTAACTAGTGGTAAATTAAATCAATCACTCAAGGTGAAATAATAATCAACTGTAACAGCAGACAATAGAATCAAAAATCTTATCTCTGACAACTTGATCATTCCCCTATGCGTGGTTTGGCTTGACGTAGAAACAGACTATTTACCAAGTGTCGACATGTTTCTAATCTATTGTCTTCCAGATAAAATATAAAGATAAAGGAAAAATAACCTTTGATGCCACTTTGTAACATCCCAACATGGGAGCCACTAAAATAGTTCCCCGAACCGGTTGGTCACATGGCCTCAAGCGTGCCTACCCATATACCTGAGGCTACCGACTAACATCATTGGTCTAATGGAGTTATAGTGGGGAGACTATACCCTTTGGACCATTAAAAAATATAGAGAAATCATAATAAATAAAAGTAATAAATAGTGAGATATTGATAAATCTATAATATATTATAATAACACATAACCTGGCCACTGCCAAATGAATAATGAGGCAAGAACATGCTGAGACATAATAATAGAAGACACCACAAAATAGGTAATACAACCATTCTAAATAAAGAGAACAAATAAATAAAGGACTCAACTCCAGCAGGAATACGGAGTACATGCTCAACCCCTGTGTCCTTGTTAAGTTAAAGTCCAAGCTAAATTAATAGAAAGAAGAAACAACCCAGGGACTTAACCTAAAACCAACAGATCTCTTCAGGTACTAATCAGCAACCCAAATAGGAGGTGAAATAAAATTAGTAGGCCACCACTAACAGTGTATAATATAATGATGTTCATGAGTATAAAATAAATAATTATAAATGTATAATAATTAAAAAATAAATTTTTATTATAATCAAGTCATGATTAGGTTCCTTAAAGAAATATGGCCGACTATAAATGATTCTCCCTATGCAAGAATGTCCCTAAACATGTTTTATCATGTATATATATACATACCTATAACCATTATATGAATATTTATTTAATTTACCAGTCAGGAAAATTGTATCACTGAGACGGGGAGGGGATGAGTCAATGTCAACATTTTTCATTTATGTTTCCTTAAAAATAAAACAACCTTCGCCTCTACATAAATATTTTTTCCCTGGTGAAAAAAAATCAAACACACATCCAAAGTAACACAAGAATTTATAAGGTTCACTATTAAAAAATAATAGCTATGTCCTTTGAAAGGTTTAGAAATTATCCAATACCAAACAATCCAATAGAAAACAATACCTTTTCACAAGATCACTATTCCAGAATCCAAATTTAATATCCATTTGAAAGATATTGTATCCTTGTTGTGCAATAATGGTTCGAAATATTATGATAGTTTCTAATCTTTCCACTAGATCAAAGGATTCATCAATATCAATACCTTTAATTTGTAAATATGCTTTGCAAACAAGTCTTGCCTTGTTCCTTATCACTTCACCTTCTTCATTCATCTTATTACGAAATCCCACTTTCTTACAATAATGTTTTTGTTGTCTAGATTGGGGAATAGTTCTCATGTATCATTCTTTTCAATATGATATAGCTCTATATTCATGGATTGAACCCATTTTGTATTCCCAAAATCTTCTTTCACATCATTCATCTCAACTTTTGAATACAAAGAGGTATGTGTAATAGCATTTTTTGTTCTTCTTATTTGAACCTTCTGATGTAGATCACCAATAATATTTTGAGCTTACACTTACTTTCTTATCATAGGATAATATTTTTGAGTATCATCCTCATCACTAGAAATAAGAGCCTGATTCTTCTTCATTATGATAGTTTGTATCTTTATGAGAATTGTTATCAATGTTTTCTAATACTGCTCAAATTCCTAATCAGCCTCAGTATGATTGTCTTACTCAGATCTTTAAATGTTTTTCACATTGATATAATAAAAAATTATTCCTATTTATTTGTTGAAACATTTGTATCCTCTTCCTTTTAGAGCATATCCAAATAAAATTCCATCTTCACATTTCTACTCAATCTTTACCAACTTTTAACCGTTCTTATTTATAATTCATGGAAACCAAAAAACACTTAAGTGTTTCAATCTTGGAGTTTTTCTATAAAATAATTAAAATGGATTCATATGTGATCTTGGACTATTGAAATGTCAGTTTTGAATATACACAATAGTACTCATGGATTGCCTCTAATAGTAATGAGAAACACTTTGTCAAATTAACATAGTTCTTCCCATTTCCACAAAAATTCAGTTATTTATTTCAGAAAATCCATTTTTTGGGGAGTTTTTGGTGAACTATAATCATGAATAATTCAATGATTCTTGAGATAAATTTAAATTTCTTTACATCTATATTCACCACCATTTCAGTTCTCAACCACTTCACTAAATAATCAAATTCCTTCTCAGATTTCCTTCTGAGACTTTTAAAAATTTTCAAATCATCTGACTTATGTTTCATATACATAACACATGTAATGTGAGTAAAATATTCAATTAAAGTAATGAAATACTCATCTCCATTTATTAATTATTTTCTCATTGACCCACAAATACTAGAATGAATAATCTCCAGGGTTTGGTTGTAAAAAATTTAAACTTTCTAGTGAATAAGATTTGAAATCTTTCCATTATGATAAATAGTGTAACACCAATATATTCTTCTTGGAAAACCCTAAATTTCTCAGACACTATTTCTTTTAGATAACATTCATATGATTCTTTAAAAAATGTGTCCCATCCTTTTATTCCAAAATTTATTTTCTTCCAACCATAATCTTCTTAACATGATGGACCTTTTCAAGAAATGTAGGTCTGATTTATTGAATATGATGGTCCGTCTTATTTAAATAGAAAGTGATGGGATTTAACTTTCTTGTCAAATTTCCTTTCTTCTTTCCTAAACCTTCTGAACAATAAAAGAAAATACTCGAAAATGATTTCCTTTCTTATCATATTGGTCCTTACATAATATACATGAACCAGTGAGGACCATGGGCGTAAAAATGAGGCATCCATATAAAATAATAGTAATAGGATAAGTTCATAACTTAAATAAGAGATGTTGTACACAATGATCTAAAATAAAAAGATAAGGGACATCACGACCAACAGTTATATTAAACATGTGGAATTCCATGCCCAACAATCTCAACTAAATGATACGGGATTCCATACCCAACATCCAAATAAATTATAAGGGTTGTCATTCCCAATGAGTACCAGCGAAAAATTTCTTCACCTGTCGTGCTCCATTTATGTCACTAAATCATGGATCACATTCTCGAAAAATATCTTTAGAACACCTCGTGTCACTTCATAGATGAGTCTGTTGATCCTCTTAACACCCCTCCTAGATAGATGTTTAATAATAGGTTTTTTGATTCCTTGGATGTTATCACATATCAACTTATTTTGACGCTTCGCTCCACCATTCCCTAGTCCCTTTCCTCCCTTCCCACACCCTGAAATTTTCAATATCAGAAACACAGAGCAGCCGAAGGACATAGTAACCTTAAGACTCCCAATTTCACTGAAAACATTAAATTATAATGAAAAAAACAAACCCAACTTAGCACATGGTTTGGTCACATAATCATAGGTAAGGTCCATGTGATATGGTCTCACCATTCACTTTTCACTTATTTTATTTTAACATCTCAATGAAAAGGGAAATGTAATAAATCTTAAAAGGTGACTCCTTTAATAGGAAATAATATTTCTAAATAAACTAAGAATGATGATAATTCATTGAGGAACATGTAGGAATCCCTACCTACATAAAATTGATCCTTATTTAATTAACCAAAAAGATTTAATATGTGGAAATTTACACCATTAACCAATTATTTATTGATTTTTCTGAAGAGGTAGGTGATGAGTTTCAACTATTTAGAGTTCACCCAATTCAATTATGATTCCCACTAAATGGGTAGAAACTCAACACGCCTCAAGGGTGGTTTAATTAAATAAGCAAGGTATAATGTTCATGTAAATTATTATAACACACCCGAATGGGTGGTTCCTCTTGTGGTTGAAAATCTAAAATGATGGAATTGTGTCCCAAGGAAAACCAATTCAAGTTATTAGTAATTTATTTAATTAGTTTTGGAATTTAGAGGTGAAACTTGAAAATTCTAGTACACAGGACAATAATGTATTTTATAAACGATGTAACATTAAGGAAAAAACATATATACCACATAACTTATACAATGGGAACTTCACTCATCCATTATCGACCATTAAATCGAGATAAATGAAGAAAAAAGAAGAATTTAGAAATGACCTAAAAATGCGTCATATTAGCTCGATGAAAAATAGCCTTTCATATAATGACATAAACAATAAAATGATAAGGAATGAATCGTAGACTAACCATTATGATTCCAAAGAACCTGATGACACTTGATTCCAAGTCTGAAAGAAGGAGGACCCTGGAATCCAAGAAGGAGGAAAAGGGGGGACCTAAAGTAGTTTCTAGAATGGGACAAATTGGGGAGAATAAAGGAAGGATTAAAGTTAATGTATATAAGGGAAAATGGTAATTTAGATCACTTTAATGAGCCACATAGTTTGGGAAACTATGCGATAATCCTGTGGTGCCATTGTACAGGGATGCCCACACATCTCATGGGTGACGCATGGTTAGAAAAAATTTGCACAGCCTGTGTGGTTTTCCTCTACATTTTACTACTATCATGTTGCATGGTTGTGTATCCTTGAGTGCATAGTTTGAAAAAATATGAGACACTTTTATATGGATGCACGGTTTGGGTGCATGATTTTCACTGACCGTGTGAAAATCGGGCACCTACCCTTTCTTATACAAAAGTCATGTTTTCAGATCCCAACACTCCCAAAACCCATCTAAACTTATGAGATACCCCTCAGGCCTTACAACGCATCAAAAAAAAATTATTAAAGAATCTTTCAACTCTTAGAATTAAATTCCAAATTCTAGTTTATGATTTGGCCTATCTGCCAAACCAAAAATGAAATTTCCTCTAGAAATTTCAACCATATCCAAAACATGAGACTTTACATACTATGTAGTATTATGAGATAAAATGGATTTAGAATCACATTATGAGGATTAGAATAGGGTTTTTTAATTTTATTTTCACATTGATGTATTATGAACCTTGTCTTTTAGAGACACAAGGATTTTAAATCCTTTGATTGTATATAATTGATATTTATGATAAAAATTAGGTAATAATATGTGTAAAAGGTTTGTGTCACTATAGGAGTAGGGATGAAATGATACACTTGAAGAAAATAAAATGATATCACTGAACAAAAATGGTACACAATGACCTTACAAAGAACCTGACCTTGATTTGTCAAATCTCGGTGAAGTTAAAATTGAATTTCAATGGAAGAAAGTAACCTAACCCTAAATTTATTTGTCAATAAATCATCTGATAATGGTGAAAAGAAGGTGGTGAAACATAGAAATAATAAATATAGACTACTATGAATAAAAATCAAGAAAGAACAAGAAAACAGAAATGATTCAATACATTTGATCCCCCAATTACATGTTTATTACAAAAAAACATTGGATAAGTCTCAAATACAATAAGAATACATGAAACAATAGGAGGTAAAGAAATATATTCTCTCTCAAATTAAATCATACCTATAACTCCAACTTCTCCAAACTACTCTCTTTAGTTATTCCCCTCTCCTTTGATCCCATTCCTCTACTATTGTGTGTGGGAGAATGGTGTTCCAGACAGTTGTAGTACACCAGACACCAAATAGGACGAAAATAAAATTTTAAAAGAAAAAACCAAATTTCATACAGAACCAACTTCTAGAATACAAGAACCAAAAAAAGTAAAAAAACAAGAACATAAGGATTTATGTGATTCTGTCCCATGGGGACCGACATGTACAATAAGAACACAACCTGATATGCACAAATTATATTAAAGATAAAAAAAATGTATTACAAAATAAAAAGGAAGAAAAATAAATTGTATAATAGAAAAATAACACTAATGTGAAAATGGGACTAATAAATCATAAACATCATACAAAAATAGGAGTAGAAAAACCCGGTAGTCTTGATCTCTTCTAGTTGCGCACTGCTTCAAGCAACAATGATTTTACTCCCACTGTAATGCTAAGGAACCTGCTGCTAGAAGAAGATAATCCCATATTCATAATGTATTCTATTAGGTAATCCAACGAGAGTCTTTGCACTGGAATACCACTAACAGCGAAGCTCCAATAGAGACAATGCATGAGTGGTGCACCACAGAGATTAGTAGGCAAGGAGACTTAGCACCATGGAAGGATAAAACCCCTAATTAATGTTTAAGAACTATAGGATTGAGTGCTCAAGAAGAACCCCAACCAGTGAGGGAAGATCATGATAATTCAATCGAATCAATGATGTAACGGGGGTCATCTATTCCCCTTACCAAATCCTATAGATGGTAACTTCTCAAACAATCAAGAGAAGCCACACCACACATGATAAAAACACTAGTAGTGAAACAATAATGCAGAATAAGTGGACAGAGTAGATGAATTGGGTGGCATGATTAATCAATGGCCAACAAGTAACATCTTGGGTATCAATGAATAGTTGACCATGAAAGTAAGAAAAATCAGGTCTGGGCCAATGAACCAAAACAAAACAGGCCCATATGGGATGACCAACAACCCAAGTTACAAATATCCCATCAAATATGATTTTAGAATATAAAATATAAAATTTAATTTATCATGCATGAAATAGAATTACCAAATAAATTGGAAGAATGGTAATGACCATATCTCTATTTGAAAAAAAAAATTAAATTGATACCATATTTCAAAAATCTCCACCATTTTCATTTGGAATTGGTGATGTTATTGCACATTTGTCTATGGAATTGTAACCCAGTTCAACCTATATAAACAAAATTCGAACTTAGACCGGACCATGAAATTATTCAAAAAATCAGTCAGGTATATGTCATTGTGTATCTTTTTGAAACATAAGGTTCCAAATTTCACAACATCTCTTATAAAATGAAACTTACTATTTGTGTGTTTTGATTTTTCATGGAAAAAAAAATTTATACATAAATGGAGTGTTTATTGACTTTCTAAACAGAAAATAATAACAAAATATTATAGATGGAGTTTATAAGACAAACCCTTCGGTCATAAGGCTTCTTTTACTACTTCGATTAAATAAATATACTCGGACTCCCTTGTTGAAAACGCAACAACAAATTGCATATTACACTTCCTTGAAATGGGACCACCGTGGGAAGTGAAAACATAACTAGTAAGGGATTTTGTAGTATTAATATTACTTGTATAATCAACATATACAAGTTTAGTAAAAAATTCAATAGAGTCAACTTCTTTATCATAACACAAAGAAATATAAGAGGTACCAGAGATGTATCTTAAGATCCACTTAAGGGCATGCTAGTGTGGCTTCACAGTTGTGTCCATCAATATTATTAGACTATAGATTTCAAGGGAAACATCTTTCCATATGTATATCATGCAGTACATAACACTACCAACTATATTAGTATAAGGAGTTTTAAACATAAATTGAACATCATCTTCAGTAGTAGTTTCTTGTGTCAAGGAGAGTTTAAAGTGTTGTTTAAGAGGTATATTTATTGGTTTGAGAGTTTAAAACATACATCTCTTAATTATTTTAAAAACATAAGCATATTGAGATAAGTATAAAAATTTATTTGGTCTATCCCTTATGATTTCAACACCCAATATTTTCTTAATCGTACCTAAGTCTTTCATTTTAAACTATCCTTTCAATTGGGATTTAACAGAAAAAATGATGTTCAAATTTTTTCAAATGATAATAATATCATCAACATATAACAGTAGATAAATCATGCATCTTTTTAGTGGATTAAATATAAACACAGGAATCCTATTGAATCCTAATGAAAGGGTTGAAAAATATAAATAAATCAAATTTTAAATACCATTTATTAGAGGCTTGTTTCATTCCATAATTTTTTTTAAAAAAACTTGAACCAATTTAAATTCATCAGGATAACCATCAAATGTTTCCATATAAATTTTCTCATTCAAATTACCATGTAATGAAGCAGTTTTAACATTTAACTGTTCAATGTGAAAATCATTATAGGCAACAAAGGATAATAAAAGTATAACAAAATAATTATGTAACACCACAACCCTAGAAGCCCGGAGCCGGTTCATTATTTTAATACATTGTAATGATTACAAGCAATCTTGTCCCGAAGGACCGATCAGTTCAGTATTCCTGAAAAATAGATTACATACCTGAATGTTATATTACACATTGAAATGTAAAACAGAACATAAATAATCCATTGATAATTCCCTTATTCCCCTATCTTAACCCTACATATCAAACATAATACACCTCTGAGAATCTTGGGAAAACAAAACATAAGAAATGGGTGAGCTCAGATGCTCAGTAAGGGAAAATAATTTAGCAGAAGTTATAAACTTTTAAGGAAATATGTGTCACAAAAATAATGTCCTTTTAAACATAAACATGAACATAATATGAAGAAAATAAATCAAAAATTACCATATAAACATGCACATGGATATTCTAATAGTCGAATAATCACATGTAATAAATAATTTCATAATGAGGGAATGCCTTACCCTGGACATCATTACCACATAGTCAAGGACTTGTGCCAAGACAAAAAATAATTTTTTTGTCAAGGCCTTGTTCCAAGACACTAATTTGTCTCATGAGATATACTGATGCATTGAGGGGCAATAGTAGGCCCCACCCGTCACTTACTAAGTCCACTGCCTTCCTCATATGAAAATGATGAAACAAAACATAAACATTTTTATTAAAACTAGTATACGGAATATCAATACTTCCACCATAAACCATGAATGGTATAAAAATAGCACATTCACATTCAAACATATCATAACTCATAAAATACAATATTGAAGCTTTTATTTGTAATAAATCAACCTCAATCAAGAATAATATCCAAAATGTATGTTGACATAGTTTAAAATAATAAGTAAAACCCTTTGAGAGAAATATCTTTTTTTCATGAAATCATTTAAAAGTCTCACAATTTATAAAAGAAGAAGTTTAAAAGATGTTTTTGAATCAAAATGTCCCATACCACTTTTAAACTCTTTATAGGAATTAACATTTTAAAACATTCATGTCTATATAAATAAACCCTTAAAACCATTTTGAAAACATGGACATTAATGAAATGATTTAAAAGTACAAATATATAAAACATTTAAAATGATGTTTTAGGTAAAGTTTACCTTAAAAGAATCATTTTGAAAATTATTTTATGAAACATGGACTTGGATAATAAATATGTACCAGAAAATACTTTCACATAAACAATCTCAGATAATAATGAGATTGAAGAATTAACCCTTAACTTGAACTTTCTTTTGGTAGAAGGTATGTTTAACCTCCTGTATAATGACCATAGTTTGTTATTAAATTATAAAAAAACCATATTAATATTTATTATATCTTACATGATTCATTTATGACTTTATAATACACATTTAATAATGATTTCCATGTTAAATTAACACTTCCGGTAATAATCATTTTCTTTATTATACGTGTTTTAACTTGTTATTATTGATTGTATCATTTAGATCATGATATAAATACTTATAGAATATAAATCATGATTTATATATAATATATATTTAGAATATAAATATGTATAATAGATAGATATATGAAATGGAAAACACCATTTATGGAGATGGTATGTCGTACATACGCATAAACACTGTTTCAGTTTTCATATCGTAATGAATGAGAGTAAGTGAATAAGATATATGTAAGTACACACACACACAAATATATATATATATATATATATATATCTAGTATAATTATTATGTCATATATTACATACTTATTAATAATTTATATTTTTATAATCATCGTTGAATGGTGAACGTGGAAATGAACTCATCGTGTCATGGAGTCAGTAAGCTGTACGTACACACGAGCGATCTTATCATTTCCTTAATGACTAAAAGGTATAGAATTGGATGGTATATTAATTATAACGAGAAATTATAATGCTATTTTTATTATTTATATACATATTACTCATCATTATATCCATCCAAATAACATAGTGTTGAATAACAAATTACACCCCGATGTGGAGACAGTACGCCGTACGTACACACACATGGTGACACTATCATTCATAGGATGGATAGAATAATGTATATGTTTTTACCATATTTATAATAACATCACAGTATGTATAAGGTACTAGATTTATTATTTTGGTATGGAAATAACAAATAAAGAGAAAGGTGATGAAGAAAGGAACTTTGAAAGAGGTGATAAAATAATTACCTCTTCTTTGGGTGTTTCCTTTTGATTTGAACAAATGTGATCCTTAGGTTGGATTTATGCTCAAGGGAATTATTTTAGGTTTAATTTAGTAAAGTGGGAATGAGATTTGGGCAGGGGTTGGCCGAGGAAAATGTATTTGGAGGTGTGATTTTGAGAGAAGGGGAAGTTCCCTTTTATAAGAGAGGTGAGGGTCACTTTAGGAAAAGTTTGAAATATTATTTTATTATAAAATATTTTTTTGGTTTCTAATGGCCTCCAAATGATTTATTTAAAAGATAAGGTGTGTATGGGTCGTAATCATCTCATCCAATAGGTTTTAGACAAGTTTAGGTCATCATATTAACCCTATTTTCAGATTTAACTCTTAGTTAAATAATTTAACTTTTACCATGTCCTCTTGTATTATTATAATAAATGGTTAATAAATATAAGATAAAAATTCAAAGAACCCAATGAGGTTAATTATTGACATAAATAATCTTATATAAGTTTTTTATATGAACATTATATTTTTAGAAGTGTTTTATCATTTAATAAAATAGTATTTTTAAAAAAACTCATTTTTTTTAATTTTGACACGATTTAGTTTTTGGTTTCTGTGAAAGTCATAATAACATTATTACTTAGAAAAAAATTCATTTAATCAACCCTAACATGTCATATTTACCTATAAAATTCTTTTAATGCATCAAAAGTATCAATTTACATTTTTTTTTTATTTTTATAACATCAATTATTTTAATCTTTCATTAATTATGTAATTACTGCATCATCATTGTGTCATAAATAAATTTAATTATTTAACATATAAAAATTATAAATAAAATAAAATCATGTAGTAGATGTTTTTAGATTTATAATTAATATTTATATTCAAATTTATATTATGTATAACCCTATATTAAAAATGGTTTATTTGTTAAACTTTAAATTTAACACTTTTAACTCTTATTTAAATAAAATAATAATAAATGTCCTAATATAATACAAGTGGACCAAAAGGATCATATTTTATTCCTAAGGTTGGTTTTTGTTGAAATAAACTTATCTAATAGAAATAGGTCTTGTGTTAGGGTAATTATAATTTCATTTTGACCTTTAATTACGCTATTTACTTTTAACCACGGTAAATAAAAGTCAAAAGTTACTATTTACCAAAAAAAAATTCATCTTATTGAATCAAATTTTACTTTCTGACGTCAACCATATCTCTATTTGTTTTTTAATTCAATTCACAGAAGCAATAAAATTACGTTTTATGCAAATTTTCAAATGTGTTGTCTATTTCCAAAAGTGATGTCTATTTAACAAAATTAAAAAAATATAAGTTGCATTAATTGATCTAAAATTAATTTCCGTTTTCAAAACCAGAAAGCGGGTTTTTAAGAACTAAAAAATATCAAAAGATTGATATGTGTTTATGTCCACTTTAAAAGTGAAATTACATCCAACAACCAAAATTGGATTAAATGATAAAAATATAATCAAATTATAATTCAAAACCATTAAATTGTATAATTTAACACTATAAATTATTTGAATTAAAAAATTTGTTTTCAATTAAAATTTAGTATCTTTCCCTATTGATCAAAATATGAAAGTTATCCAAAAAAATTAAAAATTTATCCAAAATAAATTTATTATATCCCAATTATAAATAAGAATTTAATTTCATCAAATTGAATAAATAAAAGTGTCAAATATTATATTTAAAAAAGTGTTCACCATTAAAAGGTAGAAAAACTACAATTTTGAGAAATACTTCTTTTTTATGAAAAATTGAATTTTTCCTTATATCATGGATAAGAAACTCATAATATGGATTCTAAAATTATATGGAGTAAAACAAATTCAAAATTAAGTTAATACTATTCATAACTACTTTTTGAATGACTAGTTTGGTAAGTCGTGGTGTGTTCAAACTCGATGTTGCATGTAGAGCAAGTCATTGAATTACATTGAAGAGAAATCATTCTATGAAATCTTGGGGTGTTACAAATTCTTTACAACATGAGAATTTTTTTAGTGTAATCAATTCCCTCTCTTTGGAGGAAACCTTTTTTCAACTAACCTTTCTTTGTACTTGATTTTATTTCCCTCAGTATTATCTTCCTTTCTTTAAAAGATCCAATTAGAACCAATTATTTATCGCATTAGTTGGTTTGTTTACAATAGTACAGTTATGGTTCTTCTTTAAAGAATTCATTTATTAATTCATTACAAATACCCAATGTATTGAGTATTTTTTATTTATAGTTTGATTATAAGTTTGAAGGTCATCATCCAAAAGATCATGGGCTATATGAAAGGCATAAGATGAAATATCATATAGAATAAACTAAGCAGGGGTCTTGGGAACCTCCTTTCTTCGTCAAAGGTCAACTGTTAGTCCCTATTAGAGGCCACAAATTTAGATTCATAATCTGATCTGAAAAAGAATCACCCTATGCAATATACTATTCATCAAGTGGAGAGGGCATGATATGGGCCTCAAACTGGGATGAAAACTCAGTTTCATTAGCCTGTTTAGAGACTTGTTCAATACTGTACAGAGTGGTTGCCCTGGTTTTGGAAGAAGAAGACTCATGAAAGACAACATCTCTACTTTTAATTCACTTTTGGTAACGAGGTTTATCTGTCAAAATTTTATACCCCTTGACACCCTCAAGATTCCCAACAAAAATACACCCTAGAGCTATTGGTTCTAATTTTTCAGTCTTAACATGAGAATAATAAATACAACTGAAGACTCTTAAGTAGGAATAAGAAGGGGGATTATTGGTCCACAACTATTCATGTGTTTTAAACTGATTTATAGAAGAGGGACGTGTTGGAACAATGCCCATTCTATGTAAGAAATGGAGTTTGACTTGTGTTTATTTTCAATCCACATTGGAAGTTTAGAATGTTTTCCAGAAAAGGGATCATATAGTTAGAGGAGACAAAAATATTTAAGGTGGCATCATTTCCCAGTGTTTACTAAATTTTTGGGCCTGAAAATCAGAAAATGGGGAATTGTGATTTTGTAAAATGAAGTTGTGAAAAATATTGTAGGTTTTATGAAAACTTGCGTTCAAGACATGTTTCGAGATTAGATAGTCAAAAAATGACAAAGTCATGAACTGCATGAAAAATCTGGAGTAGTGCACGAAATACAGTTGCTGCGCGAAAAGCATTGCATGGAGAATGAGAGGTTTTGTGTGACATGGTATGTTTTGTGCACGGGTGTTGGCGATGAATATAAATAAGAGGTGACCCCTTCATTCGGTATGGATAAAGACTTAGAGAAGATCTGAGTTTCAATGCACATAAAAGTTTCATGAAAAGGGAGTTGTGTGGAATGGTTGAAGTTGTGTAGAAAAGTAGAAGTTGCACGAAAAATTTAAAGTTTCACGCAATAGTTAATGTTTTTTTGCAAAACAAAAAGTTATGCATAAAGGGTTTATTTGCACGAAAATATTTTCCACGCGAAAAGTAAATATTGCACCCAAAAGTCATTTCTTTAGCGCACAATGTTGGGGTTGCGCACAATTATCTTTACGTGCTGCCTTCATGTTCTAAATATACGGTTCAGTGCTTTTGTGATTTCAAGTGCATCAATCCAGTACTTCGATGCAAGAAGTGTCTCATGCTTAAAAAATACATAGACTTCAATGCAAATATATTGAAGCAACCTATAAGTCGATAAACTGATGTTGAATTATCTCAAGGTAGTGAGCTAGGGGGAGTCGAGGGAAGTGATCGGAGGGACACAATGAGCTATCCCTGAACTTTTGTAAAGGCTGTGTGCCTGAAACAGGGTGGCTGTGACTAAATCTTGTAATCCTCAAATTAGAAAAGATTATTGGATTTAGGTATGACCAACACACTATCGGCATATAGTCCTTGGACGTAGGACTTTGTGGTGAACCAAGTAAAAGTGTCATGTCATCTACCTGATTTAAATTGTCTGATAGATTTTACAAGTTTCTACCAATGTGGGAACAAATCCACAACTTTAAAAAGAAAATTTTGACACCCTGATTCACCCCTCCCCTCTTAGGTTATTCCAGGGTCTTTCAAGACACATTGTAATTAGGTGGACAATAGTGATGGTGGCCTCTTCCCAAAAGTATTTGGGAGAGTCATAAGAATTCAATTATGCTATAAAATTTTTATAGGATAGTTCTATTCCTTCTTTCTACCAACCTGTTTAGTTGGGGGGTTTCCCTACAATTTATATGTATTTTAACACCTTTGGATTCATAGAATTGTATGAACTCTATGGGTAGGTATTAAAGAACATTATCTATTCTTAGGGTTTTAAGGTTCTTTTCAATATGATTTTCAACCAAAGTTTTATAGGTTTCAAATGTTTGGAAAACATCAGATTTATTTTCAATAATATAAAACCACACATTCCTAGAAAATTCATCAATGAAAGAATTAAAATAGAAACCTCCACCATGGGAGGAAGTCCTAGATCGACCCTATATATCAAAGTTGTCATATTCTAATGGGATGGTGGCTTTGAAACTAGACTTACCAAAGATAACCCTATTGGTCTTTCACATCACAAAATCTTAAAAAAATGGAATATTTCTTGGTGTGAAATCACCCAAGATCCCTTGTTTATTGAGTTCCTTAATGAATTTGGAGCTAACATGCCCCATTATCCTACGCCAAAGCATATTATTGGAATTATTAATTGAAAAGACACAACCCAACTATATTGAATGAGTCTTTCCATTCAAGATATACAAATCATTGATTAGAGATCCCTTAAGAATAGTTCTAGATCCCATGGAGATACCAATACATCCTATTTCAAACTAGAAGGTGAAGATATTTTGGTCCATGACTCCTAAGGAAATAAGGTTTTTTAGATGTTGGGAACCCACCTAACATTATCTAAAGTAATGATAGAATCATCATCATGTTCTAACAAAATAGAACCTCTACCCTCAACCTTACACCTATTTTTATTACCTAAGAGGACATCTTCTTCTTCCCTCTCAACCAGCTCTAGAAAGAAATCTCTAAAAGGATATATATGGGATGATCAACTTGAATCAATAACCCGCTATTGATTGAGTGAATGGGTGGAAACATTAATGATCTCAACAGTTTCATAACCAGAGTCTGTAGGATAGGACTGATCCATAGGTTGTTTAGACTCTAACTCATTCTTGAGTTTTCTACATTGGGGTTTAATATGTCCTGGTTTTCCAATATGAAAACTGGTGACCCTTCTATCCCTATGATTTTGACTAGGTTTAGGTTCTTTATTACTTTTGTTCTTGTTTTAATTAAATTTTTTCTTCTTGTTTTTAGTTTGCGATCTTTACATTGAGAACAAACTCTAAACATCCCCTTTAATTATATGATTAAAATGTTGTTCCTTATAAGGAATAGATGATTTAAGATCTTTTATGGTTAAAGAGTCTCGGCCATACAATATGGCCTCTACTACGGTGTTGTAAGAATTATTTGAAGAGATTAAGAGGATATTTTATTGATCCTCATCATCAACAAAAACATTAATTTTGGAAAAGTATAACAATACTTTATTAAATTCACTTACGTGGGATTTAATTGAAGTACCAGGTTTAATTTTAAATATAAACATGTAGTGTTTTTTGTAAAGTCCTTCTACTAAAGAAGCATTCATGTAGAGTATTTTCAAGTTTAATATAGATTTCCACAACAATAGACTCATTATCCACTTCTATAAGGACTTTATAACCTATAGAAAGTAAAAAAAATCTATGTTGTTTAACTAAAAAATCAGGGAAACATCAACATATTCTATAATGGGCCTTCTAGTTTCTTTCATAGTTATAAAAAATAGGATTCTTAGGCCCACAAAGGATGTCAATAAACCCCCACTGTATAAACGTGGCTCTCATCTTAATTATCCACAAATTAGACTCAATTTAACTGTTGAATTTCTTTATTTCATATATCATTGTGTACATTTTTAGCCATAGGGAAGATTTCAAGTTCTTTAAGACAACATTATTCATACACCCCCCAAAACTGACCAATCCCTTGGGTAAATGATGTTTTGTTAAAGAGATATGAAATGAAGAGAACTAAAGATGAGATAATAAATTTAAGTAATTACAATCAATAAAATAGTGACAACTTTAAGAGTGATTTTAAAATGAAGGAATTTAGACAAAAACGAGAATTTTAAATAAATAATACACGAAACATAAATTTTAAGAAAAGAACAGGAGAAGCAACATGAAAATAACCAGAAAATCTCCAATACCACTTTGTGAGGGTGAATGGTGGTTTGGATAGTAGTAGTACACCAGACACCAAATAGGAGAAAACTAGAATTTTATAAAAAGAATCCAAAATTCCAACAAAACCAACTTCCGAAATACAAGAACTATAAAAAATAGTATAGAACACAGGAACATGAGGATTTACACGCTTCAGTCTCATGGGGAACTATGTGCACATAAAGAACACCACTCGATCCCCACAAATTTTTTAAGGATAAAAATTTAAAATGATTACTACATAACAATGAAATAGAATCAATATAAAAAGAGAATAATATTACTACTATGAAAAGGGATCAAGTAATGATAAACTACTTACAAAAATAGGAGTAGAAAAAACCGATAGTTCTGATCTCTGATAATTGTGTGCTGCTTTAAGCCATGAGGTTTGAACTCCAACTGTAATGCTAGGGAACCAGATGATCGAAGAAGAAAATACCTGGTTCGGAACATCTCTCGTCAGTCACTCAAACTGGCATCTTCTCATCAGAAGACAGCTAACGTGAAAGATACACCAGAGATGATGCATGAGAAGTGCACTGTAGAGATCTTCAGTTTCATAGACTTACCATCAAGGAAGTAGAAAACCCATGATTAGGGTTTATGAACTAGAGGATTGAGCTCCCAAGTAGAACCACATATAATGAGGGAAGATTGGGGAAATCCAAATGAAGCAACAATGACATGGGAGTCATCAATTCCCCTACCAAATCTTGCATCCGGTAATCAATCAACCAATCCAAAGAAGCTGCAAAACACATATAGAATATAAGTTCTAGTGGTGAAAATATAAGGTAGAACACATGGATAGATCATATGAATTGGGAGGAATGATTAATCAATGATAAAAAAAAGTAGCACACAGAGGATCGATAAATCACTAGCCATGGATGCAATAAAAAGCAGACCGATCTAGCTGCTTAAAACAGTACAGGCCCATACGGGATGACCCATAACCCAAGTTATAAATAACCCAAAAAATAAAATTTGAGATTATAAAATATAAAATTTAATTTATCAAGAAGAATTATAAAATAAATTGGCAGAATAATCATGAAATAATTTTATATGAAAAACAAGTAATTAAATGGATACCATATCTTACATGTTGTGTACTAAATGAATTATTTCCAAGAATGAATGATGTCCTTGGAATCTCCCTTTATTTTTCATCAATCACACTGACTCAATAACCCACTATTAGAGTTGGTGGACTAAGAACCAACTACTTTGTACATTATGATAATCTTGTATTTATGGATTTAAATATTAAATACCTTATGACAACTTTATTGTTCTTCTTAGTGACAATTTATGTGACAATGTCCTAAGGATAACTATTGCAATAAAGGGTCATAGAGGATCCATGCTATGATGAGGACCCAAAAGTTCCATAATAGTAATCTTGAATATATATTTTATTGACGGATGATGTTATTTGAATGACACAAATAATATAGGAAATTAGGGGTGAGGACTCAAAATAGTTTGAGGTACCTTCTCATGGTGTGCGCCCTTGGTAATATCTTAGAGGATATTATGAGAATGAGACCTGCCAGTAGGAAATCTACATTTCATAGTGTCGTTGGATGTTCCTATCTATGGACGTGTCTGTTGGTCCTTAGACTTTGAGATTATTATTAATGGGTATTTCAACTTGTGAACTTAGATGTATTGAAAAAAACTATGATGACACACTATTCGTATCGAGGTAAGATATGTTGGGTGCGTCATGAGTAATACTTCATTAATTTGTAATGCAAGAAATAATTTTTCTATTATATTCCATAGCGTAAGTTGATGTCGTAGGACCTTTGATGGAATTGATATTAACTAAATAAATCCATCGCCATGGTGTGGAATGAGAAAGTTCAATTCTAGGAAGTCAAAGAAAGAATAATTGTGCACCTGGGTTGATGGTAATATCATGCAAACCTCTTGATTGAAGATATTGAGACAAAGGTATTACATTACACAGTAAGAATTTTCAAGAGGTGACACATCATTGCGATGTAAACTTCTTTCTGTATGGATGCCTTGACGTGTTGCTAGACTCTAACCTTGGACTTTAGGCAGACTCTGCCTAATGCCACTAAGAAATAGTGCTAGAGGGGTATAAACTAAGTGTATCCAAGTATCTCAGTTAAATATTTATTTAGAAAGTTGAATAAATATTATTCCTGATTGTGGTTTAATAATTATTCGAGGATGTCTGATCACATTTATTTCGACACTAGTTATTCGAGAGAATATATATTATGGGAGAAATAATATATTTAATACAAAATATTTTAGTGATATTTATTTAAGAAATAAATACTAATTATTCAAGGTCTAATAAATACGGTGAATGAAATAATATTTTGTGAAATAATATTAGGTGAAATTTTTTAGGTGCATGTCAAGTGATAGTAATGGTCAAACGGTATTATTAGACATGGGGTCTTACTAATAATTAAATTAAATTAATAAATCCCTATGGGTAATTATTTTATTTCATTATTTTAAGTATTATAAATCCCAATTACATTATTCTCATCTAGCTAGCCATTATTTGTGGTTTCACACAACGGATCTAGATAAATCTCTCAAGCCAAGAGAAAATTCCTTTCCTCAAATAATTATCTCATGTTATGAGAGAGATCCTCTTCCACCAGATCAAGGAGAGCAATTTGGATGTGGCTCACAAGGCGATCAAAGGTGGAAATTGAAAGAGAAGTATCTTCCATACTAGCATCCAAATATCACCTGACCATCGTCTAGAGATAGGTGGAGCACATGTGGATCATTACTAGAGTAAATATACACATGGATTCTACGACGCAACAAAAAATCACATTGGATTGTGATAAGAAGCAATAACAGAGAAAGAATTCCATCAAGGTAATTATTGTCTTTTAATTGAATTAATTATAAAAAACATATGTTGATCCTATCAATGGTTTTGGGACTTCCTTATTTCATTTTCATTCTTCATTTTATTCTAAAGATCAGACATTTTATCATCACAATGGATATCAGATTGATCTTTGTTAATGGTAAAATTAAAGTTGGGTATTTCCATCCACATGCTTCTGCTGTGCTCAGAAGATACAAGTGGTATTAGAGTGGGAATATCATTGATTATAACTATATAGTTTTTTTGATGATTTATGAATTTAATAATTTAGTTGTTTCAATTCAAGTTAATCATCCTATAAATCTGAATCTTAAGATCTATTCCTCCTATTTTATTTCTCGTTCACCTTATAGAAAATATATTTTATTTTAGTTTTGATTAATCTAAATTAGAGGATATCATCTAGAGGGTCCAAAGGTACCTAACCGTACAACACCAAAACACACGACATGTATTCGACAATACACTCCATGTAGTCAAGGTTCAATGCATCGGGACTAGTTCTCCAAACCAAGATGTGTGATTGGGGTTTTTCTAACTGTTAATGTATCCGTGTGTTGACTAGGAACAGGTGGCACACAGTTTCCAGATTATACGCTATGTGACCCACTAGACATGGCATGTAGTCCCTTTGGGTTAGGGTTGGACCATGTACCCCATACACATCTTGAAAAGCTAGTGGGCATGGCTCAAGTTAGGAGACAAGGTGAAACCAATCCAAGGAGATACAAAGGTGGATAGATGGAAAGTTGTAAACATGAACCCAAAAGGTTCAACGTGTTTTATCCACAAGGTATTGGGTTATTTTTTCAACTACTAGATAAACTAACCAATAGAACAAGATCAAGATCATGCCATTAATTTTATTTCAGTTAGTTTCATGGTTTATTTATTATGGATGTGTTATCAAAATCACACAATTAATGAATTAAATAAGCATGCAAGATGAAGCTAAAAAAGGCCAACTTTTGCATAAATATTATCTTATACAAGGTTAATCACTTAAGTATATCCCACTTAATATTAAAAAGTATGTAAGAAAGATAATAAAATGGAAATTTATGTATAAGGATAAAATCCATCAAGGAAATATTACGTCAGTGTATCCTTCCATAATATTGGTTATAATCAAACCATAGTTCAAAGTGGTTGACCAACCATAGTTGGGGTTCTTTCAATTATCAGTTAATTTTAATTCTATGTTTTTGGTGGAATTGACATGGTTCACATCAAGGGTTGAATACCACAACCGAAATTTGTGTGAGCAAGAGGCAAAGGTTGATTAAATTCAAAATAAAAGGATTCCGGGATTGGGGAGTCCACTCAGTGGATCAAGGAGCTACGAGTTAATAAAGTTGGAATTTAAAATGCCTACCGAAAACCTTTCAAGTTGCTTGAACAACCCTATTTTGGGTAATATGAAGGGAAATATGGATCCTTTCCATTAGAATGTTCAAGAAATAAAATATTCTGATGTTAATGGTGATGGATATTAGATTTCGATAAAATTGTGTGAGACTAATAAGTATTAATTTATTTATTTGTCTCAGTTTTGTCATGATAATTTACTAAATATTTAGTCATATTAATTTGTAGAGATTACAAGAAATAATAAATCAAACATATCATTTTAAACCATAATTGAGAATGAAGACCTTCTCATGGACACCAATTTATAGGAGTGACAGAGGTGTTTACGCACCATCCTTCACCACAAGAGAAAATTGTATGTGCTGAAGGAGCCTGTTCCAGTTTTTCTCGTAGATAAGACCAGTGATGAGGAAATATATCTCTATAGGAAACATTTGTATGTTTCCATATATTTCCAATTTTTCATACAATCGGCCATGTCTAATGAGCTCTTGAAGTAACATGAAAAAATGGATGCGTATAGCATGATGTCTCACCTTAAGGATCTTTATCAAGTGAAGGAGCAACATGGGAGATATGAGATCTCAAACGATTTTTTCAAAACTAAGCTTGGAAAGGCTGCACTAGCTGGGCCTCATGTAGTCATGGTTATTGTCTACATTGAAAGCCTAAACATCTTAGTGATTATGTTCTCGGATGAGTAACATACAAATATCATCCTATCATCACTTCCCATAACATTTTCTAGATTTATTGTCAACTACAACATGAGAAATAATAAAAAGAGTATATCAAAACTTCTGACCTTGATTTTACAGGTAGATAAGGACATGGTGCATGAAAAACCCACAGTTCTTATGGATAATAATAAGAGGGATGATAAGGAAAATGGGACAAGGATTTATAAATTGTCTGAATCCCCCAAACACCATCCCTCTATGATGGGGAAGATCCAGAGGTTGGTAAAGGAACAAGAGGCACTATATTTTGTATGTGGAAAGCTCAACCACTAGATGAGAAACTACACCCAGAAGCATGGGGACACTAAAGGTGAATTTGTTATTGAGGGTACTTGTTCCATTAGTACACATTGGGTATTATATATAAAATGTGGGGCTCACGTCTGTATTTAAATGAATGAACCAAGTAGATTTCGAAATAGTACCAGGGGAGAGGTCGATCTTCAAGCTTCTAATGACACGAGGTTGGCTAAATTGGCCATTGGATGTTAACATCTCCCATTAACAACTAGAATGATTCTTGTTTTACATAACATTTATTATGGACCTTGTGTTACCAAGAAAATTTTTTTTGTATCATGTCTGGATATGGATGGATTTATTTTCAAGTTTGGAAATAAGGGTTGTTTATTTTTTAAGAACAACATATGTTATGGTATTTCACATTTAAATAATTGTTTGAATGTGTTAAATTATGGTAACCTAGTGTTTGATATCGATAACGAAACAAACTCACATGACTCATACAACACCCAGTTGTGGAATCACCTTATCGGTCATGTAAATGAGAAGCGCCTAAGAAAGCTATACCAAGATGGTTATTTACTATATATGGAGAATAAAACCACTTGATATATGTGAATATTGTTTATAAGAAAAAATGTCCAAGCCACCTTTCAGTGGATAAGGTGAAAGGGACACAAAGGATTGGTACACACAGATGTGTGTGAACCATTTCCAGTAGAAGCTAGTGGTGGATATTCTTACTCCATGAAGGATTTAGGTGAAACACTCTACATTCTAGAGATAAATATCATTCGTGATAGATCCAAGAGGATACTTGGACTAAATCAGTGTATATACATTGACTCGATACTAAAAATATTTCGTATGGAACAATACAAGAGGGGAATGGTTCCAGTGTCATATGGTATACATGTTTCTAAGAGAATGTGTCCTCAAAAACAACAGGATAAATATTTGTTGAGTAATATTCCATACGCTTCTGTTATAGGATCCATCATTTATGTTATGCTATGTATCAAGATTGAGGTTGCTAATGCATTGATCATGGCATGAAAATATCAATCAGATCCAATAACAACATTGGAATACTGTTAAGACTATCCTTAAGTATGTGAGAAGAACCAAAGATATGTTCCTGGTGTATTGAGGAGACAAAGAGCTTCTTATCAGAGGGAATGTTGATGCTGGTTTTCAGACAGATCAGAATAATCTGAATTCATAATAAGGATATGTTTTATGTCTAAATAGAGGATCTCTGAGATGGAAGAGTTCAAAGAAGTCAATTATAATCGATTCAATAGCAGATTCTGAATATAATGTGTCTTCTGATGTTGCCAAGGAAGATGTCGAGATTCAGAACTTTTTCCAGGAGCATGATGTGGTACCTAGCAGTAGAGACCCTATCACATTGTATTTTGATAATACTGCAGCAGTGGCTCTTAAAGAACCAAGGTCACCTTAACGGGAAAATTATATTCTACGAATGTATAACCTCTTTAGGGATTTCTATCATATGGGTAATGTTTTATTGAGAAAAGTGTCAATGGAAGAGAACATGGAGGACCACATGACTAAAGGCATATCTCAGAAGAAGCATGAATATCATATGAGATATAGTGGGTTAATTGTTGTTAGTAATTGGATCTAGTACATGTGGGGGTCTGTTGGAGTTGGTGGACTAAGAAAAAACAAATTTGTACTTTTTTATAAACCTATATTTATGGATTTGAATATTAAATATCTTATCACATATTTATTATTCTTCTACATGACACTGCATGTGATAATTTCCTAAGGATAACTATTGCACTAAAGGGTCATAGTGGATCCCTACTATGATGAGAACTTGGAAGTTCCATAACACTACTATTGAATATATATTAAATGGTAGAATGATATTATTTTAGGGACACAAATAATACAAGCCATTAGGGGTGAATAATCAAAAAAAATTGAGGCACCTTCTCTTGGTGTGTGCCCTGGGTAATATCTTGGAGGATATTATGAGAACGAGACTCACCAGTAGGATATAAACATTTCATAGTTTAATTGGATGTTCCAATCTGCAGATGTGTGTATTAGTTCTTACACTTTGAGATTATTATTAATGGGTATTACATCATGTGCAATTAGATTTATTGAAGAAAACTATGACAACACAATGTTCATAATGAGGTAGGATATGTTGGGTGCATTACGAGTAATACCACATTAATAGATAATGCGAGAAAGGGTTTTCCACTTCTTTTCCATAATAGAAGTTGATATGTCATGTTATTTAATGGAATTGATATAGCCTAAATAAATCTAGTACCATGGTTAGAAATAGGAAAGTTCTATCTTGATAAGTCAAAGAAATAATAATTGAGAAAATGGGTTGATGCCACTAGCATGCAACCTTCTTGGTTGGAGATATGAATAAAAATGGATTTCATTACAAGGTAAGAATTCATAGGAGGTGACACATCATTATGGCATTAACTTCTTTCTCTATGGGTGCCTTGGCGTGTTTCTAGATGATAACCTTGAACTTTAGGTAGGCTCCACCTAATGCCCCTAAGAAAGAGGCCTAGAGGGTCACACACTATGTGTATCAAAGTATCTTAGTCAAATAAGCATTTAACAAGTTTAATATAGATTATTCTCGACTGTTGTTTAATATTTATTCAAGGATGACTGATTACATTTATTTCGACACTATTTGTTCAAGAGAATATATATTGCGGGTGAAATAATATATTTATTAGTGAATAATGTAGTGATATTTATTTAAGAAATAAATAGTCATTATTCAAGGTCTAATAGATGCATGGAAGGAAATAAAATAAAATAGAAAAACAAAAATACATGCTGTGTATATTAATATACATGTCGTGTGGTTTTTCGATGAATTTGTTAGAAATAATATTATTTATTTAATAAAATAATATTAGGTGTAATTTGTTGGGTGCATGTCAAGTGATAATAATGGTCAAACTCTATTATTAGACATGGGGCCTTAATAAGAATTAAATGAAATAAATAAATACCTATGTGTAATTATTTTATTTCATTATTCTAAGTATTATATATCCCAATTAAATTATTCTCATTATGATATCCATTCATTATGGTGTGCAAAATGGATTTGGAGAATGATATCAACCCAAGAGAGAATTCATTTCCTCTAAGAACACTCTCAAGTTTTGAGGGAGATCTTCCTCCACCAGCTCAAGTAGAGCGCTTTGGAAGTGACACTAAAGGCGATCGAAGGCAGAAATCGCAAGCAAAGGATCTTCCACAATAACACCTAGATATCTTTTCGGCGAAGTCCAAGGATACGTGGACCACATGTGGATCAACTTTAGAGGAAGCCTAAACATGGCTTCCACGATGTAATGAATGATCTCATTGGATAATGGCCAGAAGCATCAATGGAAAGATAATTCCATAAAGGTAAATCTTGTCTTTTAACTAAATTAATTATAACGAATAGATGATGATCCTTCCTATGGTTCCAGGACATCCCACTTTCCTTCTCTTTCTTCATTATATTCTGAAGATCTAGAGTTTTATCATCATGGTAGATCTCAGATTGATCATTATTAAAGGTAAAATTAAATTTGGGAACACCCATCCACGCTCTTCCACTGCACCCAGAACCTACACCCACCTCCATTTTATAGTAGCCAAGTTAGAGATTATATTCTTTGTGATTTTGTCAATGTAAATGTTATCTCTCAAAAATTAATCCACTTGACATTTAATTAGTTACACCACTACAGTCAAACAACTTTCTTGAACTCATTTTTATAACTCCTTGACCATCTAGCTTTGAGAGGCATCGAAAATAGTAATGGTTCACATTGGTATCACTAATTCACTACTTTTCCATTGTAGTCCACTTAATCTCATCACGATTATATTTTATCGAATCAAGAAATATCAGAAGAGTATTCTTCCTCTGTAAAATTAAGTACATGAAACCTCATTCGGAATCAATTGGGTTGACTTACCTTGAAATAATTAGCTCAATTGAGCTACTTCATGACTCATAGGAGTTCAACGAAGTTCGAGTCATATCTATCAGGACCCATGAGAAAATGGTCAATCGAAACTTCATTGAGTCAATATATAGAGCACCTCACATGTGACATTAATTTATTTCACATCCATAGAGTTGGGGATAAATGAGGCCCCCACAGTCTTGGATCCTACAAACCAAAAATAATCACTGATCCAAAGTCTTCAATACCTCTTCCTCTCTTGGACCGACTTGCATGAAATGAACATGGATGGAAATTCTCAAACCTGAATCAACTAATGTTAGTTCATCTTTTTGATCACGCCAGATTCTAGGGTTGGGGTCTCAATTGATTTTCTTCAATCTAGTCCACTCAACCATAGAACATCTTCAGTTTCATGTTTCCATATTCAAGCATTGATCAGAGAAAAAAGTGTGTTCTCCCCTTGAGTTTAGAGGTCCACTTATCACAAATGAAAAGCCTTTTCACCATCTTCGAGCACCTCTAGTGAGATTCTATAAAGCCTAAGAATTTTTGACATGTGGAGAAAATGTCTTATGGGATTCCGTAGTCAAATATCATATGGGAGGTTGAAAAAATATCCTACACGGGATTTGAAATTATGTTACCCTGAAATCATGGGAAAATTTCTATAAATAAAAATATAAAACTTCAAATTCATTGAAATGTGAAAAAATTAATGAAAAATTAATATGAATCTTTTAGAAAGTTTCATTGAGGATTTTTTTAATAATTTAACACAATGAGAAAATGATTTCATTCCATAAAAAAAAATTTAAAATAAAAATCACTAAACATTAGAATGAATTAAACCTGAAACTCAAAAGGATAAAAAATTATATTTCAATTAAATCTAAAAAAAATAATCTTATTTTTCTTAAAATATATGAAAATTAAAGAAACAAACATTTTATCAATTAAGTCTAAAAATACGCTTTTTAATAAAAATATTGATATAACTATAATTTCGAAAAATGAAAATAAATTATCAAATATTAATTATTGAAATATAATTAACTCTAAAAAGTTATCAAAATATAATAAAAAAGATTGGGGGTATCATGCATTAAATGAGAGACACATAAAATTCTCTCACTCTTAAAATATTTTTTGTCCTTAAGTGACAAATTCATAAAATTTTGTTGAAGGAAATTATTTTTTATGCAAAAAAATTATAATATCATAAATTGTGAGATTTTTGAAAGTGTTTTCCCCTATGGAGTCTACCAATTAAAATGAATGACAACAATTTTTAACAGAAATTTTTTTATTCAAAATTTGGTTTATGATTTTACAAAAATGATTGAATTTGAAAATTTTGAATGAAATTAAACAAACTTAATCTTGAATTGAAATTATCTTCAAATTTATATTTCTTTTTTACTTAGTGAACTTACACACATAATTTAACATAGATTAATTATACATAACTAGATGGATGGATGAATTTAATAAAGAAAAAAGAATAATAATTAACCCATACTATATTTTTAGATTAAAGAAACAAAATACCAATCTAGATTTGAATTTCTTTCTCAACCCATTTTAATTCAAGTATTATTAGTAAAATTCCACGAAATAAGTTTAAATTCAATAAAAAATAAAAAAATTACTTCAAAAGTATAACTAAAAAAAGTATTTTAATAGAATAATGAAAAAATATTACAAGATTTAATCAATGGATGAATCCAAATGACTAACCCCCATAGAGTAGAAAAAAACCACCACCTTAAAGAAAAACTTTTCAGCCATTGAAAGTGATAGATGAATTTTAAAAATAGTCAATTTTGTAATAAAAAATTAGAGGTATTTCTTATGTGAACTACATTGAAATGTAGTATAGCACAGAAGAAACCCCCTACATTTAGAATTCAATATTATCCCAAATGTCGAATCTCAGGATGAGAGAAAAATTTAAATAGTTTGGTTAAAAAATATATGTCAATTCAATAGTGATAAAAATGTTTAAGGGGTTACTATAAATTTAAAAGTGTATGATGCCACAATACAATACACTTTTCCCAAAAAAATTATGAACTATCCAAGTATCTACATGTGGGTAGAGAAATTAATTTTTTAATAATGTTTAGGAATTAAAATGTTTAAGAAATGATAATAGCATCATTAGTGGAACATTAAAATAGTTCAAACAAATCAAAGAAGTTTAAGGGTTCTGTTAAAATATTTAAAAATTAATTTAAAATGATTTTTAATATCTTAGATTAAATAAATCATAACAGAAGATGATGAAAACATAGATTCAATAAATCATTAGTTTCAAAATTAAGTACATTCTTCCACACTTAATTTACATAAATGAGTTGATTTTAAAAACTCAATAACTAATTTTATAGCTAAGTACTATTATCAAGGAAAATGCAACTTAGAAAATAAAATATCAACAAAAAAGCAAAATATTACCCCATTGAAAATTTGATGTTTTACTTTATGCTCATGCCAAACATTAACCACCATTTATTATAAATTCAACTCATGTATTCTCCCATTCAATAACTTAAAAGATTAAAAAAAAATTTCTCATGTAATAGTATCATTGATAATTAGTAAAATAGACAAAGAAAACATAATAGGATATGATATGGAATCCTGAAGAAATTTTGGGAAGATTTTTTTTAAATAAGAGGGTGAGAAGTGTACTTGGAAAAAACGAGGACTGCACACACTTGAGTGTGGGAAATTCATTTGAAATGAGGAATGAGTAAGAAAAAATAAAATTAACTTTAGGTTGACTCCCACAAAATGAGAGATTTAAAGTCTCCAGTCAGAAATTTCCACTTAAATATTTCCATAATCACTAGGGAGAGGATTTCTATTACCAGGTAGATCTTTATTCTTATCAATGATAACATTAACCGAATTTCCCAAGTGTTCTTTAACACCAACAGTAAAAAAAATCACCCAAAAATCACCCAAAAAAGATGGAATCATTATATTTTACACCTTTATTCCATTCCATAAAACATCACAATCAACACCAAATAGGGGTGATAATTTCCTAAAAAAATAAAATAGATGGAAAGGAAAAATATCATAGTTTTCCCAACAATTTTTCCTTGCAAACACTAAAAAAAGATAAATACCAGCAACAACCTGCCCACCCTTTACACATTGTGAACCTAATATAACTTAAAATTCAAGTAACAGGATTCGATCCCACCAAATGAAATCAAATTAATGACTAAAAATTTAATTGTTAGAGTCGTTATTAAGATAAAATTAAGTGAATTTCTCATCGATAGGTTGGAATTTATCATAAAAAACACCATTCACATCAGATAAGAAACATTTAAGAGAGAATACCTATTCTACAACATTAGGACTTGACCCATTATTTTTTCTATTTTTTGAGACTTCCATACACTCACTCTTTGATGATAAAATTTCATAAATATGATCAAAAAATTCAAGAAGAATGATGTGAAAATCTAAATATAGATTTGGTATGAGGAGACATTTTTTTTGAAAAAAATATGATTGTGAGTGTTGACCAACAACTTGAGTGATAATTTACATGTAGTATCTCTGTTTAAGTTTAACCAAATCATGGTTCTTAATAAGAATATATCTAAGTATTCTCTCAAGACTTCCTAACATTTCTAGTTATTTTTGGGACCCAAATTAAACAATATTGACCTTAAATTGTTCATTCCCTAAACTTTGACCTTTTACCCCAAAATGGACTTGAGTATCATTCATTATTTGTGTCTAAAAAATTATTCTACCACATCAATTATCTTGACACTCATATTTAGTTTGGAATTATAAAATAAATTGAAATCTAATTGATCATCACCGTCATAGAAAACCATTTTCACTTTGTAACATCAATAAAATCCCCACCAGTTTCTAAGTAAGATCTTCTTGATATAATTAAAACTATTCTGTCACACTCCATTTCAAGAAAAAGGAAATTAGTGTGTAATGTGAGCTTCCCTACATTAACTAGAAGGTTATATACTCTTGAAATGGGTCGGGTGAAGGACATATCAACCAACTATATTTAAATAGAAGTTGATTTCAGGTACCCTAGAACCATTTTCCAAATCAATGAGTAGGAAAACTTGACACTAGATCCTTTGTTACACAAAAACTTTTTCTCAAAAATATCTCATATGCTATAAGTTATAATAAATATTCCAGCAACTTTCAATTTTGAAGGAAACCTTTTTTGTAGGACATCACTCCATTATCCAACTAAATTGATTGTTTTACTTTCATCCAAGTTTATTTTAAAAAACAAGAACCTTCTGAGAAATTTGATATATGATGGGATATTTTTACGGATTTAGAAAATATATTTTCAAGTTAATTTTTTCAAATATTTCATAGAAATTTAATTAATCAAGCTAATTATTAATTGGATTGAATCTTTAGGGAAATTGATTTTGAGAGTAATATGTGTGTAAAATAGATTAGTCCTTCTCTTTTCCCTCACTCATAAATTTATTCTTCCCATATTAAATAAATTCTCAGTTCATTTTGTTTTGTTCTTTTTTTAATGTGATTAATCACCATTATGTTCAGACCCTTTTATATAGCTTTACAAATTTATCTGTTTTAAGATTCCGATTTTCAAAATTTGTTATATCTTATATTTAATTCTCCCTTTTCCTTATCCTAACTTCTTCTTGTGTTTTAAGTCAAGATATTGTGGTGAAAACCATGAATTTTTCTTTAGTATTTATGTTGGTTAAATTGCGAATTTTTTGTCAGGACTCGTCCTCAGGGCCCATGCCGTGACTACCCCAAGCACGCCTTCCATCGGCCAGGGGATAACGACTAGCACCAAAGGTGTAATCCCAAAGAAAAAGGGAAGACATTGCCTTTAAACGTGTAACACACACTGTCTGAAAACAAGCTCTAGAAGCAACAAGTAATAAAATAGAAAGGAAACGTCTGTTGAAAGTAAGTGGGCTAGTATACAAACCCAACTAAAAACAAGTACAAGTAAAAAGGAAAACAGCTCCTGGATCGTCCACCGTGAAATCCTATCTGAAGGGTAGGTATAGAACTCGAACAACTCGTCTCTATGGTACGTCTTATCTAGTCCATCTCCGAGCATCCTCCCATACGTCACCCTCAGCCTCGATCACTGATGACCTTCGTCTGCACAGAACACAACAAAGTGCGGGCGAAGCCCATTTAGGGGTGAGTATAACAATACTCTGTAGGGGACCCCGACACCCCCGAAGGTCTCCCAGAATCCTAAAAGTATAAACCACAGTAAAAGATACAATCACGTAGTATCAGCCAACCCTACATAGGTATATGACCATACATATACTGATGTTATCAATCACAGACCAGCTCCAGCTCTTGAGCCCAAGCACAGACCATTCCACATAGGAAGTAAAGTCAATCACCACGATGATAATGGTTGAAAGACATGACTCAGCTCACACAGGTATACATCTTTCGTAGAGTGATAGATATGATCAGATGTAGTCACTAGTTCATCGAAGCAGTCGGACCCACACATGATATAAGACCAGCTAAGCTGTCGGACCCAAACAGGATACAAGACTAGCTATTCTGTCAGACCCACATAGGATAAAGGAACAGAAGTCAGAACAATCGGAATCATAGAGGATCCCGGTACAGTAGTCTTCACTGTCGAACCCACAGAGGATTCTAGTACAGTATCGTCACAGCCGTCCCTAGGGTCCCCGCACTCAGCACGATCGATTCAAGGAGGGTCTGCTCCTCGAGCCAAGTGTCGATACATCAACTATCACTAAGTCCTGAGTTGATGTATCTCGTAGTTCTGTCTCATCATAAGGAACCCAACGTGACAGACGTCGTGTCAATCAGATGCCCGGTCTGAGAGTAATTGGCATTTCCGTTCCTGGGGCCTGGTTGGTTTTTAGGCTCAAACCAACCCCACCATACCCCAACTACGTTCAAAACTCAAGTAGAGTATGCCAAAATAATCTTCTCGATCGACTAATTCCATCGCCATAGGCAGTACATCAATCGGATACCCGTAGCCCTAGATGCGGGCTAAAAGGTGTAAAAAGCCATAGCAGGTCCGTGTTCGGTCCGACTCAGTCGGACTGACCTGGCCCAAACTGGTCTGAAGAAGTGACCTGAGCCAAGGGAAAAACCCAACCCAAAGAGACGGCCTAGCCCGACGGGTGGCCCGGCTCGAGGGCGGCCTGGCCGTTGGTGGACCAGTTCGAGGGCGGCCCGGCCGTGGGCGGCCCAGCCGAGAGGGGCCCGGCCGAGAGGGGCCCGGCTGATGGTGGCCTGAATGCGGGTGGCCTAACTGAAGGTATCTTGGCCGAGGGCCGCCCGGCCTGGACACTCCAGGGGGGAGGTGCACGTCCCCATGGCACCCGAACAGCTTAGCCGTTCGGGTAGAACCGAACCGGCGCACGGTGGTGCCTGTCTGGCCCATGCGGGACCCGACGGGGTCCCGCACCTCCCGGCTGGCCGCTTGGGCCAGCCGCTCCCCATCACCGGTGCAGCGTGATGGGGATGCACCCTCCGCCATGGCCCGGCCTAGCCACAGTTCCGCACCGCTGACATGGTGCGACGGCGCCGTGCTTCCTCCGCCGCGGTCCGCCCTGGCCGTGGCCCTTCCCCAGCATGGTGCGACGACACCACGCCCTTCCAGCTCCGCCACGACTTGCTTGGCCACGACTTTTCTTTGAGTGGTGAGACGGAGGCCCTAGATTTTTCGTCCTCATCCGCGATCCGCCTCCATTGTCGACACAATGAGAAAAACAACAAGGGGAGGGGGAGGGTCAGACCGTGTTCGCGCGGTCTGAGCCCTCCTCGTTACGTTGTTAACATTTGGCCTCAAGAGCACAACACACGATGAGGAAAGGAGAGTATAAATCATACATAAAAATAACCCAATTCACCATACCTCAATTCGAAGTTTGTTATCACTGTCATTGAAAAAGGGCGGACATCAATTTGTTGACGTTGGGAAACGTTCGAGGATGTAGTATCGTCGACGTTCCTCGCGGGCAGCTCCTTCTCTTATGGCTTGAATGAAGTTCGAAGACAGTATCATCGTTCTTTGGAGATGAGGAGCGTTCTTCGTCAAGGGGATGATGTTATTCCAAGAGTTAAACAAAGTTCTCCAAGGATTATGCCAACCCAAAATAGAAGAATATGATCTCTTATTTTAATGTTGGCATAATGAATTCAAAATAATTCAAATCACTAAAATTAATTAATTAATTAATTAATTAATTTTTGGTGGCACCATTAAGGGGAAGTCCAAGAGTTTCCCTTATTAATGGGGAGCTCAAGGGGTTAAAAATTGGGGTTCAGAGGAGATAAAGGGTTCGGGTGGGCCCCACCCAAAAAATCCTCCCAAGGGTGGTTAGGGTGTGGTATGCCCCACCACTAACCTCCACTTTGTGGTTTTAACCACCATTCAAATAAAAAATTGTTACACACATTTTTATTTAATTTAATAAGAAACCCCAAGAAATTATCTCCCAATCTCGATAAAATGTAACTGCGAAAACAGTCTCCTTAAGCGAATATCGGCATTGTGAGTTCAATAGTGCTCTCAGATTTAAATTCCGAACACCACTTAAAAAGATATAAAATCCCACATGTAAATTTACTAAATGTACCCGAAAAGAATTTATAAATTTTTTCCAGGCACACTGGGCCTCGGAATCAAGCGCTGTCCGAAACCGTGGACTCGTAAAATTCCCATGTATTTTTTTTAAAAAAAAATCCATGGAATTTCCTGGTCTTTACATTCTCCCCACCTTAGGGATTTATGTCCCCGTAATCTACAACACACACTAAGGGAACAAATGGGGATACTGAGCATGCAACTGATCCTCCCGCACCCATATGCTCTCTAGGAGGTTCTAATGCTGCCAGAAAATGCGCACCATAGGAATCAAACGTCCATGTAGGATCTGCTCCTGTCGATCCTGAATCTCCACTAGAACCACCGTGAATGTCTCCCTGTCATCGATGTCCAGCTCCCCATGGTTTATGATGTGGGACAGTTCGTGTACTTATCTTCTCAGCTGAGATACGTGGAAGACGTCATGAACCCGGTAAAACTGAGGTAGAAGAGCCAAGCAGTAATCCACCTCGCCAACCCTGCTGAGGACTTGAAAAGGTATGATGAATCATGGAGATAACTTTCCATCTCAGCCAAATCTTCGTAGACCTCATCGAGGTGAGACCCATAGAAAGACGTGGTCTCCATCCTCGATATATAGTGGTCTCTGTCTCCTATCAGCATAGGACTTCTGCCTGCTCTATGTAGTCTCCATCCACTCCAGGATGATCTTCACCTTCTCTGTCATAGCCTGCACCATCTCTGGTCCTACAAGTGCTTACTTCCCTGGGTCAGTTCAGCAAAGAGGTGATCTGCAATGTCGGCCGTAAAGTGCCTTGTAAGGTTCCATCCTAATGGTGGAGTGGTATCTGTTGTTATATGAAAACTCTACCAAGGGTAATTGATCCTCCTAACTAGGACCGAAGTCGAGGACACATGCACAGAGCATGTCCTCAAGAGTCTGAATGGTCCTCTCAGTCTGACCATCCGTCATAGGATAGAAAGCGGTGCTCAAGCGAAGCTTCTTCCCAAAAGCCTCCTGCAACCCCTTCCATAGCCAGTAAGTGAAGGGATCATCTTGATCAGAGATGATGATCGATGACACACCATGAAGCCACATGATCTTGTGTATATAGAGGCAATCCAGTCTCTCAACTAAGCACTACTCTCTGATCGGTAGGAAGTGGGACAACTTGGTGAGTCAGTCGATAATCACCCAGATAGAGTTGTGTCCTCTCGATGTATTTGAAAGTCCCATCACAAAATCCATGGATATCCCATCCAACATCCACTCTGGGACCTCTAAGGGATGAACCAAGCCTGTTATAACCTGGTGCTCCGCCTTCACTTGTTGAAAAGTGAGGCATCGTGAGAAAAACTATGCTACTACATTCTTCATACCTGGCCACCAGTGTTGTTGTCGGAGGTCCTGATACATCTTTGCTACTCCAGGATGTACTTCCAGAGGGGAAGTGTGGAACTCCCTCAACACTTCCTCCTGAAGTGAAACTGGTACCACGGTCCGTCCTTTGAAGAGAATAATGTGCTCCTAACCTTTATAAAATCCATCAGGTGCATGCCCTGAGGATATTTGAGCACATTACGTATCACAATCAATGACCTCACATTGTGCCCCCTGACTCATTGAAGAAGTAGAGGAGTGACTGCGAGAGAATATAGATAGGATGCTTCATCTCTATCCAAAAAATATATCTACAACGTGACTAGCTGCTCCGTCGCCTCTCCTAGCAGCTGAGTGCCTGATCTCATGCTGAGAGAATCTGCTACAACTTTCCCCTTCCCAGGAGTATAGACTATCTCAAATTCATAGTCTTGGAGGAACTCGAGCCATCGTTGCTGTCTCAGGTTTAGGTCCTTCTGGTAGAATATGTACCTGAGACTCTGGTGGTCAGAGTAGACTATAAAACGTTCGCCCATAAGATAGTGTCGCCACATCTTCAAGGAGAAGACCACTGCTGCTAACTCAAGGTCATGGGTAGCGTAGTTACTCTCATGCTATATCAGCTATAAAGAACCATACGCGATCATTGCTCACTCCTGCATCAGGAAACACCCTATTCTGGTCCCTGATGCGTCACAGTAGACTTCATACCCAATGCCCTCCCCCAGTAGCCTCAAGATGGGTGCACTGGTCAACCTCTGCCTCAGCTCCTGAAAGCTCTGCTGACATCTCTCTGACCACACGATGAGTTTCCCCTTCTTCTCCAATGATGAAAGCGGTGCTACAACTCTAGAGAAATCTGGCACAAATCTTTGATAGTACCCATCCAGTCCCAAAAAACTCCATACCTCCATCGCACTCCTTGGTGGATCCCAAGAAAGTACTGCCTCAATCTTCACTGGATCAACTACAACTCCAGCCTCCGAGATGACATGTCCCAAGAAGTGAACCTCTCGAATCCAAAAATGGAACTTCGAGAGCTTACCATAAATCTGGTGCTCTCAGAGTGTGTCCATTACTACACGCAAATGGTTGGCATACTCCTCCTCAGTAGTCGAGTAGATCAGTATGTCGTCTATGAAGAATACGAACAAACGATTGAGGTAAGGCTGGAAGATCCTGTTCATGAGACTCATTAACACTGCTGGAGTGTTGGTTGCGCCAAAGAGAATAACCAAGAACACATAGTGGCCATAATATCACCTGAAGAATGTCTTCTACACATCCTCATCTCGAACTATGAGATGGTGATAGCCAGACCTAAGGTATTTCTTCGAGAACCATCATGCTCCATTGAGCTGATCAAAGAGTTTTTCAGTCATCAGGAGTTGGTACTTGTTCTTCACGGTCACCTGATTTAGGTGACGGTAGTCAACAAACAGTCACAGGCTCCCATCCGCCTTCTAGACGAACAAAATCGGGGATTCCCAGGGTGAAACACTGGGTCAGATGAATCCCTTCCCCTACAAATCCTCTAGTTGTACCCTCATCTCACAAATCTCTGTGGGATCTATCCGATATGCTGGAGTGGATATCAGTGTCGTCCCAGGGTACATGTCAATGTAGAAGTCTACCTATCTACGAGGAGGTAGTCTTGGAACGTCGTCAGGGAAAACATCCACGTACTGATCCACCACAACAAGAAAACTCAAACTCCTCACATCAACTGCTCTGAGGATGAGACTAGCCAACTGATGTGTGATCGGCTTCCCCCTCCTCTGTGTAAGTCCATCCTATGCTGAAAAGGATCTCTTCTCGCCAGTGAAGGTGAACCTGGTCCCATCCGTGCGGATACATCACACTTTGCGCCTAATACAGTCAATCTGGGCATGAACTATGGATAACCAGTCCATACCCAAGATGACATCGTAAGGCCTCGACACCACTACCAGAAGATCCCAGACGAAGCTCTCTCCTCCTAGAGTAAGCTCACACTGCCGGAACCAGTGCGTAATCGTTGAGTCTACTCTCGTAGGAGTCTCTAGTAGTAAGGATCGAGCCAACAGCTTCGTTGGAATCTCCGAGCTCCGAATGAGGGCAGTGGAAATAAAAGAATGACTCTCACCTGTGTCTAAAAGTACTGCATAAAATGTAGAGTAGACACAGATAGTACCTTGAATCATCTCAGGTGTGCCATGGTCGTAGGCCTCGAATGCCTGGAGCTGAGCCCACCTCTGTCCGCCAGCTTCTTGTGGTCGGGGTGGACCTCCTGGTGGTGGTGGTGGTAGAGCCTCAAAACGTTGTCCACCACCCACTGCTCGGCCTACTCCTCTAACATGTACGCCTACTCTGGGTGGACCACCACGGTCAAAGCTCTGCCTCTACCTGGGAGGTCCCTCTACTATATGCTGCTCATCTGCATGGCGGGTCGGGCAGTCACAAGCCATCTGGCCCTACCCGCCGCATGCATAGCACTACCTACTCCTCGTATAGTTGGCTCTATCTCGTGTGCCCCACACAACCGAAACTGTATCCCGGGGCCGCCCACATGATGGCCTGGTCCTCTTGGACCACTGCGACATCTATCTACTTCCGGCTGTAGAAGAGTCCGCTACGTGTTGACCTGTGGTGGGTCTCGCTGCTGGTGACTGCTTAGCGAGAAATCTCTCTACTAGAAGGGCTCGCTCTAGCACCCCTCCTACGTCGGGATACTGAGGGGGATCATCAAAGCCTTTATATCATCCTTGAGTCCCTACTCGAAGGTCTGAGCCCAGAAGAATGGGTCTCGTACCATATCTGTGGAGTAGCGCGAGAGGTCGGTGAACCACATTGAGTACTGAGATACTGTCATGCTGCCCTACTGCAGATGAAGTAAATCCTGAATCTACACCACATGAAGGGTGGATGAAACAAACTCTGAGTGGATGATACTCTCGAAGTCTATCCAGAGTAATGATGCCTCATCATACACGTGGATCATTAGACTCCACCATCTACCTGCTGCTGCATGCAGGAGACTCGCGACAAGGATCATCATGAGGTCAGTTGGTGTCCCTACCAATATGAAAACTCTCACGACAGCCTCCATCCAATCCTCAGCTGCCAGTGGGTCTGTCTCTCCATGGAACCTGGGTGGCCTCTAGCACTGTAACTCGTGCATCTGACTCAGGCGGCGTGCACTCTCTACTGCTGGAGCTGGTGGTATCAGTGGCCCAGTGGGTAGTGGTACCGTTGGTACCTCCCCTGTGGTGGGGCCCTGCACCGAGGCCTCGTCACCCGGTGGGAAACCATCTCGTACGTAACTCAGAACCCCAGCTGGATGCCTTCGTGGGGCCATCATGAAAACAAACAGGTGCACCACGGTTAAAACAGTATACCTGGTGAGTTGACAAAAAGTAATCATGAAGAAAACTTTTTCAAAGGAAACACACATGCAATCAGTGTTTTCGTGCACCGAGTCGGAAATCAGATGTCAGAGTCCTAGTGTATGGATACGTAGGCCTTCGCACCAACACCTGTTTCCCTAAACTCATATCCACACCCAAAACACTTAACACTATTGTCGTTAAAAGAATCAGTGTCCAAGATCTACGGTAGAACTGACTCCTCTGATACCAATTTGTCACGACCCGTTCTCGGGGCCCTTACCGTGACTACCCCAAGCCTGCCTTCCATAGGCCAGGGGCTGGAGACTAGCACCAAAGGCATAATACTGAAAAAAAGGGAAGGCATTATCTTTAAACCTGTAACACACACTGTCTGAACACAAGCTGTAGAAGAAACAAGTACTAAAATAGAAAGGAAAAGTGTGCTGAAAGTAAGTGGGCCAGTATACAAACCCAACTAAACAACAAGTACAATTAAAAAATAAAACACCTCCTGGATTTTCCATCGGGGAATCCTACCAGAAGGGTAGGTACAAAACTCAAAAAACTCGTCTCAGTGGTACGTCCCATCTAGTCCAGCTCCGAGCAGCCTCCCGTTCGTCACCCTTAGCTTCGATCACTGTTGACTGTCGTCTGCACAGAACACAAAAACGTGCGGGCGAAGCCCGTGTAGGGTTGAGTATAACAATACTCAGTAGGGGACCATGAGACCACCAAAGGTCTCCCAGAATCCTCAAAGGATAAACCATAATATAAATATACAATCACGTAGTATAAACCAACCCTACTTAGGTATATGCCCATACATATACCTAAGTTATCAATCAAAAACGGACTGCAACTCTTGAGCCCAATCACAAACCATTCCAGATAGGAAGTAAATTCAATAACCACGATGATAATGGTTGAAAGATATGACTCATCTCACACATGTATACATATTTTTTAGAGTGATAGTGATAATCATATGTATTCACTGATTTATCTAAGCTGTCAGACTAACACATGATAAAAGACCAACAAAGCTGTCAGAGCCACACAAGATACATGAATAGCTATTCTGTCAGACCCACACAGGATATAGGAACAGAAGTCAGAACTATCGAACCCATGGAGGATCCCGGTACATTAGTCATCGTTGTTGAACCCACAGAGGATTCTGGTACAGTATCGTCGCAGCCAGCCCTAGGGTTCTCGCACATAGCACGCTCGATTCCAGGAGGGTCCGCTCCTCGATCCATGTTTCGGTATATCAACTATAAAGAAGTCTTGAGTTGATGCATCTCGTTCTTCCGTATCATCATAACAAACCAAATGCGATAGACATCATGTCAATCAGGCGCTCGGTCTGAGAGTTATTGACATTTCTATTTTGAAAGCCCGATTGGTTTTTAGGCTCAAACCAACCCAGCAGTACCCCAACTGCGTCCGATCCTCAAGTGGAGTATGCCTAAAGAATCATCTCACTCCAAGAATTCCAGCACTGCAGGAGGTACGTCAATAGGACACTCTTGGCCCTAGATGTGGGCTAAAAGGTGTAAATGACCATAGCGGGTCCAGGTCCAGTCTGACTCAGTCAGACTGACCTGGCCCGACCCGGTCTTAAAATGTGAAGCGAACCAAGGGAAGGGCCCGCCCCAAGGATGGCCCGACCTAGCGCGGCCTGGATGAAGGTGGCCCAGCCGTGGGCGGCCCAACCGGAGGCGGCCCGACCATGGGGTGACCGGACGAGGGTGGCCCGGACGTGGTGGTTCGGCCCATGGCAGCCCAGCCTGGCCGCGCCAGGGGGGGAGGTGCCCACCCCCTGGCATCATAACGGCTTAGCCTTTCAGGTAGAACTGAATTGGCGCTCGGTGGCACCGGTCCAGCATAAGCGGGACCTCACGGGGTCTCGCACGTCTCGGCGGGCTGCTCCGGCCAGCCACTCACCGTCACCAGTGCGGCATGACGACGTCGAGCCCTCCGCCGCGGCCCGCCCTGGCCGCGGTCCTTCTCTAGTTCCGTGCGACGGCACCATGGCCTTCTGGCTCCACCGCGGACCACTTGGTCGCGACTTTTCTTTTCGTGATGCGATGGCAGCCCAAGCGCCGCCGACCTATTCCGCGATCCGCCTCCGTCGTCAACACAATGAGAAAAAAAAACAACTGGAGGGGGAGGGTCGGACCTTGTTCGTGCGGTCCAAGCCCTCCTCCTTACATTGTTAACATTCATCATCAAGAGCACATCACATGATGAGGAAAGGAGAGTTTAACTCATACATAAAAATAATCCAATTCCATCTACCTAGATTCTAAGTATGTTGTCGAAGTCATGGAAAGAGGGCGGACGTCGATTAGTTGATGTCGGGAAATGTCTGAAGATGAAGCGTCGTTGATGTTCCTCACATGCGGCTCCTTCTCTAGTGTCTTGGACGAAGTTTGAAAATGATATCGTCGTTCTTCGAAGATGAGGAGCATTCTTTGTCGAGGGGTTGATGTTCTTCCAAGAGTTCTACAAAGCTCTCAAAGGATTATGCCAACCCAAAATAAAAGAATATGATCTCTTATTTTAAAGTTGGCATAATGAATTCAAAAGAATTAAAATCACTCAAATTAATTAATTAATCCATTAATTATTTGTGTTGGAACCATTAAGGGGAAGTCCAAGAGTTTCCCCTATTAATGGGGATTTCAAGGGGTTAAAAAGGGGCGTTTAGAGGAGTTAAGGGGTTTGGGTGGGCCCCACCCTAAAACAACCTCCCAATGGTGGTTAGGGTGTGGTGGGACCCACCACTAACCTCTACTTGGTGGTTTTAACCACCATTCAAATAAAAATTTGTTACACATTTTTATTTAATTTAATAAAAAACCCCAAGAAATTAACTCCCAATCTTGATAAAATGCAACTGCGGTAAAGGTCTCTTTAAGCGAATATCGGCACTGTGAGTTCAACGGTGCCCTCATATTTCAATTCCATGAACCGCTTAAGAGATATAAAATCCCACACGTATTTTTACTGAATGTACTCGAACAAAACTTCAGAAACTGATTCCGGGTACACTGGGCCTCAGAATCAAGCACCATCAGAAATTTCGGACTCATAAAATTCCCATGTATTAAAAAACATTCCACATAATTTCCGAGTCTTTACATTTTCCCTTATTTTTATAATCTAAAACCCTAGCAAGTTGTTCCATTTTTAACACCATGTTGTGGATCCTTGAATACGTATAAATTTCTAAGGAAACTATCTCAACCAACACTTTCTACATCAAACCATTTAACCACCATTGATAATTAGAAGTCTCAACCCCATATTAATTTGTAAAATTAGGTATGGGATATGATTAGTATATAGGGGTAACATATTGCCTAAACACTCCTTGTGTATTCCATGATTTGGATGATTCTTAAACACCTGATTGTAATTGTTTCAAAATAGGTTATCTCAATCTTGCATTCTAAAAACATACCAAGTGATGTTTTCATTTTCAAAGTGTTGAGAAGGTAAGTAAAAGGTGGGACAATAAGTTCTAAGGTTCCAAACATGCCACAATGTCTTTATTTATTTTTAATTGAATTATTAAGGATTATTCCTGTATCATGAGGATGTGACTCACTATAATGAATAATTATTTTTATGGAAATTTTATGTTGTGGGTTTTGAGAAATTTTATTAAAATATTTCTTAATATCCTCAACTGGCTTGTCATAAAAATGACTATCAGAGGACTAATCTACTATTTTTTGGTGGTAAGGGATGAGACCATAATAAAAATATTTCATTATGAGGTGGGAATAATGATGATTGTTGGGACACTACCTAATAACCCCTCTAATTTTGTCCCATGATTAATAGAAAATATCTCCCTCATCCTAGAAAAATCCACTGATTTTGTGCCTCACCTTAGTGACTAAATATCTAGAAACAAATTTCATCACAAATGCATTGAATGATTGGTCTCAATTTCGCAAAGTTGTATCATCTAATTATTCGAACTAAGTATTATCCTTAATTTTTAAATTAAAGTAAAATAGTCTCCTCCTAAGATCCTATTCACTAATCCCATGCCAAGGTAAATAATGAAAAATACTATAATTTTTTTTAATAAAATATGAATAATCCCGATTGGGATTTTTAATAAAGGAAGGAAACATAGAGAGGTATGATTTCATTATTTTATAATTCCTAGACATTATCTAAAACCCTATACAAGATGAATTACATAAAACTATGGAAGGATGGAAATTATTATGTCTATGACTCTTAGAAATCAGTTTCCTATGTTGATGTGAAATATGATTTTCATTCAAGTTCCCACCTCTTTGAATTTCAAGATTTTTCATTTCAACTTTGTTCTTTCTTGTCAGGGAAGTATAATGTTGTTCAATTTTTGGTGTTACAGAATTTTTTCATAGATGTGGAATATTTCTTTATGTGAATTCAATGTATTAAAAAAATATTTTGGAAGAAAATAGGGGAAAAAATATATTTTCATAATATTTTAACATATTTTATTTACAAAATATATTTTATTATTCTTTTGATTTTTTATATTTCATTTGAGTTGGTCACACGTTTCTTGCTTATAAATTATAACAAAAATTTGGTAATGTAGGAGTTGATCTAGTCAAGATTAATTATTTATAAAACCTAATTACTATGAGATAGTGGAAGTAGGTTTGAACATAAGGGGATGTAAAGTCATGGAGTCCAAAGAAAAAAATGATAAAATAAAAATAAAAAAATAAAAAATAAGAAATGGTAGGAGAATGATGATAATGGAATTCATGTTATGTGAATTGTGAAATTTTATTAAAAAATATATAAAATATAAAGAAAATAAGGAAAGGCTAAACACTTATTGAATTTAGAATAAACTAAACAAAATTTAATTGATAAAAAATATATACACTTATATAAGTATTAAGAATAGTTGTAGAAAAACTATGAGAAAAGTAAGTTAAAACACCTAACTATAACTTGTTGATCAACCATTACCTGTGAACTCTCATAAGGATTGATATGTTTATAAGGAAATAAAGAAATGAATAATTATTCATGGAGAAGATAGAATTAAACCTTTTCTAATTGTAGAAATTCCACTAAAGTTCCTGGGGAAAATTTTCCAATACTATTAACCAATAGATACTTGGAGAAGGGTCGAAATGATACCCATGAATAAAAAAAATGAGGTCACTAAATAAAAATGGAACACTGTAAACATTGAATGAACCAGACCTCAATTTTTCATTCTTGGTGAGGATGAAATTGATTTTGAACCACCAAACGGAGTGTAACTCAAACTTTATTTGTCAATCCATCATTAAAGAAAGAATAAAATAAAGTTGGGAAATAAAAGAGAAAATATAAAATAATACTATTAATAAAATTCATGTAAGAATAGAAAATATAAATAATTCAATTCATTACATCCCCCAAATAGTTTAGCTACACATGCTTATTATGGAAGAAATAAGCATGGGATACATGATGAATATAACTATAATAAATAAAACAATTAGAAGGAAAGAAGATCTTATCTATTGAGTTATATCTACCCTATATCCCCAAATACTCCAAACTAATACCTTGGGTGATTATCCTGACCTATGACCCCATTCCATTACATTCATGTTTTGAGTGAATGGTGACCGAGAATAATATGTCTTAGAATCCCCCAAATTTATTCTTCAAAAGATCGTTATATTTTCCCTATATCTCATTGAATTAATGACTTTCCTCCATTATATGAAATCCAAGTGGGAGTTTTTATTCTCTATTCTTATACCATTGAATATATAATATTAGTAAATATCAACAACAAAATTTAGCCTCTTGCGCAGGTGTATAAATTACTTTTCATGAAAATCAATTTAATATCTCAGTAATTAAAACACGTATCATTTAATTATCTACATATCCAGTATTATTAAACATCCTGATCGAACTCAATTCTGAAAATACTCAACCAACCAACTTTTATAGGAAACAATAATGGCCATAGTGCACATCAGTACCATAGATCCACTAATTTTTTTTAGTTCACTCGATATCATCAGGCTTAGTTTTCACCAAATCAAGAAACTTTGTTTGATTATTCTTCTTAAGATAATGAAATGAAGATAGTCTATTTTAACATCAATTATGATGAATTGCATTGGATTGAATATCTCAATTGAGCTACCTCATAACTCACACGAGTTTAATGAAACTCGAGTCAAATTCATAAGGTTCAATTATAAACTATAAAATCAAAACCTCATTGAGAAAATATATATAGTAACTCATAGGCGACCTTATTTGATTGTGCATCTATAGAACTGAAGATGAATGGGGCCCCCTACATCTATGATTCTACAAGCCAATAATTAATTAGTGAATGAAAGCCTTTTACAACTATGCCTCACTTGTGCTAACATGTAGGTAGGAGAACAAGACTGGGTATGCTCGAACCTGACTTGACTAAGCTCAATTTATATTTAACGGTCATAAACACTTCTAATATTTGGTTTTCGACCGATCTTATTCAATCCAATCAACTCAATCAGATATCCTCTCTAATTATACCCTTGGATATCATTGCTACGTGATAATATTTTATTCGACTTTAGTTCATATAAATTTGACCATTTTCCACTCCAATCATGGCTCAATAGTGTATTAGTCCATCCCATCATCTTGATGTTCATTATAAGTTGTCGAAAATTATTCATTTTGACTATGGTTGGATATTTTCCTAGTTTCCACATATATTTTCCTCTTTATTTAGGGAAGAATAGTTGGTTTTGTGTTTCCATCATTGAACCTGGATTTCAGCCCAAACTGTGATCTCCCCTTGAGTTCAGAGTTTGGATTCCCAAAATATAAATATATTTCTTCATCTTTGAGCGCATTCAGTGACATTAGTTGATTCTGAGAATTTTTGAATAGTGTACAAAATGTATTATAGGATTCAATGATGAAATATCCAATGGGAGTTAGACAAAATATCCTAAACATGATTTCACTACTAAATAATGCCGTATACTAACATAAATTTAATGAAAGATGATATATCTATTTTTAAAAATGAAAAATTCCAATAAATATTAAAATTTATTTTTATAAATTTTAAGTACCAACACTTGTGTTAACCAATATTCATATCGGTTGATATTGATCATTTAACACCAAAAAATCTTTTACCAACATTTAGTTCTATTTCTTTATCATATCAATAATAACAATTTTTCCAAAAAAATTAATCTTTTACTATTAATTGTTATTACCAAATTTTTTTTATGATTATAAAAAATATTTTTCTTTAAATTATACAATAACATATAATATTTTTCCCAAAAAAGAATATATATATATATATATATATTATTTTCAATAAATGTTATAAATTATATATATTTTAATAAAATCATAAAATCATATGTTTTCATTAACACATTATATGTTTGTAATATATATATATATATATGATATAAAATTAATGATAAATAATTATAGTTTTTGAAGACTTAAATAAGATCAAATGTATTAAAAACTAAAAAAATAAAGTCACATATATATAATTTCATTATATGTATATAATATAATTTTTTTTTCAAAATATATATATATTTAAAAGTATTTTCATTATATGTAAATTAAATATAAATTTATAATACATCATGTTTTTTTAAATTATACTAATAATATGACACACACTTTCCTAAATTAAATGTCTCAAGCCACAGTGATCAGATCACTATTACAGTGTCTTCCATTTTCACACCCGACCCAATTAATTTCAATTTATTGTAAAAAAATGTTTTTTTTATTTTTTTTATTTTTCTTTTATTTTAACCTTTTAAATTTCCCTTATCCCTTTCTCCCCTACATCTGTGAACCATATTCCCTTTCTATTTGGGTAGCACGCCCCATATAGGAGGAACCATAGTGGTACACCTCCCTCCTCCTCCATCCTGGAATGTGCCGACTGTGATCCCTGATTGTGGTACATTTTAGTTATGGTAGTGTATGAGAGAAGGTGTATGGGGATTTTCCCTTCTCCATACCAACGGGTCGTGATTTGTTCTCCTGATGGGGCCTCCTAGTCTCATTTATCCCCCAATGACTCCACCATCTTATAAGGAGCTATTTATCGATGATCCAAAAATTATTTTTTATCTCACATCTGAAATGGATTTACATTTGGCACTGGATGCATATGGGATCTGTATTTAGGGCTTAGATCTGGGTTCTCACTAGAGCATGTTGTTATCTCTCAATGGAGGTCTTTTATCAAGATTATACCATTTCTCTTCCTTCATGGTCAAAATTAAGCCCTCTATCATCTCATCTTCAATCTCCCATAGTTTTCTTGATGGTGGTGGTGTGTGGTTAATTAGAAATTGATATTTGATGTGAGAGTGTTTGGGTTCCTTGAGCTAGATACTACATCTAAAGTGTTTCATTGGAACTATTTCATCATTTGACTCTATGCCTAAGGTTCACGTTAGACCTCCTATATCCTAATCTTGTTATCGTTCATTTTAAGGTGTCTATTTTCCTAGGAATCCATTGGGGATCATAAGATATAATTTCAGTACTTGTCGATGTATTCTAGAAAATTTTTGAAACGATAACAACCTTTGGGAGAGGGTCCCCGACCTCCCTTCTACATACTCCTTAGGGTGGTTTCCCTCCCTATAACCCATGTTGGCATCCTTTATTTCTAGAAATTTCTCTATTTCCCAAGGTTTTATGTTTCAAACACAGAGCTTCTTCCCTGTCGATTCGGCTCATTTTAAATGGATACATCCCCCGGATGGTGCCTTCAATAACTTCATAAAAGGAACATAATATCTATAGAATAAAACAGTAGCCAGTATTCGTGATCCATGATACATTCTCATTGGTTTCAAGAATGAATATGACCTCAATTGGGCTTAGACGCGAGCCCATTGGTCCTTTGATTCTTTCAGATTCTATATTTTTATGAGGTTTCTTGAGTTTTATATGAATTGATATTCATCTTCCAAATCCATATGGGTACGTCTCCATACTTTACCTTTCTCCTTTCATAATCAATCTATTATTAAGATGATTGGTCATTTGATTCAGTGTTTCCTCTATGCGGACTAAAGAATAAAAGTTCTATTCCAACCCATTTCCCCTCATATCTTTTTGGAGTTAGAGGATTCAAATAACCATGTGGACTATATTTATATAAAATTATATGGGGAGTATAGTTATAGGAAATTGGTTGTATATGAACCATGGAAAGATTTATAGGCATCTTTACCTCTGATGGTTTATCTTATCGAAGATTATAACCACCAGAGGAGTGGATATATTCTTAGAGGCATATATCTAATTTCATAAACTTCAATTATGGATGATACAAAAATTTATTTTCATGGTTCTGACATTTCATCATCAAACTCTAACATGGTGTTAAATAAAGACTCTAGCTTGCAAACTCTATGGATTCCATGTAAAATTTAGGAAAGATTCTAGAAAATTTCCCTTATTCCTTCCACTCTGGCTTCTACAAGTGTTTTTATAAGAGGAATAAATGTTAAAAATTTATTTTCTATTTCCATATTTATTTGCCTCATATGGTTGTGATTGTAGCCTGATTATAACATCTTCATATCTGGTTTATTTTAGTAATATTTTTCTAGAGAATGGGTGGGATACTTGGATAAAATGGTGACCATTATTTCTCAATGATATGTGTGTGAATGTCATGTATACTTGAAATATATTTCAATTCCTTGATGGTGAAACTTCACCTTTTTAATGCACTAAAACTTTAATTTTTTAATAAATTTTTTAGGGGAATGGGGTGGAAAACCAACTCATGTCTCATATGTTTTGTACTATATTATATAATTTTGAGTTTTGTGTCACTCTTAATTGAATTTAATGTCATTATAAATGGTTAATGGTCTCATATTAGATAATATTATTTTTATTTATGTAACATATTTTGTTATTTTCTTTTGTTCTGGTCATTGGATATCTTCTATTAATGTGGTCACTTGTTAGTTTTTTTATAGCCATGTTTCTTCCAGTCATTTTTCTATGGTCGTGATCATTGGTTATTTTCATATCATGTGCTGTGGAAAATGTTTTGGAATTATTTATATAGTCTTTTTGTGGTCATGATGGATAATTTTATGGTTGTTGCGGTGTCTAGTTATATTATCTTATGGTTGTTGTTTTCAATAGTTATATTATTCTCTTGTTGGGGTCACTAGATATTGGTTTTATATCATGTGTTATTATTTTTATATCTTGAATTTAAATGAAAACTATTTTCCAATTGTTTTTTTTGTTATCAGAATGTTTCTCATGATGATGAATGTATAAAGTGGAGTGAGTGGCGATAGGTTCTACTTCAAGAATAGAAGGATGGTCCACTATAGTCAAAGGGTTGGCGGTGAAGTTATTCATATCCCAATCCATTGGAGTAGATAATAGCTCGTGAGATTTTATAGGGTTTCCAAGATATATACATCTGATGTTTACAAGAAATTGATTGTATAAAATGTTTTGTTGAGTTCTATGTAAATTCTAGTGTTTGAACATGTTTAAACATGTTTTAATATGTTTCTTGGAGATTTTTCTCCATGAAGTCTAAATATGTATTTAAATTATATTGGAACGTGTTTTTACAAAAAAAAATCTTGTTTTTTGGTGTTTTATAAAAGATAATTTTTTAATTATTATGTAACAAATATAATAATATAATAATATATAATTATATTAATAAATATAATATAAAATATTAATAATAAATATTGGAATACCAACATTAAGAGTATAATATACAAATAAATACTAATTGTCCATATTGTTTATAAATGAAAATAATATTACAATCAAATATATTTGTCATATTAATCTATTTATGAACATTTTTACAAAGATATATATTATCTATTGGTATTATTATAATTGCAACAGATTCATTTTCTCTATTATAATAACATTTTGCGATAGATTCTTTACCCAATGTTTTGTGACATGACAATTTTTTAGGTAAAAAATTTGACCAATAGAAAATGAAATTTTACTAACATATATAACTCTATAAGAAAAAGGAAATAATTATTTTTTTGTTTTAAATTATCCAAAGATTTAGTAGAAAATTTCATAAAATATTCCCCAAAATCTCTTATGTGTTAGAGTGAAAAATATTCTACACAGATTCTTTCTTTAAATGTAATATGAGACTCTTCAATGATGTTTGATAGGATCAGTTTGTAACGACCCAATGTTTTCAATATAAATTTAATTCTTATAATTATGTAATATAATAACATGAAATCACAACATAATGAACTAATAAGTAACTGGGAAATTTAAATATAAGTTTGTCACTTCTATGATTTGAATTTCGAAAATCTCATAAGCACAGTTGCAGTTGGTAAGTTATTGGGAGTCTGATATGACCAAATTAATTTTTTCTGAATAGTTACATATCCTTTTGAATAGTAATTTTACGCTTATGAATAGTGAAATACCCTAAGGAATAGTAACATTACTTATGATATGATATAAATAATATTCAAGTGGAAGTACGTTATACTTATCTCTTGGAATAAGAAAATAAATGTTTTAAAATTGATTTTTTGAGTAAATTATGATTTTAATTAAATATTAAATTAGTCAAATTAAAAAAATTATTTCCTAAAAATTGATTTCATTTTTGGATTTTACACATCGAAAAACGGTTAGGGTAAATTTTCTGTATCTTTTAAAAATACTTGATTTTTTTAATAGTAAAATACATTATTTACCATATAAATGTATTATAAATTAAATCCACTATTACTGACATCATATGTGATGTAAGAACCCAAATCTATAACTCACATGAATTTATTACTATTCTTTCTCTTGTAATCATTGATATTTCTTATCTCATAGGAAAATAATAACCTAAGGATTATAATATTATGAAAACCCTCCTCTCTTCCACTATAATTACCACCCCTCCTTACCTCGTCTCTTCACTCCTCTCATGCCTTGTTCCTTTCCCATATTCTTCCAAAATGTCTCCCCAATATTCTCCCCCACGTCCAAGATCCCTTGGTATCCTCAAAAGAACATATCCTATCCCTTTAAGTGGCTCTCAAGGAATATTGAATCAAGAGGTAAATTCCTCTTTTCTTTTCATTCTTTTTGTTTTCTAGTTCATTTTTTTATTTTCTATCCTTAACTATCCTTATATAAATATTATGAAAACTCTAGTAGTTTACATGTACATTAATTTCATTTATGATAATGGAATAAGTTATTATCACCTCTTATTTATGATTATTTTATTTTCGTAGTAAAGACACTATCTGAGATGTGTTAATTTACCACATTCAAGGACAATGAGTTTTCAATATCCATTACTATCTTAAATTGTGGTCATGAAACAATTTTAATGTTTTAAAAAGACCATAATATAACCATTATTCCTAATATATGGATCTAGAATCCTTTTTTTACACATGGTTTTGGTTTATCAAACCAAACTTGTTCTTTGTCGTAAAAAATAACTAATTAACTCAAAAGGTTTTCACTGAAGATTTATATAATGATTCAACTTCACTACAAGTAAAAAAAATTAAATCTTAAACTATATAACCTTATGGATGTTAAATAATAAAACATAAGTTCAATTCTGGATAGCCACCTTCATCATACATGTTTATACAAACATGAACAGATCATTAAAACCAAGCAAGCAGACAAACCAAGACAATGAAATTGAACCTCATAACCAATAAAAATGGTTATAAATGAACCTAAAAAGGTTATAATAAATATTTTACATATATAATAGGTTCTGGAATTATTAATTTTTGAAACTAATTTTATTTTCAGGAAATTATGTTCCTGAAAAAATCACAATTATACTTAAGGTAAGGGATCCTCTCCATTTCACTTTTATTCAAGATTGTCCCCAATGTTATTCCATTTTATGAGTAACACCAAATGACGGGGTATGAATTTTCACCTCCCAAATACTTCCCTCATGATTTATAAGTGATGATAAACCCATTTTTTCTCATAAATCCATCTTATGTACACTCGATACCACGTCGATAATCCGTAAGGAACTCTTCATGAACTACCTTTATTACTTCGGGTTTCTCTTTTTACCCAAATGAATACGTCTTTTATTTTTAGTTACAAATTATAAATTATGTTTATATGCTTTAAAATCATGTTTCAATAACCATCCCTCATTCTCTTTCAGGTATATACATTCTTTTAAGTGAATCCGTCCTCGATACTTCCCAATAGGAAAACTCATTTTAGGGGAACTTCCCAAATTTTTACCCAATTTCAAGTGCACTATATCCTCTATTTTAAGCCAACATTTTCATTATAATATAATTATTTTTATTATAAAAACCTTATTGGTTCACTTATGGTTTTATTAAAAAGAATTTTCCTTTTCTATTTTGAAATATCTATAGTATTTTCCTTAAAGCCGCACCAAAATGTTTTAAATGCTAAAATTTCTCAAATACATTTCTTACATGTTGTCACTTCTGTTTGAAATAACGTACCATGATATATTCCAATTTGACCTTATGAACGTCCAGGAATGTTCTAATTACTTTTATTTCATGGACACTTTATTGATAGACCCATTGGTTATGCTTTATGTCATGAATGTGGTACCCAATTCTTTCCATTGGTAACCCTTATATTTAAGTAAGATTGATTATGTATAATTGTTTATGTGGAAAAAATATTTATTAAATTTAATATGGGTGAAATAGGATAGAAATTCATTAAATTGGGTAAATATGAGTCTCATGATACATTATTTGTGACAGTTTTGGATGTTTGCCTTGGCTTGTGCTACTTTGTTTAACAGTTTTGGTGGTCAGCCATGGCTTGTTGTACTATAGGAAACTATATTGGTAGTTATCCTTGAATCTTACTAAATTCATGTTTTATGTTTCTTCCACATTTCTATGATTCCATTTTTAAATATTACCTTGTTTATATGTTTTTATTCTATATGTTATAAGTATTTCTATATCATCATGTCATGCCTTCAATCCCATGTGCTAATTCTTTGTTCTTATGGTTATTCCCTTACTGGAATTTTAGCTCATCCCTTTGTTCATGTTATCCCTAGGTTATGCTATGTAGATGTTTGAGAACAATGGAATATATGAGCTAATTATAGAGTTTAAATAAAATTTTGTTTTTATAATGTTTGATTATGTACCTAGTTTTCCAGGATACTAGAAATTATGATACTTGGCTTGTACTCTGATGTATAATTATGCTTATAATCAAGTGATGTTATATGTAAATGGATAGGGTCACTATGAAGTTTATTTTTCTTATGCAGTTTCATGTTACACAATATCTTACATGATAATGCTGCTACTCATAAGTATTATGAATTTTTTTGGAAAATAATATATTAAACTATAAATTTATTTATATGATAAAAAAATGAATTCAACATTAAAATGAAACTTTTAGATAGTTTCTTTGATGATTTTCCTAAAACTTCAACATAAATAAAATATGAATTCTTTCTATAAGAAATTAAAATTAAAATCATATAACTTTTTAATGAACTAGACACAACACCTAGAAAATTAAGAAATTATATTTTTAAATAATTATCACTAGTAACTACAAAGTTATTATTCTTAAAATATATGAAATTTAAGGATAATAATATTTTATCAATTAATCCTAAAAAATCATCTTGTTAATATACATATTAAATGATTTATAATTTTGATCCAAGAAAGTCAAATATAAAATATTTTTCCTTCAAATATCATTTATCCACCAAAATTCATCAAAATATCATAAAAAATAAGTGGAAATTATGTATTAAAATATATCTATATCAATATAAAATTTTAAAATCCATGCCCACAAAGGGGCATCTCCACCCCACATATTATTGGAATCAATATCATCAATAATCAACTAAAATTGGTCTTTATGAAACTACTCAAAAATAATAATTTAAGATATTCAAGGAATAAATTCCCTTATTTTGAGACCCACTGAACACATTCCTTTTCACATTATCAATATTTATCATCTAACCCTTTAAAGGGAATCAAAATACCCACTTTCAAGGAAGAACCTAAGGTATTTGTATAGATATAAATTTTCACGATTTATTCCCTTTAAAAACATACTCTAAGGGTAACCAAGGTTTCCTCTAAATTCAACCTGTAATAAAATAACCAAGATCATCCTATAGAAGGAAAACACTACTTCCCCAGATTATGGGACAATGCACATAATATTACATTATCATTATAATAGACATGGTTCATATATATAATTAAAATAAAGTTTGATTTTTTTAAAAAATATAATTAGATAAAATGGATATTATTTTTTAGTTCAAAAGGTCGAATGTAGTTTAGTGTGAATTTTTGAGATTTTTTAGAAATAGTTTATTTTTTGGTGAATAGTGAAAATGCTGATTTTTGAAAAACCGCCATTTATTTTCATAAAATTAAGTAATTTAAATGTCACATTTTGTCTTGTATTTTTTAAAGTAAAATAATATCCCATTTATTAAACATATTATAATTAATTCTATAGGAATCAATATTATATATTTTTTTGTTATAAGTTCATTATTTTGCTTAAAACATCTTTTTTCTAAAAATATATTTTTGTTCCATTTTTCACACATGTATTAAAATTAATTTTAGTCAATTTTACAAAATAAAACATAAAAAATGGATTTCAGTTATAGCTTTAGGAAGTTCGATTTTTGTAATGAGTTAAATTTCATATTTAAGGGTGTGTCGGTACGTTGTGGTCCAATGGTGGTTGCCCATGATGGAGGGATGCGGGTCAGTGATGACGGTGATGCCTCAAAAACATGTGGTCAGTTGGTATCATTCAATGGACAATACTTAGAATGGGCTTCATCCGATAATGGTTTCCTTAATGGCGTGGGGGTGACAACAGATGAGGTTTCGACAAATGTTTTTCTTAGATGACAACATCAGACTATGAGGTCTATAGTGATAGTTGAAGATGATCATGGGTGGCCCTTGGATGGCAATAAATGGTGGATGGATTGTGAAAATCGGAAGGAGGTTCCCCGATGATTGTGGCTCCACTGACAGCAGTATGCTACAAGACGATGGGTGTCTTCTGTGGCTGGGGCGACTACCATAACGTCTTCAGATGATATATATATATATATACAATTCTCAAACTTAATGTGAAGTCCTAGGTGGGGTTCATAGTATCAAGCACACAACTTTTCAAGGTTACCAAATTGAGAAGGATGATAGGGTATGAAATCTATCATATATACAAGGCACCGTGCATCTCTGTATGGGGAAATAATTATTATGAATCAATTAATAATTAAAAGCTATTAGTATAAAAATATTCTAGGGTGGGACAATTATAGTGGTGTTAGGTCTTTGGGGCCTTTAGTGACATGGGGTTGACCATATTACTATTAGGCCTATGGACCATTTAAGGTTCCCCCTCAACCCAATTTAAAAAAGTGGATTAACCAAAAATTTGTAAAAATGTATAACCATCATGCTTTTAGGCATAAGAAAAAAAATCCCATTTGAATTGTTATTAGATGAAGTTATTTCAACTCTTATCAACATATATTTAAAATTTAATGTTTTAGTGACACTTTACCATGATTTATAAACTTATAATATTTATAATTTAATAATAATTACAAGTCGGTTACTCCCCTCACTTTTAAAAGGGTTTATTCTCTCCTCACTTATATAATAAAACATTAATAAATCCATATTGGCCATTCCATACCCAAATAAATTACTAGATTCCTTACCCATGTCCTGGAGTTCTTGGTCTCAGAAAAAGACTAACCATAGAAGGCTTAAGGTGTATGATAAAGGAGGTTTGAAGAACATTTGTGATAAATTGTTTGAACAAGGATTTTTTATTTTTTGAAGAATAACCTTATTTATAAGAATGTTTTTGTTATTTATGAATCATACCAAGTCTATAATAATGATCATTATAAGAAAGTTGGAAGTTTCTAAAAGTTTTATCAAATTTGTAAATGGGTAGAAATGTTTTATTTTTATGAATGTGGTTTTCTGGACTCAAAGGATCAGAATGAGAAGAACCATACATAGAGTATAAGATCCATCTACATCAGATTCAAATCGTAGAATATAAAATAATTATAGGAAAAAATTATTCTTTGTAGTAATTTTTTCTTTTTCCTAATCCGAGAAAGAAAGAAGTTGTTGAGTTAGAAAGATATACGTTTCCGAGTTAGAAAGATATAAGTTGACGAGTGAAGAAGTTGTATTGTTGATGAGGAATTTTTAAATAAGATTATGAATTCAGGAGTTAGAATATTTTCATACTTTCTAAACCATGCTAGATGATTCTTTTCTGGTAATGAAGTTCTCAAAAATTATGAAAACTAAATTTATAAAAGATTTTGATGAAATTGAGAAATTGTAAGGGTTGTATCAGTTTCAGATATCAAGGAAATTTTGGTGAAACGATAATATCTGAGGAGGTTTCTTTTCATTATTACTAAGTGGAGTTATCATTCGATACATTTTATTGTAATGAGGAATCCATCTTAATGGATATTAAATCATAATAAAAAGTCCATTGGAGTAATAATTTTAAAAACGTAGAAGAATGTGTGAAGTTGATGAATTTTGAATAATTTTAATGTTACTATGTGGATTCATCATTGAATAATTTAAATCGTTATGCAAAAAACATCATAATGGGAAAATCCATCATAATGGGAAAATCCATCATAATGGGAATTCCATCATAATGTACTAAGGAAAAAAGACAGATCATAATGAGATAAGAAAGGAAGTTAGTTTGTAATTAGTTGAGAATGAAAGGCTGAAATCATAATGAGATGAGAAATAAATAGAAATTATTATGATATGAGAAAGAAATAGAAATCATATTGAGTTGAGAAAGAAAAAAACATAATGAGATGAGAAATAAATACAAATGTAATGAGACGAGAAAGAAATAGAAATTGTAACAAGCTGAGAAAGAAAGAACTCGTATTGCGATGAGAAAGAAACATAAATCATAACTATCTGAGAAAAAAATAGAAATAATAATGAAATGAGAAAGAAAAAGAAATCGTATTGAGTTGAGAAATAAATAAAAATCATAATGAGATGAGAAATAAATATATCATAATGAGTTGAGATGGAAATGAATTGTAATGAGATGAGAAAGAAACAGAAATCATAATGAGCTGATTAAGAATAAGACTCAAAAAGAATATTCTATAAGTTTTATATAAAGACTTGAAGAGGTGAAAATTTAAATATAAATTTGAAAAAATATTAGAGAAATTAGGGGGGATTGATGAAGTCAGAGTTGAAGTTTAAATATGAGTGCTTTTTAGAGTTTTGGATATTTGATGAAGTGTGAAAAATTTTCAATTTTCCTACTTTTTCTTTTTGAGCCTCCTATAAATAGTTCCTCAGATATTTTGGTCATTGTTACTTTTATATAAGGGGAAAAGGTAGAGAACTAAAGAATTCAAGTGAAACCTCATTCGAGACTGATATCTTTGAATAAGATCAGACAGTTCAAGGTTTTTGTTACCAGATGGGAGAATTGTGTTGAGAAACATCGTATTGAGAAGATCATATTTAATTTTTTAGAAGAGTTTGAGTTTTGTAGATTGAGAATATGTTCATCATATTGCGTCCATTTTATTGATTCAATAAGACTGAGGAATATTAGAATGAGTGTTAGATAAGAGTTATAGAAGTGTATATTTAGTAAGGTAGAATCGTATTTACCTCATCAAATTGAGAGAATGAGATCCAAGAAATTATATCTAGACTGATCTTTTGTGGAGATAATTGAACAAAGAATTATTCTTTTGTTTGGATAAATTGTTTTATTAGAATATTTTTAAACTGATGGGAGATGATATAATGTTTCCTATAGGGAGATATAAGTTTTATAAAGGGAGTTGGTAGAAGTCTTATTGACTTATTTATAACAGTGGATTTCCACAGATCAATGATAGTGTCTATAGAAAGGTTGTAGGTTCTCACACTATGTCCAAACCTTGTAAATATTGCATTATTTACTTGATTTCCTACCTTTTCATGCATGAGTACTTATAAAAATATTATAATGAAATATATTATAATAGGTTTTAGGGTTCATGATTTTAAAAATTATTCAAAATTATAAAAGTTAACAATTGATTCAACCCCCTTATTAGTTGTTATTTGATCCTTTGAAGCATTAAGGTTTTCAAAAGAATAGGTATAACTCTTACCCGAGTTTTGTGTGTGTTATTTAATATTATATCTCCTTAAAAACTATCATATCCATGTTTATATAATAAAATAAGTATCTACAATATACTAAAATGTTACTTCGTTTAATGTACAATCCCTTATCGTCTCGTTTTCTATTATATATAAAATTAAATCATCGCTCTTGCAAACATTTGGATTACCACCTCAATGAAGCGATGTATTTAATTTTTATACACGACCTGGTATGACTAGTTTAAAGATTAAATTCAACAATATAGAATATTTTTATGAAATTATTAAGATTTTGTAAAGATAAGATATTATCTACATCCATACCTTTCCATCTGTTGAAAAATGATATCACCGCTCATGTGTACTTGTAGACTACCACTGCCATGAAGTGGTGTGATTTGTTTTTAATTTCATAACTACACGAATGGTCATAAGAATAGATTTAATGAATAAATATTATATTTATAATATTATTTATTTCTATAACATAAAACATTTATACACTTTATTTCATTTTCATCCATTTGAAGAATGAAAATTCCGCTTATGCGTATGTACGGACTGCCATCTCAATGAAATGATGTATTTCATTTTTCATAACCATTTTTAATGGAAGATTATGATATTTTATTAATTGTATAAATAGGATATTTATTACATGTTTAATATTATATAGACAATGAAATTTTGATCAAAGACCAAGGATTGGAATTTTCAGACCTAAACATGTATGGAAAATCAAACAATTAACATTCAATATTTATTTTATCAAAAAATTATTTAAAAATTGATAAGAAGAAATTATTAATAAATAATATATAGTAAGTTATATAAAAAAATAGTTCTTCTATAGATGTATAATAATTATAAATTTATTATATTAGATATTATGTCATGCATTTCCTAGTAGAAATCTGAGCTAAGGTTTTATTTCATAATCCCACTCTTATTCAGGATTGTTTATTTTTAAGTTTCTGTTGGTGGGATTTTAGGGAATTTATCTGTTATACCCCATCTATTTTCATATCCCATAATTATTTCTTGATTTTTATTGTTATTATTTTCTTTTTATATCTCTAGTATCCTAAATGATTAATAAAATGTTTTTAAGGAAAGTTGACCATATCTCTTCTGTTTGGATCATGAATCTTTCCATTCCATTTACATGTTCTTCAAAATATTTTATAGAAGTTATTATCCAATTTTAAATGATTGATGAAGGTATTTTTATTCTTTTTTTAATTTATTTACAACATTTTAAAGTAATAGTCTTATAGTGTCTCATATAAGTCGTTTTTTACTTATTATGAAAGTGGAAAAAATATTTTTTTAAACATATACCACATGAATTCATTTTACTACCATCATAATAATTATTAATTATAATGATTCATTTACATTTTTCTATATTTTTTCAATGAAATTCTAATTCCCTTCATTCTAGGAATTTTATTTTTTTTAAATAAATGCATATTTGTTCTTTTATTCAAAGAGACTTTATAATGTCTTTATAAAGGTTGTTTTCATATATGTTAATATTATTTATGGATTTTTTTCTTCCCTAGGTATATAATATGATGATACTATATAATATAATTATTTGGATGTATTATGATCATTTTGTTCAATATATTGATTTAGAAAAATATTGACATCTTGTATGCTAGTTTTTATATATGAATAGTTATGTTTATTAAGTATTATAATGTAATTTATTTATTTTTTATGATGAATGAATTTTAATTAGTATGCGTTGAGTGGTTCTCTCTATTAGATATCCCCTAAATATATTAGTAGGTCTCATTAGATTAACTATATTGGATATTTTGTGAATTTATTACTTTTCTATATATGATGTCATGTATTATGCATTTTATTATTATGAAACTAGTCATTGTGATCATTCTAATTATTTATGTTTTTATGTAATCCATGGTTATATTACCCATTTATGATATTAGTTATGTGGATTATTTTATTATTTTTTATCTCTACAATATTATTCATGTTGTATTTATTTTATGATAGATTCTACTATACAATTTCACTTTTTGAGCATTTGTGTTCACGATTTATTATTTTTTCTTTTCCCTAAGGTAATAATAAGTAAACATTGAATGATTTAAGGGATATATTAGAAGAAATTATCATGTCATTCATAGAGTTTTATGTTTTACTTCATTTTCATTAATGTAACATTAGAATCATGTATGAATCTAGTCTCCCAAGAATACAAACGTATTTGATCCCATGGGATGTGATATCCTATATTTTGTTACAATATAGTAAAATAATCACCTTGTATAGGAAATTAGAGTCAGGGTTGTTTCATAGTATATGTTAATAATAAAGTTCACCTTTTCTATAAAACTCTCGATCGAAGGAAAAGAATGTTAAAAAATTTGATTTTAGATGGTGATTGTTAACAACACATTCAAAGTCAACTTCTTAGTCTATTTTCCCCCTCCCTCTTTACATTTAGCAATGAATTTCTTTATTGAAAGGGTTATCATTCCAACCAATGAGATTATCTACTCAATCCTCACAAATATCAATTATAAATTTACAACTGAAACTAAATATCTAATAAAAAATAATTCTTTCATTACCTTAGAAATCATTTACATCTACTCTTAACCACTCAAGGATTAAAGATGCATAAAATGATTTGAATAATAATTTAACACACCTTTTTAATAAATCAATGGGATATGATTATCCACCCTTTCTTTTCATTTTCATCACATTAACATTGGATGAATGAAATCATTCTATCACATCATTTATTCTATTCCTCTACAAAATTCATTCACAAGAATCCTAGGTCAATAAAAATGAAATTATACTCAAATAAAGGTCCAGTACAGACTTTAGTATATCAATTAGCTATAGAGGAAAAATATTAATGGTTTTATCAATAGAATCAACATTAATACTTTTACAATCCACACAATGATATCTAATGAAAATTACCAACACATACACCAAACAATATATATCCTCATCCCAACAGTTCAGGTTTTGTAAGTGTATGTGTTTTATACTATTTTTATTAGAGGTTGATGAATAACATGAACATGCAACTATTTAGGAACACATGTAACTTCCATCACATATTTAATATGCATTAGAGGAAGTCCATAAGGAAGTCCATGTGGATGTTCCTAAGGAAACCAAAATAATTGATGCTCACACTGAAAGAGATAATTTTCACAATGATAATTCATATTTAAATATTTTAAAAGTTTAATTAACTTCAAAATATCTATTTAATTACACAATTATTACATCCCACATGGGGAAATAACTAGAATATAAATATCATGTTTCACAAGTAGAAACCAAAAAGTTGAATGATCCATACTTCATACCACCCCTGCTATCAAATCTTTCCCATATTGTGAAGGGCATAGACTTTGTGAACTGTATCCATGGATTATTCCTCACCAATAAATTACAAGTGTAAAATGGAAAAAACCACATTTGGTGGTTGAAATCCAAGAAAATTCACCCCAGGATGGGTTATGGATAACAACTTGAACATCCATTCTAGAGGCAAAAAAATATAAGAACCGCTCAGGGGATTAAACCAAGACTTATCCCTTTAATTTATTTCTAGGAACTTTAAATTTTATTTTCATGTAATAGTTTTGGATGAATCCCATTTCCTTATCTTTTTGAGATTTCTCTGACTAAGACCTTACGTTTTAATGATTGATTTACTTATATAGGTCCACAGTGGAACAAGGAATCCCCAAAACAACAAGGATAAGATAAAACTGAAGCTACATGAGAAAAGGGATTTCATTATTTCATAATTTATGTTTAAAAGTCCCTTAATGGCTTCTAAAAAATATATTTTAAACTATAAATTAAAAAATATGTGTTAAAATGTAAATTTAATGCCCTAGCTTTAAATTTATGATTTAATCGACTTATTTAGGAGACATGAGATCCTTAGTAACCCTATTACTCCATGTTCTTGATTTAAATGATAATGATATTGAATGAGTAATGTGAATAATTGAAGAATCAAAGTGAATCATGGATATTAAATTGACGCCTCTGGATTTGGGGTAATTAGTTGATTCATGTAAATAAAATTTCTTTATCGTTCTTCATAATATGAATTTCTGAAATTCATTTGAATTTATTTTTTATTATTATTCATTCCGTAAGTGACTATCCAAAATCATTTGTTCCATTATCAAGAAGATTTCTAGACCAAATACATTAAATTATCTTGATCATATTTATTGATTGATCTAGGAACATGTCACCTTCTATAACTTGCATTGGAACTTATCAAAGTTATTACAGTGTAAAAATAAAGTTAACATTATTGTGGAATTTTTATTGATAATATCTTATCCTTGAGGCCACCTTATACATTAAAACTTATTCATCCTATATAGGCCATGAATGAATTTGATAGTAAGGATCCAGGTTTCTATCCATTTATATCCATTCATACAATCCTATTAGTATTTTCATGATATTTTAGATTTGATTTTTGGGGATGAGGGATATCATGGTGAAAGGAATGCATTATATTGTAATGAGAAATCATGAGGATGAGAATTTGGGTATTGAAAAAGTTTCATGTTTTTTTCATTTCACTTTTATTATTTTCCCTTCTCGAAAAAAATAAAAAAATAATGGGTTGTGACTTGGGGATATAAAAAATAACTATTACTAGACCGATGATTTTTTATCATATGTGGTAAGGTGGTGGATGTGAGGTTTATTCTAAGAATAACTTTCAATTTTTTAAAAAAAATCTATCATTATTTTGAGAAAAAATAAAAATGTTTTAAAAAAAATATAGAGAATATTTGAGAAGCATAAATTCATTAATTATGATATTATTGATATTAACCTTACTTTGAGCTTGAGAAGTATAAGTTCTTACTTTGTAGGTGATATTTTCATTCAGATTTAAATTTTTATATCATGAATTATACTTTAGCGTTACCCACCCATTTGGAGCCTTAATGTTTTCCACATAAATTTCAACCAACCATAAGCTTAAAAATCATAAGATCATTGATTGAAAGGTCCCCATGATTTCATGTTCACTATGTCTTTATAAAGTGGAGAATGTAGATCCTTTTCAAGCTTATAAAAAATTAATGTTCTCATAATAAGAGAATTAATCTACTTAAATTTGTATCATGAGTGAAGAGTGAAAAGATTCAAAATTATGGTAGATCATGACTTGGTCTATTTAATAATAATGAATTGAGAATCTTGAGTTAATGAGTGGAGAAAGTACACTAATTTTAAAATGGATTAATTAAAATACTCAGGTTAATTGTTTCTTTGAAATTTGTGAAATTTAATCGATGTATTATGTGGAATTTAAAATATGATATGAAATTGAAAATTATTTCATTTTATTAATTTAAGATTTAAATATTCAAAAAAGGATTTCTTATTGAAATTAAAATTTTAAATTCAATTCATGAGGAAACGAATTATTTATGTGTGAGGGTATTTGATACAAACATATTTTCATAAAAAAATGTCAAACATTTCATAAATAATTTATAATTATTTTAATGAATATTTCCATTTAATTCATTGTTTATTTAAAATGTGGAAATTTACAATTGGTGAATTAAAATGAATTAAAATTAATAAAATTGTGTATTTTTAATGTTTCCTTTTATTGAAGAATATTCTGTGTGAAATTTACTATTTTTTATGATGAATTTCAAGTAAAAAATTTGGCTATCACCAACTAGACCTCTACCAAGGTAGGCCAGCCAGCTACATAGCCAGTTCAGAAGGTCTAGTTGGCCAAGATAGCCAACTGGGCAGGCCTGCTGTAGTGGTAGGGGACAAATGAGCCACACATGAGTGATCATTCATACTATAGGCCAAGGACCATACAGTCCCGTGTATGTTAGCACATGCTCAGTTCGTATATGATAAGTGTGAGAAGGTGAAAATCCCATGTAACAATAGAGTAAATGGCTGACGACATAATTTGTAATATATGAAAACGCACAACCATGCTCATTTTTTATGTGGGATAGTGAAACATGCATTATTGTTCATTATTTAAACCAAATTACACCACTTTTCCCCATCTTCATTCTCAGACGTCAAACGCACCTCACCACCACGGTCATCTGAGCTCCACTACCCAAAATGATCAATTCCACTATCCTCCATCTCTAACTCACTAGAGACTCCATTAATGCTGCCTTGGATGCTTGAGATTGAACTAATAACAAATATTGAGGCCATGAATCACTATAAATGACTTTGGGGGATTGATCCAACCACTATGTTTCCCATTTAACGATTAGTAATGACTATCCATTTTATGAGGGAGTCCCATATGTCCACTATGAAGTCCATATGAATTAAGGAGGAAGAATATGCTACTACCATTCAAATATTTCCATGGATTCATTGAGAGAGTTTTTCTATACTATAGGAAGAGGTAATCACTGAGGATATGCTGATAAATGGCCATGACACATTCTACTGAGAATCAATTACTTGATTTGAGAAAGAAAATGGCTACATACATGAAAATGACTACATACATGAAAATGACTACATGAAGTAATGAGATTTAGGCTATGTGAAGCTGTTCATAGATTAAAATACATGGACCTAGGCATGAAATGGTTATAGAAGGGATACAAAATTCAAATGTTATATATTTCTACAATTGATAAATGGTTGATGTGATACTGGTGACGAAATTTTCTACTACCATTGATGAATAGAAGTACCATACAGGTTCCGTAAAAGTATATGATGTGGTACCATAGAGTGTGGGGATTAGAAATGTATAATTTTGGAGAGATAAATGGTAGTGGATAATGTGATATTGTATTAGTCATGGTAGATGATGAAACAATGTGGAAGAAGGTGATGATAGATTTGTTCTACCATTGATGTTGTAGTGAATTATGAACTTCTGTTTAAGAAGGTGACAGTAGATGGAACCCTGATAGTTTATCAATATACCATGGGTGTGCTATGGTGGATCCTGGAAATAGTAGTAATGTTAAGGTAAATTATTGATGTGAATGGTAGCATTGGTTGTGATACTATAGTGAAGAGTGATAGTAGATGATGCTATCCTGGAGAATACCGATGGTAGGTAATGAACTACCACAGTTACATATTTGGAAATGTGATCGGGGTTTTTCAAAGAATTCAAGATTCAGGAATTAGATTCTTTGTATGAATAAAATATCCACATGGAATATAAAGGCTACCATGGCCCTGAATATTCCATGAAAATTTTGAAGGAGCATCACTACAAAGAGGGTCCCTATTGAAATTTTGAAACACCTGATATTTTAGTAGATTCAATATGGTAAATCTAAAATTAGATAAATTCAACCTTGAATTGGTATAAATAAAGATATAGAATATTTTAATGAGAAAAAAATATTGTATTACTCCATCTATAAATATTAGGTCTCTAATACTAAAAAAGGATGATTAGAGTGTTGGGACTGGATTATTGTTGATGCCTCCATGCTTTGTTTTCATTTATTTTTTTCTATAGTGTAATTTATTTTATATAAATCATTCTGTTTTAATAAAAGTGATTCCTCTATTTTTTCCACTATAAACTCTCTATATCTATCTCTATCTATATCTTATTATCTTTTTTTACCATTCTTACACAATTCCATCTTTCACTTGTCAATGAGTGACTAACTTGAGGCTTGGACTTGGGCGATTATAGATTCTCACTGATGTTTTTACTTAAAATACATTTATGTTTGTAGTATACTTCTGGGGGATGTGGGTGAAATGTATGGGTATGGTGAGTGCCCACCATGAAATGGATCTCTACCTCACTTGTGTTATTTTATTTAAAACTTTATCCCCTTTTATTTAACATAAGAACTTCACATGATGGAGTTAATCCATTCAATGGATGAAATTACATATGATGGATCAAGGTCCTAGAAGATTCCATACTATCGATTAAGGTGTATTATCAACCATGATTAGGAGGAGGTAGAATCAAGGTTGTCGAGGTATTCGATATTCCACAAAAAATAAATAAAAGGAATGTAATTCAAGAGTGATATTTCATAATCAGATTACAAAACTAAATTTAAGACAACAACTATGAATAATGAAGGGCCCTAAAACTAAACCTTAAGGACATGTACTTACTTTTCTAACACACTTTATGTCTTACTTTTCGAGTTAGTTTAGATTTTAATTATTTTTTATATTTTAAGTAATTTGGAAAATAAAAAAAACTAAAAAAAAGTGGTTCAAGTGAATTAAATTAGTAATATAATAACAGTGAAGCTCCTCAAGTGAGATGGCCTATTTAGTCATTGTGTTGCATTTGGAAATTAAAAATAATAGAATTTTACAAACCCTATTATAGGTGTATGTCAAATAATGACTAATGATCTCATATACATGTTCTTGGAATGAAATGATACTTTTTGTAGACTTATAATATCACAACATCAGGGATAGGTTTCTGAATTACATGATCTTGCATCCCCTGAACTCATTAGAACTTGACACTAATTGGACTTTTAATATGTTGAAGTCTTTTCTACCCCTACCAACTTCTGATGATCTAAACTCTATACTTATAGTTAATTGATTCTAATGAAATGACTAGGATTTGAAAACCTAACAATTTCCTATTTGATGAATAATTCCAGGATAACCCCTAGGTATCCTACAAAACATAAACAACTTGAACTTATAAAACTTTCTTCCATATACATGAAATTAAATCCATTCTCTTTCCTATTTCCCCAATCCTATAGAGGCGTAATGATGCATCAGACTTTCTTGGATCAGAACCATAGTACACATGTTTGGTTAATTTATCTTACCTATAATATTTGCTATCACAAACTCCCCTTCATCATGAAAATTTTGAATGTAATTATATTTCAGGTCAATATGTTTAGTCTTTGAATGAAACACATGTTTCTTTGTCTAGTGAATATCACTCTGAATATCAAATTATATTACCCCACACTACCAACCCTTTCCATGTTCTGATAGGAGGCACCTCAACTAAACAATTTCTTTCACTACTTTCGTTATAACTATATAGTCAACTTCTATTGTAGAGAGAGTAACTACTAACTACATCTTCAAAGTCATGTTAATTTTAATTATGAAAAACATAAACACAAATATAACTGTAATTTTTTTTTCACATTAGAATCAGCCCAAAAATCAGCCTAATCATACCCTTGAAATGGTTCATATATACAAAAAATATAAGGCAATATCTTCTATTGATTTGTGATATCTGATGATCTATTTTATATCTTCTCAGTTATCTTTCTTTGTATTTACCATATATCAACTAACATATCCAACTAAAAATTTAATTTCAAGGCAAGTCCATACCATCACATACAAAAATATTTTAATTGACTAATAAAAGTAAACTTTATACTTTTATCACACATCATATTTTATTCATGTTGGAGTCCCCTTCCAAAAAATTAGGTGCATGACCAGAGGAGTTGAAACTAATTTTTATTCGGTCATTGAAAACTACCCTTATATCTTATAGAGGTAATATCTTTTAGATAACACCAAAATCATAATGCCTTTATCAATTTCAATCCCCATTCTAGGAATCTTCTTTTTAACACAATTATCTGTTATTTCAAAAGTCTTGGACAACTCACGCATCAAATATTGGATATGTTGAGTGCATGGTCCCACCAAAAACATATCATCTACTTACAAGGGTAGGATGATAAATCAGTTATCCTTCCAGAATTTTTTTATAGAATAAATGTTATTATTTTCTCTATATGAAACCTTTCCCAACAATAAAATCATTGCATTTCTAATTCCATTGACATGGTGCTTATTTCAAAAAGTAGATATTGTGATTAATATTACACACAAAGTACTCTTCTGATTAACCTTGAAACTAGTTGGTTTATTCAAGGAAATATCCTATTCAAAATAATCATTAATAATCACGTTCTTCACATAAATTCTTTCAAAAAAAATCTTCGGTATCAACCATGCTCAAGACTATCTGGATGGTAGTGTGTTTTACTAGAAGTAAAAATAACACAAATAAATACATACCCACTTTATATTAAAATCCTTTCATCACCAACCTAGATTTATACCCTTTGCAATCATCAACTTCTAATTTTAAATATAATAACTATTTATTCTCCATCACTTATTTTCCTCGTGGTAATTCTATTATCTCCTTTGTCTTGTTTGAATACAAATAATTTATTTCTTCTCTATACCTAACTTCTACATATCAAAATTGTCTAGTGAAATTTCCTCTTATAGGATCCCAGGTTATACAAAATCCATTATAATTAATTCAATTTATGAAAATATATTTCAACTAGTTATCTGATTTTGGGAATACCTTTGAAATTAAATCTTTGATTCTAATCCCTCTGTTGCTATATATTCTGGTGCCTAAACTTATGGTGTCTGAACATACAAATTTATTATATGTGCCTCTATAGATCTTGGTTATTTAGGTATATATTACACTAGACTATTATTTAGACCATGTAAATCATCATATGAAATCAATAGAACTGGTTAACTTCTAGTCTTCTCATCCATATCAACTTGAAATTTACTAGATGAATATTTAAGACAAAGTCGTGCCTCTACCAAATTTTAATATTTATAAAAGCGTCTGTCATTAAATATAAAATCTCATATTATTATAATATTTTAATGATCATATTCATAGAGTTGATAAGAAATGTTCTCATATCCATATGCCAAAAATAATAAATGTTGAGACATAACCTCAAGTGTATCCATCTTCATAGTATTTATGTAAACATAAAATATACTTATAAATTATTTCAAATGATGAATTTAAACGATTTTATTAGAATATAACTTCACTAGAATACCCTATTCCACTGGTGATTATAGACTTTATTTGACTAAGTATAAAATGAAATTCAGTGCTTTTAACTAAATTTCTTTTGAAATATCATAATGAAACCTCATTCTCTATGACTTATTAATTAGTATTTTATTTCTGAATTCAACTACACAATTTTTTCTAATATACTTGGAATTGTTTTCTCATGTATTATTCCATTATTTAGAAAAATATTACTTGAATTTACTTACATTATAATAACTACCATTATCCTAACAATGAAATTTGTGCTTCATTTAATATACCTTTAAAATAAATCTTTCCATTTGATGAAATGAAAAATATTTTAGACTTGTAATTTAGGAAATACATCCACACATTAAATGTAGTTTCATCAATAAATGTGATAAAATATATAGAGGCTAAATGAGATTATATTGGGGATGGTCACCATATATCTGAAAGAACAAGTTCCAGATGACGATTGGGGGGATTTTATCCATTCAAATTAAATGAAACCTTCATATGTTTCTAGAGTGCACAAATCTCACAAGTTCTGATATTAGTATGATTGTTTTTCATGAGAGGCTCCATTTTGGTCTGGTTTGATGGATTACTCGATGATTTTTGTGGTGTTGGTGTCTTCTAGTATGGCGGCGCGATTGGGGGATCTTTTGGTGGTTGGTTTGGTGCGGCGGTTTCCATCCCGCTTTCTGTTTTCGATGGAAAGGGGGAAGACTCTGTTTGATTCTGATGGACTTAATGGGTTGCAGTATTAGTTGTGATGGAGGTTAGGCGTTTGGAATCGGGACATCAACGTCAATAGTGGGTAAGAGTGATGCTTTTGGCTTTGAATTTTATTTGGTTCTCACTTAGCAACAAAGTGATGGTCTTTTTGTGGTGTTTTTTGGGACGGGTTTGGTCCTGGACAGGGTTCTTTTCCCAGCCTGTTAATGGTTTTTTGTGATGATATACCGGTTCTCACTTTGCCTCAAAGTGATTTATATAGTGGGTTATCACATAACCAAAACGTGTTTCAAAAATTAAAATAATGGATTTTTAGTCAGTATGATAGTTCTTCACTAAAACCTTTTCTACAAGAACCATATTGTTCTTCTCACTATTATGGAAAATCCGATTATGCCACAACCCTATTCTTTTGGTAGTTGTAAATCCATCTATATAACACTAATCTAAACATTCAATCTAGTATAAAGTTCTATCTTTATCTCCTCTTTCTAAAACTGTTGAACCTCAAGTGAGTTTCTATTCAATATTATAAAAATATGTACCATATACCTCTACATTCATCTATCTAACATAAATATGATTTTTCATAGTCCAAGGATATATTTAACTATATTTAACTTCAAAATGAAACTGTTCATCATCCAAATATTCATATCACCCTTAACAATATCTTCAAGCGCCTCACCATCTCCAAAGTGTAAATTGAAAAAACATTTTGGATACATAATTCTCCATGAACCCATGCTCTAATGTGGAATGGAAATATGATTTATAATAAACTACCCATGACTCTAATACATCATGGAAACATAATAAGAATTCGATATTTTCCACCAAATTCAAAGAACTGGGACATCTAAAAACCTATTTTTTAGAATGTTATTTCTGATTCTTTCCAAATTTCTTAGTATTCACCTCTTAACATAGTGGAAAAATAAAGTTTTTGTTTTGTAGACTTACCTCCACTCTCATCTCTAGTCTTATTTTCTTCTTTCCTCTCATATTTCAGTTGGGTGACTGTCCTCTCCCTTCTATATTCTGACTATCTCTTATAGGTTCTAGAACATCCATACACCTGATTTCATTATTCAATATTAAATTCCTGACATATCTAATGAATAAGTTTGATTTTCTAGTATAATTACTTACATTAGTGACCATATCCCCTAAACTATAAAATAGTTATTAAAATAGAAGAAATGTCAAGTAATCAACCATGAAAATATAATTCACAAACTTGTGTTTACACCAAATAAAGTTGTAGTCATTAACATGGTGTAATGTTGATCTTCCTTATGATAATATCATTTAAAACAACCTCCACATCATTAAAACCATTTTTACAGCTATAAGGTTTTCATACATGTTTGTTACGAAAGATATTAGTTTCACTATTGTTTTATTCTATTGAATGTTAAAAGAAAAATTTCTTTCTAACTTCATTCTCCCTATTATGAGTGACATATGATCCTGGAAAAACCATTCATATTTCTTTATCTTCTATGGTTCTATTCTAGTTAGTAGAACATCCATGTATTTTTTTGGATGAGAAATTATACTTATATATCCTCCAAAAGCTAAATCCCATTCCATAAAACTTATCAACCCCAATATTTTCATTATCTAATTCCATATTACCAATGTATTAGCTCCAAAAAATTTAATAAAATTTTGATATAAATTGAAATTATGATACCTAAGTATGCATAGTGTAAACCCTTGTCTAATACCATGCTTTGAAACCATGTTTTTCGAGTAAGAACATGTATAAGAGTGGAACCACCAGAATTCAAACCAACATATACATGATCTTCAATCGACTAAAAGTTTACCTCTTATATAATTCAAGTGCTAAAACATTACATAAACCCATGAATTAAAATATATGGTACATGGGAATCCTATGATAACCCTGAATCTCCATACATAAAGATGAAAGACAAGAAAACACACAGGAATAAAAAATGTGAAATAGATCAATAAAGAAAATAAAAAATTGATTTTTTGTGGTTCTTATTTTCATTCAACATCCATAATATAACACTAAAATACCAATTTTTTTATAAGTATATATATTAAAACTATGAATTTTTAGCCACCAAGATTATATGAACCATTCATTATTTTATAACTCATGGTACATATTAGCAGGTGGTCCCTACCCAAATTTATAATGGGGCATGTCTAGTAATTCATTTTCAAAATATTCCTACTTTCAAACATCACCATATATTCATAAAAATAAGTAAATATACCCTAAAATAGTTCATGGAATGGCATGATACTTTTGGTAGACTTAGCGTATCACAAACTCATAGACACCTGATTGAATTTGCGTGATCCACCTTCTTTTGAAGTTATCAAAACTTCATTATGATAGGCTTGATAATGAGTCAAAGTATTTTATTCATATTAAAAATTACAAATAATTGAACTAAAATATAAAAGGGAATTAATTACAATTAATTTAATAAGCTTAAAAAATTTAATGGTATCCTCATATGGAATTGAGAGTAAATTCACTATTTATATCCATTAATAGATTTTTTCATGTTTGTTACCCATGATATTTCCTATCATGGAAATAATAAATCCTAAAAATTCTCATCACCACAAAATATCCAAGATCTACTCTACTTAAATAGTTACAGTCTAATAAAAAGAGTCCAGCGATCATTAAAATACGCATTGGTGGCATTCTAGTCCGTGAAAACTCATTTTTATAGCTCTCGAATACACACGAAGTCCAGAGTCTCAAAATATTACAAGAAGGAAATGTATATTTCAACCAATTCATATCAAATACATGATAAATTAAATAAAGAAACTATTAATTTCTATTTTATCTTGTATGGAATCCTTACCACCATGTCAAAAGATTATTATTTGAGACTGATGGGGTCCTATGAAATCTATCGTTTAGAGTTATGAAATAATATACCATATGATGTCTCCACCTCATCTAATAATCATAACCATTGATGCATATTGAAAAATAAAAATCTATATATTTCATTCCCACTTAGTTAAATACAACATATCAAATTCATACTCATAGAAACTGATGTGTATACCGATAGATATCCCACGAATCTTGATAAAGCAGACTATCCATAGATGCGACCAAACCAATCATGAAATCCAAAATTCATATCCTAGACCTATATGACCCATGACACATCATTTAAATTTATAAGTCAGATTCTAATGACTGTATCATATATCATTAATAAAAATCATGATCTGGAATGCATTTTCCATAAAAACCTTTGCAAAATCCTAAATTGTGACTTCATGCACCAGAGATCCTTAATAAGACTATGTCTATTCTATCCAAACCAACCTCGGATGTTCCAAATATAATACTAAATCCTATCACTCTAATAACAATCAATCACATTCTAGCTAACTGGTAGGGATACTTTCCAAACCTACCTCTACTAGGCTAGGGGATAATTACTAGTCCTGATGTATCTATGAAATCATGAGAGGAATTACCTCAAACTATAAATACAATGTTATATCATACACCTCCATAAACTACATAATTATTTTAATTTAAAATTTTTAATAAAGGAAATATATAAATATAATATAAACATGATTGAAAGTAACTAATACAAACAAAATCCCCAAATACAACTCACACATCCCAAACAAATTCTATCACGATCACGACACCACGATGGTGGGAATAAACATGAGATCTCATCTCCACTAGTAATCTACCCTTCCATACATCTCTTATCTCTATGATCATACATATTTAGCAACATCTTAACTACATGGACATAAGAAGAACAATTCACTATTGTGTATGCATGAAAGAGTATAACAATACACAGTTTGGTCATACCATGTAGTTAAATGGCCCTATAAACATTTAGTGTCTATATGAATCAATAATAAATGGGTAACGTGTACAAACATCAAAATCACCTAAAATAATTATCAAATATAGAGATATCCATGATAAAACCTGATCAAATCCCCATGGATCACTTTCATTATGTTTCCTGAATAATAATAAATATGTAACAAGGGTAAAAAAAGATATCACAACCCGTCAGAGAATTACCAACTCGTAATACACCCTAGATGCACTGCCTATGAGATGATATTAAGAAAAATCCCCATTTATATTGTTTCATTGGAAGAAATAAACACATCTAATTATCTCAAAAATTAGCAAAGGAAATACACAGCTCCTCTAGTGAAAATACACATATTTGCAATTAGTAGCATATACGTGTCCAACTACGAATGTAAATACACATATTCTTTTTTAAAAGTATATACTAGTATACTAGAGTAAATACACATCTCTAGGGATTCTATTTAATATTTGGTACTCCCAATCCAAGATTAGTGGGTATGGAGTTGAGATGGAATTAGGTGCATCATCATTTACTTAGATCCTTGTATGAAGGGAAGGAAGGGGTGTCACCAGTTGGGTGAATTAACTTCATCGCATGAATATACCAATGATGACAGAAGAACTACCCATATCCACTCACCCAAGTAATAATGTCCATATGTTAGGGAATGTGGAAGTATTACCCATCTTCATATATCCTGAACTAGAGATATTATAGGAATTACTCATCCCTAACTATCTTCTATAAATATAAGCCTAATATCCTCCCTAATTGATGGACGAGGAGTAGAACATATATGCATAATTAAACATTGATCACTACCAAGATCAATGAGTGAAATAAGTTATAATCACCATCATATTTCTCCATCCCTAGATAGAGGGTGTGTGTAAAAGAGGTCTACCACTAAAACTAGTGCCACTAATATTCATCAATCAATTAACGAAACATATCAAATGGGAGATCAAATAAACACCATAAAACCCATCAATAAAAATAAATGATAACTCTACCGGTCTTACAAGACATTTTTTATATCAATATAGAGCTTATATATCACCCATGTCAGATTCCCACTAACAAAGCTCTTATAAATCAAATGAAAATTTAATAATTTTTTTTGGTTTTTGAATTTTTTTTCTTGTCATCCCATAACAAAACCAACATCACATTTCACATGAATGTCTCTATATTCCAAAATATCCCTAGTGAGTTTCATATATCTGGATATTTATTTGAAAGTAATAATATTTCAATAATGGTAAGAGTTTTTATTTACTTTTTTAGCTATGTAGATAAGAACTACGATAATTCCACTTCCTTTACTTAGAGTTTAATCTTCACCATCCTGAGTAACTAGTGTTACTAAAATTCACTAACCACATATTCTCTTATATTAATAAAATCCATATCAGAATGATTTAACTACCTTAGTCCCAAGGATTCTAGTTTTCATTAATTATTATTTCTCATTGATTACATGAAATTCCTTTAGTAAATTTAATTATATTGTTACCATTTGATACATTCTGAGGGAATACACACCCTTATAATTATAACATTATATCATTAAAAACCTTAACCTACCATTAACTATAACCATATCCCTTTAAAATTAAATACCCCTAGCCACTCTTAATATTCAAATAATTATGTTGTATCTTAATAATTTCTCATCAACAGTTTCTAGTTCATTAATTCATTCTTATTCATCCTGATCATATACAATCAAAATCTAGAATTCATTATCACAAAATGAAATAATAATCTATATACTTTTTTAAATTTATTGAAGATAAACATTATTGAGTTAAATTATTCTTATTCCTTTTCATATCCTCTAATCATCTCCATTGTGCCACAAAAAATCATCACACATCACCTCTTAAGATTAAGGAAATTTTCTGAGTAACCAATTCAAGATCCTTTATTGTATTTGAGGATATTTATTTTTAAAAGATATTTTCAAGTAATAATAATATTTTGTTTTATGATCAACCTAAACAACCATGATGATCTAGCTCACCAATTCACTGACCACTGAGTTGTTAAGCTGAATCATTACTCACATATTGAGGTTAATAACTTCATCTATTGGAATAACTTGAGTTATTTATCTTAATAATCATTGTTATTCCTTTTATTATTATTATTATTATTCATGAATAATAATATTTTCCACGATATCCATGAAATAATGGAATCCTTGTATTGGAATTCAATTACCACTTGGTCCATTACACTAAAAAATAAATAAGTCCAATGGCCCAAGACACTATATAATTCTAATAAATTGTTTCGAAACAGAAAAATTATTAATGTTAAATTATAATATTTTTTTATATTTATTTAAAAATAAGTTTATTAATATCTCCACCATAAAATCTCAAAATGTACAAAACATTATTCCGTTGGGTTTAGGATAAAATTAGAAGTCCAACATAACCTTGTGGGTGATAATTAGGCCCTGAATGTGTCTTAATTTACCACTTAATCTTAGAATAATTAAAGGGTTACTTGTGGAACACCCACACACCAATCATTTACACATGACACCCATATTTGATTGTATTTCATCACAGACATTGGAAATATTATTCCCATAGATTAGGTGTCTCTTGAAGTTCCACGTCTCCTCTATGTCGTATCCTTGTCATGCTCAATTTTGGCCATCTAATATTCAAATTGGAAAGATGATACTCACTCGACTCATTCCACCCAATCCATTATTCCAAACGTCCCACATGAGTACATAACAGGAGATAGTTTTATTTGATCGAACTAATCAAACAACCGCATGGATGTGTGCCACATTCCACTGTGTGTGTTAGCTAGTTTTTACATGATGAAATGTCTTCCATTTGATAAATTGTATGGATATCCTTTATTATATTCATTCATATAGTCAAAATCCATATGGTCACCATATTCCTCTATCGCCATGCCACCGAATTTGGTGTCTTGACTATTATAGAACAACTTCAATGAACACAAAATCTATACCATTACTATTTTGACCCCTGATTTCCAATCCAACCTTAGTTTCTCAAGATTGAGCACTTGATAATGGAGAATTTACCATTTTTTATTTTTTATTAAAAACATAATATTTTCAATGAAAATTGTTTATGAAAATTAGTAAAACCTAATAAGGATGATCTTATGATTTAAACTAGTGCTAATTAACCTAAAGACATTGAGATGATTGTCAAGTTCTAAGCATAAGAAAAGGAAACCTCAAGAGAAAACCTAGGATGTTATAAAAATATCCATAAATATTAATAAATAATAAATCTCAGAAATTATAAATATTAGATATTATTTTGATTCATCATCTATAAATCTTGCATGAACTATGGTCTAAAAATTTCTCTCATTGAAATAAACTATAATAAAATATATAAACCAATAAAATCAAATATAAATTATTTCACAATATTTAAATATGTTTATACAACACAATATTCATCAATTATAATTATTTCCTCATATATATTGTTTATCAAGTCACCATAACAAATTATATAATATTTTACCATAATATTCACTTTGATTGAGAATATATATTTCATCAAATTTATAATAAATTAAACAAAAAAAATTATTATTTCCATCGTATTAATTTAAGCACATTAATGGATTAAATAGATTCCCATATTAATTAAACATGGAATTTACAACCTCTATCCTTAATTACTCTTACATGTATATAATTTATATAAAAAACCATTTCATTTATTTATTTTTGAACAGAACACAATGAATATTTTGGAAAAAGAAATGTTTTTATCAATTATTTAGTAAGAAATATTAAATGTCATATTTTATATCAATTTTAATAATAAAATATTTTATCAAAAACCATATTTCATTAACAAAGAATAATTAATATTCATTTATATATATATATATATATATTATCTGGATAATTAATATTCACACACATATAAATAAAAAAATAATTTTAATTATCTTTACCCATAATGAAAAACTTGAATATTTATTAATTTTATTATCTTATCTTTAATCATATAAACCACATTTAATTTTTTTAGTAAATAATATTAATTTCACATTTCTATAATGAATTTTTAACCAAAATAAATCATCTTCATAAATCCTAATTTTTAAATAATAAATTAAATACATCTAAATTTCAAAAACATAAATAAATTAATAGTTATATTTTGTCCATATAAAGATTTTTCCATAAAAATATGTTCTATATTTTTCATAAACCAAATATTAATAAAAATTATTTTACAAAAATTAATAATAAATTATATTAAAATAATTCTCTAACATTAAATACCTTTCAACAAATAATCCATTGACACACACTCTAATAAAATGATATGATATTGGTAGTATTCAAAATATATAAATTTATCTCAATAATCGAAATATTAAGAATAATTCTTTTATTTATCATGAAACTTATATCTCATAATTTATAATTATTTTTTCACTAAAGAACCACTATAAATATATTACACACAATGAATTTTATTTTTCATTATTAATAAAATTTTTACTCTATTGCAACATATATATACATATATAACTATAATTAATAAATGAATTATTAAATGAATAATAAATTATTTATCATAGATGAAAAATATTAACACCACAAATATTAACACAATATTATATTTTTATATTTTTATGACAATTAATTTCATTACTACTTTTACTTCTATATTAAAAATAATCCATGTAAAATTAAATTTTAAATTAAAAAATAATGGAAAATTATAAAAAAATAAAAGAATAGAACTCAATATTAATCTAATGATCTAATCATGTTAATTATATAAAAATTTAAATTATTTTTTTTCATAATAACCAAAATAATTATGCATGTTAAATTGTATTAATTCACTATGAATTGTTAATTTTTTAAAATAATTCATCTAGTATTAATTAAAAGAACTTTTTATAGAAATAAATTTTGAAAATTAATATAACAATACAATTATTAACATCATGCATGTTTAATGAATAAAATATTTCAATCCAACACATAAATAATTCCCATTGAAATATTTTTTTAATAAATAAAATACTTATTTAAAAATATTTTCTTATTTTATAAAAAAAATTCCATTATCTTTTCCCTAAAATGTAACAAAGTAAAAAATATGAATTTATATGACACTATATCACACATCCATTCAATAATTTTTATCATAAAAATGATTTAAAAATAAAGGAATTATTCTAATAGATGATAATTATGAATATCCATAGATATTAAGAGAACTAAGAAGGTGAATAAAATTATAAAAAACAATGAATATATTTTTAATAAATTAAATTGTAGTTTTTTATAGAAATAAAAATTATAACTATTCATGATACTAAGCTTGTGATGATAAAATAAAAAATTAAAGATAATGCTAGTGCTAAGGGGAAAGAAGTTCTAGATATAATTACCCAAACAGAGTACCCAAATCCCAAGACTTGAGTCATTTTTACATAGGAACTCTAGAACACTCCTTAATCACCAAAGGTTGAAAATCAACAACAAGAGGTAAAACAAATTACTAAGGAATGATTTTCCCACAAATGAATTATTAAAAATTTAAGATAATTGCAAGAAAACATAAAAAATTATTATTATTTTTAAACATGTGTCAGAAAGGAAATATTTTGATAGATGATGATGTAGGTAGGTGGTGTCATAAGTATAATGCGGGTCGGTAGAGACACATGCATTACATAATCCTGGTGACACATACTAAATAAATAAGGATTGATGGGTGGGCTATCCCCATGGGGGGGGGGGGCTATGGCCAACCTTTCTGGCCTTTATGTGGTGTGTGTGTGTGTATGTTTGAATGTAGTTATACCCCAAAGCACATAATATATATACATATGATAATTGATGCATCTTAATGGTATTTATTTATTTATCCTTATCATGTAATCAAATATAATATACAGTTATATTGGGATTTAATTCATTTAAGGAAAGTATGTAAGAATCTTTGAAAAAATATAAATATAAATTTCTATTTTATGATTTGGAAAACTAGAAATAATGAAAGTTAACATTAAGTTTAGTTTATAAGATGTTTTACACCTAAATCATATTTATTTTTATATTCTTATAACTCCCATCTTCAAAAATATAATAGGATATTAGAGAAACTCAAGGGAATATGCATAGATTCTTAAGACAAAATAACTGGACTAAAAAATAAATCAGACATGGATAATATATGTATGATTCTTATTTTACTCCAAAATCATTCATGGTGGAATATAAAAATTCCTACATTTGGTGAATATATCATTGGATAATTTCAAGTTCAAACAATTGTAATCAGTGTTTTAAGTTTAATCATTAAGAATTAATGTTTCTTTTCATTTTTGGATGAAATTTTGAGGTCCATGAATTGAATTATTCAATATCTGATGGAATTATATTCAATAAAATGTTAGTCTTCATATGGGGGTTGGTCTTTAAGAAACTTTTAATGAATATATGTGATCCATTTGATATAAAGGATTTGACTATTGTTATGAAATTAAAGTATAAGTCAATGATTGTTTTGATATTAATGAAAATTTGTTATTAATTTTTTTTTGTATTTTTGAGGATAATAAAACATATTACATTAACATTAAATTCACTAAGATTAATTATGGAACTATTTTTTTAAAATAATTTAAACCTAATGATTATGGATGGATGGATATTCAAAATGTTTTTTTCTTAATCCTTTTCCATCCGTGTAATTTTCATCCAATATGGGAAATTTATTATTATTATTATTAATGAAATAATTGGGATATATGGATTATATTATTTTATATATTTGTTTAATTTGATAAAAATGTGGTGATTTTGTGATATATTTCATGGTAACTTTAGAATAAAATATTAGTTTAAGATATAATATTTGAAATTGATTAATTGAAACAAGATGTTTAAAAAGTAACCTTACTTTTAAATATTAGTTTTATTTTATGTATTTAAACATTTTGTGTATGTGGTTAAATAAATTATTGGTCATCCCTAAGTATTTTCATTACTTTAATTGGTTACATGGACACTAACAATGGTTAATATGTGTTGATTTTTTTGGTTTATATGTGAATAAACAATTCACCCAATTGAAGGTTTATTGTTTGAAATGTACTTTTATCATCCATATTTGATCACTACATTGAGTATGATACTTACAATTTAACTTTTCTATCAAAATTCTTTATATTAATGTTTTTCACAATGTATCGTGATGTGTTTTTGCTTTATTTGATAATATTATGGGGTTTTTGATATAGTACTTCTGTGACTATATATGGTTTAATTTTTTGTTATATGTTTAGTTTCAATTTCTTTTATTAATATCACCACTATAATTAACTCTTTAACAATGTTGTTTAATATGAAATTTATGGAATGGAATGAGAGTTTTTTACCACTCTCAAAGTCATGGATTTGGAACTTACATTATGAGATTCCAAACCCATTGATATCACAAATGAGAGTTCCCATGATGATAAGATGGTGACAAAAAAGTGGGATAAATGAAATCGCATCAGTCTAATGGTTATAAAGTGTGCCATCCTTGAAGTATTTATAGAAAATATTTTTGAAAATATTGATACAACCAAATAATTCTTACATGAAATTATCAAAATTATTACAATGAATTAAAATTCTAGGGTTAATATAATATTTGAAACTCTTATCTCTATGTAGTATAAGGGTAATGAGAACATAAGGGGGAACATCATGGAAGTTTCCAATCCTGATTCAAAATCAAAGCCCTCAAGTGGAATTTTTATGAATACTTGTTAGTTAATTTGGTTTGGAATTCTCTTCCAGCACTGTTCAACTTATTTAAGGTGAGGTAGAATTTTTAAATGGGCAGATGGTCCCTACATGATATCATCTCACATTTTGTTTTAGAATAAGAATGATTAAAGTAAGATAAGGATATGAGTTATTAATTAGAAGGTACCTTTTTGTATAAAAGGAAAATCAATAAAAAGAATATTCATATGGGAACTGTGAATAAATCACTCTAGAATAAGTGATGAAGGTAATAAAATAAGGGTACTTATTACTTTTTGGTGCTCTAGATCTTATAAAGATTCAATGTATTAGATATCATGCACAAAATATTTAGAAAGGTATGCTATTAATTTTTTTTATATTCTAAGGTTAATTTAATTTTAGTACCTAGACATAAATAGTTGATAGATTCTAGTGCAGTAAATCACATAAATGCATCCATACGGGTTTATCTTAGTTACAAAAGCCTAAATATAGTTAAAGAAACATCTATGTTAGAGATTATAAGATATAACATGTAAAGGAAATATGAAATTTTATATTATTAAGTAGGATTGGATTATTTTTGTATTTTAATGAGACTTTCACTATACAATATTTTTTATAAGATTTAATTTATATTTAGTTTTTAAAAAATATAGAATCTTTATTTTAATTGGTAATGAAAAATTTAAACCTTTTCAAAATTCAAATTTGGTTTGATTTGGGTCCCCCTAAGTATATTACAGGCCATAATTATTATATACGATTACATTATATGGAAAATTCATTCATATCAGTACTTAAGGTGTTAAGAGTAAATTAATCAGAGAGAATTCAACATCATTGTAGAATAAAAGATTATTTAACATATAAAAAAGGTAAACTGAGAAACTTGTCTCTAATGGCATTCTAAGATCTCTTAAATCTTTATATTTTTTTTATCAATTGAATCAATAGGAAAACTATATATTGAAATATATGATTCTAATAGGAAGGTATAATTCTAAGAACATTTTTACAGTGATATTTGTGAACCATTCCCTATATATCCATATAATATTCAACACAATTTCATAACATTTATAGATCATAACTCATGATATAGATATCCTTATATAATTTATTAAAAATCATAATCATTGAATTTGTTTAGGAATTATAATGATGAAGCTGGAAATCAACTAAGAAAAAGGATCAAACACATTATATCTGTCCATGGTGGTGAAATTTATGGTAGATATGAAGGTTCATGTGATCAATGTCTAGAAAAATTTGAAAATTGTCTAAAGGAATGTGATATCTACCAAAATGTCACCATTATAGTGACTATAATAATTAATAATGTTACTAAAAGATGAAATATAATTCTTATGAACATGGTAAAAGGTATTATTATTCATTCTACACTACTGAATCACTTTAGGGAAAATATTTAATGACCATTTTGTAAATACTCAATTGAGTACCAATTAATGAAAATAAAAATATCACTTATAATCTTTAGATATGTAAGAAATGCATTTTAAAGAACTTTCATATTTAGATATTTCCAACTAAGACTTGTTATTATAGATAAAATGAAAGAAAACTAGAATCAAGAGTTATCACCTCTTAATTATTAGAAACTCTGAGAGATCTAAGGTTTGCATTTTTTTTAATCCTACATGATTTGGGTAATTCCAGTTTCTTTGTGGATATTGGGTTTATTGGTGGGGGAGAGGGATGGTTTTATAAGGATATATTAAAACATAATAATTTTATATAATAAAAAAAGAAACCAAAAATCCGAAGACCACCATGCATGAAACTCAAAACCATTCAATATATTAAATGATTAAGATATTTTCTATTCCTTACACCATAGATTCATCAACTAGTAAATTTAAAAAATTCTTGATGAAGACCCCTTATAGGTAGCCATATGTTATTAAAACCATGTTAAATATATTGAGGGGGAGGGGGGGTAAATCAGGGCATGACATATTAAAAAATCTATTTCTTCATATCTTGTTTCGTCATTAGAAAAAAACATGTTCTATCTCCCTCTCTTTTAACAATATAGATAGAAATCAAAAAAAGAACAGGACACATCAATTTTACTCAGTCCACCCTCACTAGGATATGTTCAATGAGCATACAAATGATCTATTCTAAGGTACAAAATCCACTAAATCACATTGTGATTATAATTTTTTAGCGGATTCTCTATACCTGTTAGTTTAAAATAATTTATAATTTGAATGATTACTTCTCTCTATCTTCTAAACTCAACGCACTTCTCCTCTGGTAGACTCTTATGAAAATCAGTTCTGAGTTTATTAACAATTGTGTGTGTCTTTATGCTCCCATTTCATCAATGATATGACAACTTCCTTTGCGAGAGACTCCTATGCAAGACCCCTCTTTGAGAACCCTTTGTGAGTTACCCTTCAGATCATGTGGATCACATGACTTCACTATGAGAATATACACTATTTAGCTCATGAGGATTACATGAATTTGGTCGGTCTGCCTACACCTGGTGCATAATAGCCTTCAAAAGACCCATTAAAGAAACGCCTTTAACAAACCATCTTCTTTTCATGCAGATGTGACTATGTAATAAGAGTTTATTTAATTTATACAGATCATGTAATATCAATGTTTCTTCATATGTATGTAAAACCCTGTACATACTTCACTCTACATGATTCCTTTACAAGACTTCTCAGTGGGAACTTCTTCTAGTAATGTGGATCACATGGTTATAATGAAATAATTATTTAAGCTCATGTGTAATACTTTTATTCATATAAAAACAATTAAATAAATCTATTGCATCTTATTGATGGGTTTGGTGTATTTATAGGCATAAATCCACTACCTCAACTATGAAAATCATGGTTAACCATCTATCCCCCCTCTAAATAAATTTTCCTTACCGACCTCTCATAAACACCTACCGCATGTCACAATCACTTCACATGATCACCTACTACATGTTTCAAGTTTTTAGTGCGATCATCGTATCTGTATTTGGTTGGATCATACGATTCCGTCATGAGATCAAAAGAAAATCATGTGGCCAACACCATTGTCTTACAACACATCATGTGACCCCATCATGTGATTGAAAGACCAAAATGATGTCACATGATTTCTGAAAATCATGAGATACCTATATTAGTTCCATATTTTTTTCTTCCCACACATTATATGATATCTTCTAGAGATCAATTGAAAATCATGTGTGATTCATGTGAAATCACCAAGAGATATTCTGAAAATCATGGAGTGCTTCGTGTGACTGCTCCGTGAGTTTCGTTTTGACATTATCATTTCATGAGATTTTACTTTTAGGCTCTATAAGATAGAAAATTCATGATCTATGAGATAATAAATTCACACTCTTTGGGATCAGTTCATACATTTATTATCATTATTCATGCCTCCATTGAAAACCAACCTTTATAAATAACCTCAAACCTTTTAAACCAACACAATCAATGAAAAAACACCACTATGAGGTATTTTTTCCAGAAATATCACCGTTTGTTTTTTTGAAAACACATATAATATTCAAGAACCAACTTATTGAAAAGTCATGAACATGAAAAAATATTTGACTATTAGAACCATAGATAGTGATTAAGGAATTACTTAACATGTAATCTAATCCCACACGTGTGAGGCTTGGTGTGGGGAAAAAAGTATCATGGAAAATTCATCAATAAATAACATCATGTCCAAACCTTCCACTAGAAACCTTCTTGATAGAAAAAAATAGAACAATATAAAACTTAAAGATAACTTATTTACCCTTACCGGTTTACTTATTGAAACATGACCCCAAAGGAAAATCCTTTTCATGATTCATCTTCATTGGTAGAAAATTTTTATCATTTTAAAATTTAACGCTCCCCCTAAAACACTAATCCCTATACGAGCTTCCCCTTGTATTGAATAATAAAGTTTCTCCCCCTTTGTTTATGAACATAATGTACACTCATTTGTACTTTGCAAGATGGTAAATAATACATATTGGAATATAGGGGAAAACAAACCCTAAATCATGGAAAAGGTGGTCCCACATTCACACTGTTTAAGAGTTGGGAGTCAAATGAAATCCAAGAGCTAGTTGATTTCATTGAAACACTTCTATGGGTAAGGCCTTCATCAAGATGTCTAGAAACTATAATTTAGTAGGATCATATTCCATATTTATAAGTCCATGATCTACTTTATCTTTGATAAAGTGATATTTTATTTCAATGGTTCTTTTCCTTAAGTGGAAGAATAGATTTTTACTAAGATTTATAATAATTGAATTGTCAAAATTAATTCTGATCAAATACATAACTTTAACTCCCACATCTTTAAGCTTCTACTTCATCTATAGTAACTACATGTAAGCTTGAGTAGTTGTGAAGTATTCAGCTTCTACGATGCTCAAATAAATTCAATACTTGTACTTGATTAACTAATAAATACATAGTCCACCTAGATAGAATACACTACTTGATACTGAATTTGGATCATCTATTGAATAAGAACAATGTACATCTATAAAACCCAATAAATCATGATGATATTTATATTTGTATAGTAAACCAAAATCTATCATTCCATTGATATATCGAAGTATTATTTACACCGCATGTGAAATGGTTCTTTGGGATTAATATGATATCGTGTCTCATGGAATGTTGAAAAAATAATAATAGTTTGTCTTTCTATTATGTACAAAATATTTTCAATGATTTTCCTATATTTAGTGATATTGACTACTTTATCTTCATCATCCCTTTAAAATTTCATCCATGTAGAAGTTAGATTTTTCATTTCATTGGATGTTTCAATCCCAAATGTTATCAAAAGATACATGGAATATTTTGACTGAGAAATTAATGTTCCATACCTTCCTTATGTTACCTATAAATTAAGAAAATGTTAGCTCACCAATAATTGACATTCCATACATACATTTCATTAAATTTTCAAAAAAAAATCACTATACATAATTTGATTCACCCAATATTATTTAATCAACATATACCAATACCAGAATAATTTTATTACTCTTTTTATTAACATTGAGATTATAATTAACCCTAACACACTGAAAACTTAGTATCTTCAAATACTAATCAATTTGTGAATACCATCCTCTTGGTTCCTGCTTTAGCCCATATAGTTCCTTCCTTAACAAAAAAAGCATGTTCTCATATTCATGCATGAGAAACCAATCTATATTTTTAGTATATAATTCTCTTTCTAGAACCCCATTCAGAAATGCTGACTTGATATCCATATGAAAATATTTGAACTCCTTTTTTCAATACTATGGATAAGAATAAGTGAATAGTTTAAATCCATGAAACAAGTGAAAATATTTCATCAACATCAATTCTCTCAATATGTGAGAATACATTGTACACATTAAATTGTTTTTTTCAAATTATTATACCATTTTCAATCAGATTGTTTGAAATAATACATTTATTCATGATGAAATTCTTGTTTGTCAGTCGCAAAATAGTCTCCCATTTTTTATTATTTTTGATTTGGTAAAAACCTTCTTTCATCACATGAATCCAATTATCATCTATTAAATATTCGTTAAAACATTTTGGATCTACCTGTGATAAGAAATATTCTTTCTATAGATACTTCTTCCTCCTTGAATGTACTGGTGATGTCTGATCGTCAATGATATTCTTCCTATTGATATATGATCAGCTCTTTGATTTCTACACATTTTTGTTCTTATTGTCATCTAAATACTTTTCCAATTATTCCTCAGGTATTTACAATCCCCTAGATATTCTCATCTCTTCATCACTATCCTTTTAGTTTTCATGAATTTGTTGATGATTATAGTCATTTCCACTATAACAACATAATTAATCTCAATTAATTTTACAGTCCCTTATTGAAGCATTATATGATTTTCTTATTCCCGGTTAACCAAAAAAAATCATTGCATCTCAATAGGATTCAAACCTTTTATATTTTTCCTTATTTAGAATGAAACATTTAATTACAAATACTCAAAAGGACTTCAATGTTGGAATCTTTCCACACACTGACTTGTATGGATTCTTCTATTCCTTTGTAAAAAATTAAGCTCTATTACAAATGTAGACCAATGTCAATATTATTTATTTACAAAACTTTTTTAAGGTCTTTATCAATATGAATCATTCAATTTATGATGTTGATAACCCATTTTCTTTTCTCAACCAATATATTTTTCTATAGAGTTTTTACTACTAAAACATAGTTTCTTATCTCATGTTTCTCAAGATAATACTCTATTTTCCTATTTATGAACTCGGTTCCATTATCAATCCAAATTTATAGATGTTTTTGATCTAGAATCTTTTCAAATTTCCTTCGATGTTGTGTTATGAATCTAAACACCTTAAACATGTGAGTGATAATTGAAACCCATTTTATTATGATGAAATAATAAATGAAAAGGTTATAGTATCTCTTTCCATGAATATATCTTAGTGAAATAGACCCACATTCATTAATATTCATAAATTCAAGAAATCTTGTTGACCTTTGATCTTTTTTCTTATATGTATTTTTAGTAATCTTCCCTTGTTGACAATAATAACTCATATGAGTATGATCATGTGATAAATTCGGGAGATCTTGAGAAATATAACATTTCCCTAGATCTTCCAAGGTTGTTTGGATTATATGTCCAAGACGTTTATGCCAAAACATGATCTCTTCTTCCTTGGATTGAATGTATATGTATTATTCAATACCAATAAAGTAAATATTTATATTTTTGTGTTTTACTTAAAAAAACTACACCATATTTTCCCTTGATGATGAATAACTTCTTTATAATTCTTATAGCGAGTTCAACGTCACATAATTGACTGAAACTTGGAAAGTTGTGACTAAGACCTTCAAAAATAAAGAAATCTACACGTCTCTTGTCTTTACCCCCAAACAATGATTTTCAAAATCCAATAATCTTCATTCCTTAAATATTAATAAATATTATAACAAATTAATTTTCATAAAAAATTTATTTCACCAGACTATTGTTACTTTTATAGGGGTGGTACAACCACTATAAATGATCCATGTTTTAGTGTGATTTGATCATTTAAAGGAAATATCTACAACCACTTCCTTTTCGTTTCTCTTCTATCAGATCCATGTTTTTGAATTCATACATGATGTTGAGTTATATTCTTGATCTTTATTAGTGTAAGATGGTCAAACCTCATCTTTTATAGATTCAAACTGATTTTTTATTCTTAGATTTGTTGATGATCCCTTGAACTTCTACATGCAGATACTTTGTTTCTGCTTCAATACATACCTCGGTATTATCGACAATAAATATATGGCCACGTACCCGAATCCTCTAAAAAAATAACCATAAAAATAATTCATAGAATTGTTAACATTGTTTAACTATATCTATTTTTATTTCCCCCCTCGATACCTCTTTTATATAGAACATTCATTTGGATAACATCTAATCTTTCCACAACAATACCACTTGATATGAGGTTTGTTATTATGTGTCATTATAGAAGTACTTGTTATCCCTTGGGATCTATGAATCCTATGAATCTAATTTATACTCAGATAAATATTCATCCTTGGAGTGCGATCTTGTGGCTTGACATAAATTATTATTTATTTTTTGTTTAAGATCGATTCCCATTCCATCTGTTCCATTTTGATGTGTCATTTTATTCTCTATAAATTTCCCATAAAAATATATAGGCCCTAAAAACTATAGTTTTACCTTTTTGGTCACTTGAGAAACCCTCTTTCCTGAAATCATATTAGGAGCCTGGATTTTCTCTTGATATTTTACCTTTCTTTATAGGATGAAAAAATTCTACTAAATTTATTAAACATGTTTAACTTGATATTTTACTATGTTAGTTAGTCTATCAATAACTCTAGAATTTCATTCAACATGTACATTAAAATCAATGAGTTTATATAGGTTTTATGAAATATCTAATATGATCTTTTAAATTTATATCTTTAAATTAGACTTCTCTTATCCCTTTTACTGCATATTGAGTTTTTCATTACAAACCAATCTGTTTAATTTCTATGTCTTAGATCTCCAAACATCCATCTCATCAAGAGAAACTTCTAATAAAACCTAGTGGTAAAATATTTCTTATACTTCTCCTTCTTCATCATCAATTTCCCCCTTTTCTAGGAGTTACATACAACTTCCATTATATAATAATCTCCACGATCCTTGTATTCTTCCTTGTATTCAACCTCAAATTATTATGAACATTCATTGTCTTATGAATTAGCCTCTTCTTTTAAAATAAAATTTTCATATAAATTTTCCTACCTTTGACACTTGATAAATACTACTTCTTGGGAAACTCATAATCATATTGAAACTTATCATAACACTTTTCTATAATATTTACAACTCTTCCCTAATGAAATAAATCAAGAGTATGTTTCCCCTTAAGCATTCCTTTCCCCTATGAAGATTTAAAGAAATGAATGATATAACATAATCCACAACAACTTCTTCCTGACCATCTTCTTTAGTGGGATTATTCATGGCCTTGAATACCACATCTTTCATATTCCATTTTCCACAAACTCATTATAATAATTTATCATCTGGTAAGAAACAATAGTGTTGTGTAAACTAACCAATGACATCTACTTCAGATATTTATCCTCTAGTAGAGATACTTTTTAATTGAACTAAGGTGGAAGTATTCTTGAAATGAACTTAAAAATCTATACATCTTTGAGAATTTCTCGAAGACCACACATGTATTCCAAAATAACATTCACTCGATCAAGGAATGCATCTACACACTCAATGGGGTGCATTAGTAGGTCTACATATTTTTTTACGAAAAACTTTTTGGTTATCTTCTTAGTATTTTTAACTACCTTCATAGTCATTTAGAATCTTTTCCCACATATAATGAAATAACATACATGACATCACCTATATGTATATTATTTTGGATAAATCATCCCCTAAGGTATTTATTCCTTAAGCATTGACATCCACTTCTCTGTTGTCATCTTATGATACAACTCCATTATACATATTTGCAAGAATACCATGAATTTCAAATTTGAATACATCAATATATAAAGATCAAAAGAAGTTATTAATCTGATTCTTCTATAGTTGAAAATTATTTCTATTGAAGATTATAATCTTTGTATGATTGATAGATTCTATTTTCTCTTCTAAGAGAGAAACTAGGACTTTAACCATTTCCTATGATACCAATTTTTATCCCAACTAGTTCAAATACTCTTAGAGGGGGGGGGGATCATGTTTTGATAGAGTAAGACAATTTTCTCTTCAGATCTTGTTTTGTAACTAAACAAAACTCTATTCTCTTTTCTTCTCGTTGCATGATATAGATCGAAATTAATACATGAACAAGGACCAAAAAAATTTCTTGGTTCAACATCACTAGGATACATACAAGGAACATAAAAAGTAAATTTTTCAATGTACCAAATCCATTAAATCTCACTTTTGTAACAATTTTTAGAGAATAATCATTGTATTATGTGATATTATTTGACTTTCCATTATCATCTTTTGATAATTTAATTCGGGTAGCGACCAGAGTTTTCATCTCTTTGGAATTTTCCATTCCAAATCTTTTCAAAACCTACTTGGCATATTTGGATTGAGAAATGAATGTTCCATTGCTTTCTTTTGTCACCTGTAGACTATGGAAAAATGTTATCTCTCCAATCAATGACATTTCGAACTCACTTTTCATGAATTTGGAAAACTTTCTCCACTGAGCTTCATCTGATCCGCCAAATGTTATGTCATAGACATAAACAAAGACCATCATCCTTTGATTACTATTGTGGTTGAAATTGATATTTTAATCAAATCCCCCATGATGGAAACAATGATTCTTCAAGTACTGATCAAGCCTTGAGTACCATGCTCTTGGTGCTTGTTTCAGCCCATACAATGCCTTCTTCAGTATGAAAACCTTGTACCCATCCTCATGAGTGAGAAAAGAATCTGGCTGCTCAATACACACATCTTCCTCTAGAACCCCATTGAAAAATGCAGATATGACGTCCATATCAAAAACTTTGTTCTCCTGTTTCACTACAATGGATAGAAATAATATGATTGTCTCTAGTCTCGCAACCGATGCAAATGTCTCATCAACATCTATTCCCTTTATCTGGGAGTATCCCTTGCACACTAGTCATGATTTGTTTCAAATCACTGTGCCATATTAATTCATCTTGTTGTGACAGACCCATTTAGTCCCGATGACATTCTTATCTGATGGCCTCAAAGAAATCTCCCACATCTGATTCTTCTCAATTTGATCTAGCTCTCCATTCATGGCCAGAACCAAGTTTTCATCTTCAGCTACATCAGTAAAGCATTTAGCCTATACATGAGATAAGAATGATATATGATGCAGTTACTTCATTCTTCTTATCTGAACTGGAGATGATTGATCACCAATGATATTTTTCCTGTCAATTTCAGATCGACTCCTTGGCTTCTATGCAGATACAAATTTTTCTTCTTCATGTTCATCATCAGTATCTTCTTCTGAATCAACATCAGCCACTTCTCCTCCTCCTGTGTTACTTTCCTCCTCATCGCTTTCATCTGAAAATTTTTCACTATGCTATTGAATACTCTCTTCATTCTCTACAACAACGACATCATTGCTCTCAAATACATTTCCAAACCATTTTTTAAAGCATTTGTATGCTTTGATTTTTCCAGAATAGCCAAGGAATATCCCCTCATCTCCATGATACTCAAATTTACAATATTTCTCCTTGTTGAGGATGAAGCACTTACTTATAAATATTTGAAAGTATTTCACTGTTGGATTATTTTCATACCACATCTCATACATAGTCTTTCCTTCCTTCAGACACAACAGATCCCTGTTAGAAATGTAGACTGATGTCAAAACAGCTTCCTTCCAAAATTTCTCTCATAGGTCTTTTCTATGAGCATCGTTCTGGCCATGTTGTTGATGATACTATTTCTCCTTTCAACTTATCCATTCTATTGTGGAGTTCTCACTGAGTATACTTGAGGCATTATCCCATGTTTCTCTAGATAGTCTTACACCTAACCATTTGTGAATTCAGTACTATTACCAGTATGAAACATCTGAATTTTATATCAAAGCATCCTTTCTCTCTCCATATGGTACTGTTTTAAGAAGACGAACACATTGGACTTATGGGAAATAACAAATACCCATTCCATTCTACTATAGTCATAAATTAAAAGAACACAATACCTCTTTCCATCAATTTATCATGGTGTGATAGGCCCACATACATCAGAAAGCACCAATTCGAGAACTCTTATTGAATTCTTTTCCTTTTCTTTCTGGGTCTTTCCGATGAGCTTCCCCAGTTTTCATGCATCACACATGTGAGTATGATCACATGATAGCTTAGGGTGGTCCCTTGCTGCATCACACTTTACCAGATCTTCTAGGGATGGTTGGAATAGATGACCAAGTCCTTTATGCCACACCTAGTTTTCTTACTCTATGGACATAAAGCAATATATTATTCTCCACTTACCAAGTATAGATTTACCTTTGTACTTTTTACCTGTAGAACCGCTGCCCCGTCTCTTATTTTATTGATACAAACCTTCTTATTAAACCTTATAGAATGTCCTGAGTCACATAGTTGATTGAAACTGAGCAAATTGTGACTGGGGCCTTCTACTACTAAGACATCATCACATCTCATCTCTTGGCCCCCATACTTGGCCTTTCCTCAGCCAATTATCTTTAGGCATTCTTCATTTCAAAACATGAAAACTCCTTATTTTCCATATTTTACGCCTGTAACAAGATCCTTTTTACCTTTCATGTGAGATGTGCAAACACTATCAAGGATCCACACACTAGAGAAATCTGATGCTTTATGGTAAATTTCGGCCACCACGGCCTTTTCAAACTTTTTCTTCTTGGTCCATATTTTTGCCTTCATACTTGACATGGATTGAGACTTCTGATCTTTCTCAGAGTATGATGGACCAGCTTTATTTTGCAAAGATGCAAATCTATTTTGCATTTTCAGATCACATGTTGGTTCATTGATCCGATGCCTACGAACATTTTGATTATCCATTGGCACATTCCTCTGTATGTTTGAAGTACAATACCTAGCCATGTGCCCAAATCCTCCACACAAAAAATAGTGTCCTTCGAAATATGTTCTGGAGAACCGTTCTATGTTTGGCTTCCACCTTTGTTGTTTCTCCCTTCGATATCACTTTTCTATGGAACACACATACTGTGAATGTGCCATCTTTCCCCAATAATAAAACCGAATAGGAGGTGAATTTCTTTGTGTGGCTTTTCACTGTGAGTTTCCCCTTGGGATCTCTGAATATTTTTATTCTTCCTTTTTCCCAAATTAACCTTCAATCTCAGAGTTGGTGCTTGCGGTTTGACCTCAATTTTAATGGATTTTTGTTTCGATCAAGCCTCCAATCAGTCTTAGCATCTAAACATAGTTGATGTTTCTTTTCTGATGATCCAATATTCTCCACTTCTAGCTTCTCAGTTTTTTGAGTGATCTTCTTTCCTGATGACCTAGTAGGAGTCAAGATTTTTTCTTGATCTTTAACATTTTTATGAAAACAAACAACTTCTCCTTCAAGTTCTTCAATACACTTTATTTGATCTATCCTTGTGTTATTCAAAATATAAATCTCCCTTTTCTGTTCTTAAATTTTTGTTTTATACTCACTAACTTATTCTAAGTCCTCTAGGGTTGATGACTTGAGTTTCTCAATTTCTTCCATCAACTGAGTCTTCTCTTCTTCTTACTGTTGCATATAGAGTTTGGCGTCATGAAAAACATTGTTGGATTTATTTGTTTTGGATATCCAATCATCTATCTCCTCAAGAGTAGCCTCTAACTCAGCTTGCATATCAACTCTTCCCTCAACTTCTTCTTCTTCTTCATCAGCTTCAGTTTCATTCTTATTCTGAGAACTACCAACAACTGCCACCATAACAGTTTCTCCACGGTCTCTATAGTTCTCTATCACTTCAAACTCCTCAACCTCAGACTCATATGAACTATCATATTCTTTTGAAAGAAGGTTCTTCTTCTTAAAGAAATTTCTCTTGAACAATTTCTTGCCTTTCCCATAGGCTGGAGACTTCTTATTGGGAATTTCGATTTCATCAACATCATCATCCTCTTGGAGATTTTTGGGGCACCTTGACGCAATATGTCTAACCTTTCGACCTCGAAAACAAGCAAGTGGAAGCTTCCTTTTAGACAATCATTTTCCTCTTTGAAGGTTTGAGGAGAGGAATGAAAACACCACATCTATCTTTTCTTCATCCTAAGAGTCATCAATGGTGAGATTCTTCCTGGACTTAAATGGCATCTCTTTGGATTTCCCATTTTCCATAGCATCGTTATCATCATTTCTCATTTCATATGAAACAAGGGTGCTATGCAGTTTATCCAATGTCATCTCTTTTGGGTCATTATCTTCCAAAACCGAAACTTTGGGATTGAATCGAGGTGGAAGTTTCCTCAAGATGCACTTCACAATATTTATGTCTTCAATAACATCTCCAAGACCTCGCATGTCTTCCACTACAACATTTACCCTATTGAAGAATGCATCAACAGACTCATTCGAGTTCATTCTTAGATCTTCATACTTGTTCCAAAACACTTGCATCTTGGACTCTCTAACCTTTGTATCCCCTTAATATATGTTCAATAGATTTTCCCACATGGCATGTGACATTTTTCATGACATCACCATTGTATAGATAGGATTGGATAGGGATCCCCCTAAGGCATTAATTCCATTGTAATCAGCATCAAACTCTGTACATCCATCTTCGGATAATACACCACTATTAAAATTAGCTATTATGCCATGCATTGTTGCTGTGAATGTAACACCTCAAGATTTTATGAGATATATTCTTTTTAATTTCTTTGATGTCTTCTATTTTACACTGCACCAAGATTATCTTGTACTATAGGAAACACCGTATTAGCTAGCAATATACACAACACTATTCTTGGCTCGTGTTACACACAATTTCAAGTTCATTTTGTGGAAATTATTCTACGCAACATTAAGTATAGATTTTTTTAATGTATAAATGAAATATGTTTTGATTATGTTATACGCAACACCAAAGGGATATTTCACTACACGAAGCCCTGACTTGGCTTGCATTACACACAATCACGACCTTCCTCAATATCGTGTGTTGTACGCAACACCGGGTTTCACTAAACAATGATATGTTATTAAAATATTATATAAACTAGCCGTTATGAATAGTAATACCCACATTTTGAAATTTTATAAATTTTATATTTCAAAATGGAGTTCATTTTTTTGATTCCAAATATCGAAATTAGCCTAGGGTGAATTTTTGGCATTTTTACGAAGACATTCAATTTTTTATGAATAGTGAAAACACTGAGTTATAGTTTAAAACCAAATTATTATTTAAATAATTATTCATTTTATTTAAATTTATTTTAGGTTAAAATAGACAAATAATACCTATATAAGTTCAATGTAATTCATTAGGGTCAATTTATAATAATTTTAGATATATAAAAATTTTATAGAACTTTTCACCGTCTTTTACCCACCTCCTAGAAAAATATAAAAATTTACATAAAACTTAATTTTACCACTTATGTGAGTGGAATTTCAAAAATATGAGAAAAACAGTTAATATCAAGGAGTAAAATGTGGTTAAATAGGATAAAAATAATTTTTTGGTGAATAGTAACTTTTTTACTTTTATTTACCACGGTTAAAAGTAAATAAGGTAATTAAGGGAAAACATGATATTATTGTTTCTATAACAAATGTAATAATTCTATTGGATAACTTTAATTCGACAAAAACAACTGTAGGAATAAAATATGAACCTCTTTGGTCCACTGGGATTAGATTAGGACATTTATTATTATTTTATTTAAAGAAGAGTTAAAATATTTAAAATCAAAGTTTAATAAATAAAAATTTTTAAATATAGGGTTATACATAAGATAAATTAGACTATAATTATTCATTAGAAAGCTGAAAATAGTTCCTAAATAATGGTATTTTATTTATATTTTTTATACATTAAATAATTTAATTTATTTTTGACACAATGATGATGCAATAATTACCTTATTAATGAAATATTAACATAATTGATATTATAAATACCCAAATAAATGTCATTTGAGACTTTTTATGAATTAAACTACTTTAATAGGTTAATATAAATTATTAGGGTTGGTTAGATGAATTTTTTTTTAAGTAATAATGCTGTTATGAATTTAGAGAAAAAAATACCAAATAGTGTCAAAATTGACATAAAAGAGTTTTTAAAACAAATATTATATTATTAATTGATATAGTATTCATAAAAGTATAAGGTTTGGAAAAAATACTTATATAATAATATATATGACATTAATGAACTAATTGGGATTCTATTGGCAGTTTTTATTAAGTTTATTTAACATATTTTGTAAGAATACAAGAATACACTGTAAAAGTTAAATTATTGAACTTAGAGTTAAATCTAAATGATAAGGTTAAAATGGTAACCTAAACTTGTCTAAAACCTATTGGTTGAGAGGATTTCGACCCATACCCACCATATCCTCTAAATAAATCACTTTAGATCCATTATAAACCAAATATGATTTTATTATAAAATAATATTTTATGTTTTTCCTAAGGTGCCCCTCTCCTCCCTTATAAAAGGTCACCTCCTCCCTCTCCTCTTTACAAAATTTTGATCCTTCAAGCTCGGAAAACCCCTGAAAATTTATCTTCTCAACCTCACTAGTTATATCCTAGAGGTTCTGGTCTTCTAAAAATACCAACCCTATTTCACTAAGAAGAAGTTTAAAATAGGCACGTCGAAGAAGAGGTAATCTCTCCTACCGATTCTTTCAAGTTCCTTTCTTCTTCCACTTCCCCCTAATTTGTTGTTTCCATTCTAAAATAATAAATCCCATATCTTATATATACTGTGATGTTATTATAAAAATTGTAAAACCATATTAGTTATTTTATCCATCCTATGATTGAAAAAGTCATCACATGTGCGTACGCACGACTTACCATCTCTACGTCGCAGGGTAGTTTGTTATTCAAACATTTCATCATTTTGATGGGTATAATAATGAGTATAAATTATATAAATAATAAATATAAATTTTTTATTATTCTGTATATATTATATACCATCCAATTATATACGATTTTAATATCAAAAGAATGATACCATCAGTCCTGCGTACGTACGGACTACCATCTCCACGAACAAGATGAGATTCATTTTCCATGGTTAACCATTAAAGTCTGATTATAAAGTATATATAATAAATAATAATTAAATATATTACATAATAATGATACTTTATTTATGTACATATATGTTTCATTTACTTAATTCCATTTAATTCAATAAGGAAACAAAAACAGCGTTCATGCGTACGTACGACCTACCGTCTCAATGAACGATGTTTTTCATTCTGTTTATCGATCAATCATATATATTTATAAGATGAATATATATTATATATAAATCATGTTTTACATTCTGGAATTAAGTAAATCAGGATATAAGTAATAATATCAATAACAACAAGTCGAAACATGTATGATAAATGAAACGATTTTACCCAAAACGCTACTTTAACATGGAATTTACAAAATAACGGGTAATATAAAAGCATAAGTGAACCATATATGATATCATAGCAATTAATAGAATGCTGTTATAAGTCAATGAAATTATTTAAATCATTGTACATGAGGTTTGGATACATATGAAGCATATCATACCAAAGGTAAGGTATAATTTTTCAATCTCATTTTTATCTGAGATTGCTTATACGTAAGTATTTACCGGGGTTATATTTTTCACCCATGTCCATAAAAATGTTTTTTCATAAAGTGTTTAATATTCTTACATGTATATTTCAAGTGATATTTACACCAATTTTACTTTTACTTTGTGTTATGGAATGAATCTTTATTTTTTTTACCATACATGGTACTTTTTGACTTTTTCGTTAAAAGTATGAGGATAAGGTTTTTTTAACTTATAAGGTGTGAAAATATTTTTACGGTTTCATAACACCTTATTTTCATGAAGATTACTCTACAATATTTCATGACTATTTTCAACAAAATACTTTTCTTTTAAAATTTCATGGCATTTTTTGAAAATAAAATGATTTTGAAGAAGAAAGGGTATTTTCCTCAAGAATTCATTTCAAGTGTTTTGTCAAAACTATTTTCCATATAAGATGAAATCATTTCATATATGTATGTTTCAAGTATAATATCTCTATTATTTACATGTTTTCACTTTTCTTATGATGAAATGATATCCATTTGTTTTAATATGTATTATGTTATGATGGGCTGATGTTTGTGAAACACATTTTATTCTTTGGGTTATGATGAATGATTTATGTTTATGTTGTGGAAAACAAAAGAATGATTTCATTATGAGATGGGTGAGACATATATATCCCTCCAATGCATTGGGTAAAAATTTATATCTCATGATATAGACATGACTATAATGGAATGTAAATCCGGTACACTAATACAGGGCTGGATCAGAAACTAGACCCGATTCAGTAATGGACTTTGTCCACTATGATGGTCTTGGAAGCAATGCCTTGGATACTATGGAAACCATATCATGTGATTAATGTTTTTCCACAATTACATGAATTATTACCATTCTATTTTATCATGATTTATGTTCCTTTATGATATATTCCTTACATACTTCCAAGATTTATGTCATTGCTCAAGATTTTGATGTTTAGATTTTATGTTCAAGTTTTTGCATTCAAATGTTTATGGATTATTTTCTGTTCCCTATGTTTACACATACTGAGAATTTTAGGTCACCCTTTTTATGATTTATTTTCCATAGGATATAAGTAAAGTTTTTAGGTAAGAAAATAAAAGGGGAAGATCTTTATGGGAGATGTTGAATATTTTTCACCACGATTTGAAGATTATGATCCGGGTTTCCAAAGACACTAAACTATTATGGTCCTTGGGTGTCTGTTTTTGTTATGTATTAAGTATTATGAAAAATTAATTTAATCCCCATGTATTTCAATATATTGGTCATTATAGTGAACACATACATTCTTAATGATCGGAAGTAGTGTTGCATCTGATTCTTCCATAGCTGGAAATTGCACCCAACGAAGATCGGAATCCATTTATGATTAGTGATCTCCATTTGAGAGAGAAAAATTGATATTAACATTTCCCTATGATACTAATTATTAATTTCACTAGGATAGATACCCTAAGGGGGGGGGGGTGATTCAGGATATGAAAGATTAAAACGACTGCCCCTTTTGATATTGTTTTTTGGTTAGACAAAACCCTCTTCTCTCTCCTTCCCGATGAAGAGTATGAACAAACCTTAAATCATGCACATGAAAAAAATATTTTTACTTGGTTCACCCTCACTAGGATAAATCCAAGTAGTAGACACTGGTTGTGTGCCAATGTACCAATTCCCATATAATCACAATGCTATTTAAAAGTTTGAAACGGACTCACTGTCCCTCCTGGTTTACAACCACTCACAATTTGAGAACTCACTACTCTTTCAACTGAAGCGAGCTCACTAATTTTTCATAAGATCCACTCATAGTTTATAGACCTGTAGGTCACTTCATTACCACTAATGAATGAATTATCCACTGTACTTAGATGCTCTATTAAAGTTAAAAGTTCATCCACTGATGAATACCTTTTTTCCCATTAACATCGGACAACTCACTTCAAAAACACCTTCGAAAAGAACCCTACTTCACGAGACTCCCAATTTCATGAAGCTAAACACGCCTTCACAAATATTCTGCCTTTTTGTGAAGCACTCTCACAAAGAACTCTTGAAAAGCTCAAGTTGTCGTAGAGAGACTTCCCACAGAAAGCAGACCGTGCCAACGTGGAGCTCGCAACTTTCATGGAGCTAGATTAGCCACCACGAAGCTCTTCTTTTGCGAAGCACACTCCCTTCGTGAACCACCTTCGCGAGCCGAGAGAAAATAATTTTCTTCAAAAACTCTCTCTACTTCTCCCGAGGGGGTCAAGGTCTATTTATAGGGTGATTCCACCAACCCTCAAACCTTCTGCATGAATTCTACACCATGTCATCCCAAATAGCGATGCTCTAAAGTTCCTACCAAAATTATATCAAAATCATGAAGTACCACAAAAATTTTCTGATTGCGGAGCTCTTCGTAATCACAGAGTGCTCCATCATTTACTTTGTGTCTTCTCCATGAATCTCCACTCGTGAAGTCCTTCTCCACCGCAATTCTCTTCAATACTTCAGTTCGTGAAGCTCGTTGTAATCGCGAAGCATCACCGTCAACATTCTTCTGGTCTTCGCGAAATCCAATCCATGAAGCCTATCTTCCATTCCTTTTTCTTGGTTCTTTGTTAACATTGATTGTCAAAAACATCTCTGGAACTCGACAATTCACCATGGAAACCTACTTTGTCAACAAACACAATCAACCAAAAAATGCTGCAATGTTACCTTGAGGGATTTTTTCCCAACACATTAAATCAAACCAATTTTGAAAATCTATTACCTACTAAGGGTGGGTTAGGGGTATTTATAGGCATAAATCCACTTCCTTAAGTCTTTAAACCATATTTATCCATCAGTTCTACTGCTTAAGAAATCTACTTTATGCGCTTCATGTGACTGCCTACTGCAAGTCACAAGAAATTTTCATGATCACATATGACATATCCAAATCGATTCATGTGATCATCATCATTATATTTATAAATTTTTCATGATATCGTAATGAGATCTAAATAAATTCATGTGGATAACAGCATTGGATTCAGGTGCTTCACAAGACCCAATGGTGAGATCCAGATATAATCATGCTTCCACATGATTTTGATTGACCACAAGATAAATCTGTCATTTCTATATTTTCTTATTCTTTTTATACATGTGATATATTCATGAGATCAACTAACTATCATGTGTGACTCACATGAAGTCAATGTGAGATGTAACTAAAATCATGCAGTGCATCATGTGACTACTCCTGGTGTTCTGTTATGGCACTCATGCACTATGATATTAGACATTCGTGCTCCACAAGATCATACATTTTCATGCTCTATGATATTAGAAATTCACACTCCACGATATCATATATTCATGTAAAATAAGGTGAATTTGGACATTCATGCCCACTCTTAAATCCACCTCTGGAAACTGAAATTTTCCAACAACCAGAAACCTTTTCAACAAATACAATCTTACCAAAATCACAAGAAGGAGGTATTTTTTCCAACACCATCATACTCTATCCTCTAAAGTGTATCCATCAGTTGAACTCAATTTCCCAATAATATGGTAAAAAAAAATTTAAATATTTTTTTCAAGTACCTATGATGGAAAAGGGTAAATAATAAGAGGTCTTATGTTGGGGTAACCAAAAAATGCTCAATCAACCCATCTCTATGGGCTTGGACTATCTATACAAGCATTGGGGACACTACTCAATCCCCATTAATTTAATTATGAATTGTAATGTGTGAGTAAATGGGTTGAATTATTCATGTTTTCATGTCATTAATTCCCTAATTATATCATTAATTTTATCTAGTGAAATTTTCATCATTGATATCCAATATAGGATGCTTCAAATGACAATATTTAACATTTCGCTACCCTAACATTCCACTACCATTCCAGGGTAGGGACATGTTATCAGATAAAATGCCTTACAAAATCAATTATGGAATTTATTATGATACATGAATAAGGTATCCAACATACCATTGGATCCATATATGTTATACGATATGATATGTTCAATCATAATACATATATATCCCATTTATATTATATATATATATATATATTAGGATTTTAATGCATATTTTCAATAGATAGGGTTGATGATTTTTCCATGGAGGAATAATATAGTATTATTCCTGATATGGCTATTGATAATGACAAAGATTAGTATTCTATACCTAAAATTATTCAAGAATCCATTGTAGATCAAGAAAATATCATTGAACTCATATTTCATAACAAATGTAGTTGGTTTTGTTTGATGCTCGATTGTGGGTTATTGAGGGTGGTTTCATAATAATCTATGTCTATTTTACCTTTTTTATCTTTAATGGAAACTCCCAATGGTTCCCACGTCCATGAAACTGCAAAAAATTTCTTTCCAAAGGTAGGAGGTCAATTGGGGTTTCAAACCAAATGATTCTTTGGAACCAAACCCTGATAAGATATTGGTTACCCCCATGATAATTACATTAGCAAGAACGTATGTTTATGGGAACAATTGTGCGTGTCACAATTTCCCTATTAATCTAATCTTCATTTATTATGCATTACTTTATAACCATTTTCTAGAACTATAGTGTTTATTTTCATCCAAGGATGTGATTTTCTTTCTTGGAGATGGGATTGAACCTCTACGAGTCATCCAACATATCCTATGAGAACATGAATGAAAACCCACATAGTTTATTTAACATAGTTTAAGGTCACATGATAGGATTATATATTTTGTTTTAACATCATGTAGAAAAGACATAAATATTGGGCTTGGGTATTGAGTAGGAATCCTACACATCCTTTAAATAAATGAATTAGATTCCACATAGTTCATTTTATAGGTGTCTTTGGCATTACAGATATGACAATAGAGGCCGTGAGTGGGACTTATGAATGTAAGTATTTCCTGAAATACCTCTTCAGGTGTACAACCCTTTGAGTGAATATGATATGTAATCAGGCTTACATCCCAATTAATGTCCCATAATAGGGGAATAATCATCACACTCTTGGTATAATCATCACCAGTATTTATGCCCACATGTGTCATGATAGGTGTGAGAAACAAGGGACAAAATAGTATTGGACACATCGCATGAAAGAAAATTTGTATAGGGATTACACATTGAATCTGACATTTGGGAGGTATGATTACTAGTCTCATGCAGAATATGATATTGAAATCATGCCTTAGGAATGTATCCTATACACCCTATTTACAACAAGAATCAATGTCCTCATAGTTCTATTCATCCCTAACCTAATGATGGGTTTAAGTTACATAAAAACATAGTCTGGGGTTACAATCAAGAGGATTCTCTTGTATATACCCACCTCTCCTCCTCTGATATATGGAGAAGGATTATAGAGTCATATTAAGATTAGGGTTCTATGATCTAAGGTAATTGTAAAATGGAGGGACTTATGCCACGGTGGATTCTCATTGGATCTCGGGCCTCCAAATGGAATCCTACCTATCTTGTTTGGACCAAAATTAGTGATATTATAGTTCAGTGCATTCCTAACCCATTTGCAGGTTGTAATGAATGATTTGACTCAGAGAAATTATTTTTGTCACTGAGTTTTAAGACATTTAGGGACATATATCTTGATGGATTCCCATAATAAATATTTATTCTTTATCCCATGATGGATAAAGAGAGATGATGACCAAAAAAGGCTTGTTGAATAGATTGGGAATGACATGAAGGACCATCCAAGGGAATGACATTAATTGGGTCAAATTATTGTTACCCCTAACCCATTAGGGGAACTCCCCATGTAAAGGGGGTACTCAACCAATCTTTCATAGCTAAGGGTTTACATGGTGTATGTTTGAGTGTTTCTTCTAAAAAAATTTAAAAATTTTTAGGGTGTCTTCCTGACAAGTCTTGTGTGTCTGTATGACAGCTATAGAGTGTCTTCCCAACATGTCTTCACTGTTTCCCATACATTGATGACATGTCCCAGGGTGCCTCACATGATTGATGTTGACATGTCAACGGGATATCACATGGCAGTGATGAAATGTACGAGGTACTTCGCATGATCAAAAAATATATGTCCAAGTCCTTTCATGTGAGAAAGGAAAACATTTCTAGGTTCGGTCACATTATCATGGTCAACATGTCGAGGGATTGTCACGTGTTTAAGACTAACATGCCCTTGGCTACATGAGGGCATCACAAGACCAATTAGAAGTCATAAAATCATGATATCTTAAGAGATCCACATGGCGGGGTCTTGAAAACATTTTTAAGACTATGTGTGGGATAATCAGTGTATGTCTAAGTTTTAATGTTATATATCCAAGGGGATCATTCCATGGCCACATGTGTAACATTTCTCAGGTCAAGGAAACATGCCAAGGAGTATTCCCATGACAAGGGTGCATGATTATGAGTACCCACATTTCATGGACAAGGGTCTGTGAGGGAATTTAATTTCACGGTATACAAGTCTAGGGACACATACATGTTAATTGGTGCATTCATAACTGATGGTTTACATCATATTGACAAGAAAAGCACTTGGGAGACCGAGGGTTCTACCTGTTAATATTTTATGACAAAGAAGCACACATCCAAGCCTTAAAAATTTATTTCATAATAGAGGCTCAGATGAGATAATCACATGAATTTCATATCATCATGATATCATGTAACCTCAATGGAATCATTCAAGGGGATATCGCATCGGGATATCATGATTATCTAGAGGATTTCTCCAAAGGAATCCCTCCTTTATCCTCTATTTTTCTTCTCCATGTATCTATCTATCCCTATACCATTCAAATAATTCCTATTTATTAATGGTACTATGGTTTTATATAGTTAGAGGTTGGAAAATTATGGTTCCACTTTTCATGGTGAAGGTGCCACATGCCTCGACTTGACTTTGTGGAAAGATTCTCTTGATTGAAATCATGTGATCGAATGAAGGATTTACATGTTCTTTGTTCATTGTGGTTTGTATGATGGATTTAGTTTCACATGTTCTTACAGAAGATGAAAATGATGTGAGGCTCTTACAATGGTAGATGAATTCCCTCTCATTTCAATACTTATTGGTGTACTCATTTCATGGAAAAATAATAACCATTTTATAACATGATTTATTTCACTTCTTGTGAAGGATTCATAGTGGGCTTGACATGATCAGATTCACGCGATCATGCTCTGTGTTATCCCATAATATGAGCATGGATACTCACTTCATCAAAGGTTAAGTGATTCAATATTGGAAACAGACATGAAGTGCTTGAATATTCCCATTCTCAGAGACTTAATACACCACTGTGATAATCATTCAATCACAATATCAATTCACATGATCCCTTGTTTTATCATGCATTATCATGGTGGAAAATGATCAATTGGATGAAGGATTTATGTAAAGGAAATAACCTTTGATGTGCTAAAAATGTACATTGATTTTCATAAAATCTATTTTCTTTTAGTTTTTATTTCCTTGATCATCACCACATTGGTCATGTGCTATCCAAAACAATGGTTTAAGGATTCATGTGTCTCACATGGTTAGACTCCTGAGATGGTTGTAGTTTCATTGAAAGAAGAATTCTTGTGAAATGAGGTCACATGCCTGGATCTGGGATTTCGAGCAAATATCCTTTGTCTTGGTTTGATCATCGGAGAATTATTACATGGTGGTTGTCATTATTCGGCGTCGTGCGGGCACTGGGTGTGTCTCATGGTGTCTGGGAGTATCGAAGATGGTCAAGAGGTTAAAGATGATGCGAGGTATGATTAGGTGACTCAAATAATTTATATTGGATAGAATATGTTATAAACTTTTGTTTTAAGGTGGTGGAACAATAACAAACATTCCGTGAGTCCCACATTGATCTCTTGACCATGTGGTCCATACTTAATAATACTCAACATATTTCACATCCCTTGAGTCGAAAGTGGGGTCAACACCCACAACACATGCACCCAAACCCTCACCAGAGATTTCGTTCCATTACCCGACCATCCAAGGAACCACCTACATATTCTGTGCACACCCAATGGGTGGAATTATTCCCCACATTCCCCTAGTAGTATAGAAGGATATGTTGTATCATGGGAATAGTTGAGGTGAATCCCACATGTTCTCGTGGTTGATCCAGTTAGCGGGTTAGCTTGTCTAGACACATTTTTGGCCAAGGGAAACCTTAAACATATAGAATAAAATAATCTAAGTGAAAAGGGAGAAATAATGGAAAATATATTTAACTTTATAAAATTAATCCCAAGACCTTATTCTTAAAGTATTCTTCCTCTAGGTCCTTCATGTGAAATATACCAATATTTTGGCATAATATTCACACTTCTCATATCATTAATGTAAAATTATCTGGTTCACAATTATGGGTGCCAACAAAATTCCCCCTTTGTAATTGGATTCATTTGGAATGAAATGAGTTTATTTATAAGGAAAATGTAGATCACTTTTCTATTTACTTGAACATTTGATGGGATTCGATAGTGATCCATACAAGTGGATTTTCTGGTTGCATTGGATGAGGGATATTGGGCACCACCAAGAGGAGAATCTTGACTGATGGTGTCTAGATCTAAAAGAAATAACTTGGACCTTTCTATGTATCCCATTTGGATAGGAATAAATATGTAAGTAGTTATAAGGAAGAATAATAAGTAGATCGAGCTCATACATAAGATACATAAGTTCCTGAATGAATTAATCTATGATGAAATTTCCTATGTATATCTAGATTGTATGTAGGGAAGGGGATGTCATCACTTTTTGATCAAATAATGGGTAAGGACCTATGTTTTAGTGGACATTTTGCAAGGATCAAGATCTCATGCGTCATTTGAGGCCAGACAATGTAAGACACTATTAGAAGTTTATGCTTCAATAAGATGGACCAAAAGTCATGTAATTTTAAGACATGGGAGGACTAGGGATATTTAGATGGATCCTGAGAGATATTGATGGACTCTAGTTTCTTAACTAGCTTAGTGGATCTAGTAAGAATATATTGATCTATTTTAGCGACATGTAATGGTCCCTAAATTCTATGTATATTTTCTCTATTATATTATCCTAACTTTTTCACAAATTTTTTATGGGTAAATATTAGAGGGAGTGAACATGGATTTCTCTCAGGATAACCATTATTGGGTTTTAACCTAAATAGTTCTGTGCATTTTACATTTCATAAGTGATCTATATTTTTTGGATCACATAAAGTTCATCTCTATTGACCAGAGATTCAACATTTTACCAGGGTTCCCCTTTTAAGTTTACAACCTAGAAATAATTGTTTCTATTTCTATTATTCTCTTAAGGTATTGTAAGTTAGATCATTAATGTGTTTTATTTTAGGCTCTTCTAGATCAGACCATCTACTACAATGGTTTAAGGTATTGTAGATCAGAACATGTATTAATACAGTTCAACATCTTCTAGCTTGGACCATCAAATGCTGTAGTTTAAGGTTTTCTAGATCAGATCATATGTCTATTTTTTAGGGTCTTTTAACTCGGACCTTCTATTGCTATAGTTTATGGTGTTTTATATTGGGCCATGTATTGTTATATTTTTGGGTGTTTTAGTGCTGGTAATAAATCACCGCTTTGTTTATAATGATTTATCCAAAGAAAAAAAGGAAAATGAATAATAAAAAACTAATAAAATAAAAACTAGAAACAAAAATAAAATAAACTATATATACCTCTATATGACTTTGAAGGTCACCGTTAACCACAAAATGACACTCAATCTAGGAGAGAACCATATCTAGATAAAACATGAACTGAAAAATGATAATGAATCTAGGCATGATCGTTAAAATACATAGTTGGAATGCTAAATGGGAACTTCTCTCTATTCCATGAATTTAAAAATAAATCTAGTTCTTGCTAATTTGAAATACATATATTTAAAATAAGGTTTTAATTATCTTTATATAAAAAGTATCAAGTTAATAATTCATAATAACCATTTTTATTTATTTTTCTAGAAATAGTTTCAAAATTATAATCCATTACAAAAACCACTTCATAATAAGGAACATATAGAAAACGTACATTTCAATGGGAAGTAGTGAAAAACATTTCACAAGTTCGAATTTAATAGTTTTTATTACAAGAATAAAAGATTAAATTATTTTATAACAACATTAAAAAATGAGTGAAATTATAATACACGTGAAACAATTTTCATGGGATATAACTAGACACATAGTTAAGATACCCCATAATTAATTGGTTCATAATCCACCTTCGATAACATTGATGTGATCAAATGTCAATAACCAAAATAGCTACTCATAACAAGACTCACATATGAAACAAACCACATTGATACTGCATAGGGATCTAGTTCATCTAATTAGGACTAAATAGTAACCATCTCTCAACCCTCATAGTGATACCTAGGATCTCATGGATATAGAAAATAAAGGAGGTGAGGAAGAAAGAATTAACACATGGAAATGAACCATTTATGATAAGGTCCACCTCCTGACACTATCAATGTTAACTCTCCCAAGAATAGTGAGTATCCATGGCAGTTTCCTCTTTTAAAGAAATCATTTAAAGGTACTAAACATAACTCATATCTTTTAAACATCCTTTTTTTCATTTTGAAAACTATTTTTGAAACCCTATAGTAAATTAACATTCCATTAAAAATTTAAGAAAAAAAACTTACGGGAAAATCAACTTTGATATTTTCCAACTTGTGTAAATAAAATATTTTAGATGTTAAATCAACATCTTGTGTGCTTCACCTCTCAAAAAACATTTTTTTTGAAACATTCTTTATTAGAAATAATCCATGGACAAAATATAATGAAAATTGAAAATGAAAGAGGCTAATTTCATCCATTACAATTTTTTTCCATATTACACATTTTTCATAATATAATAAAAATACCTAAAAATACAAGAGAGAAATTATAGCTTCCAAATTAAAGGTTTGGACATAGGGAACATACCTCAAATCACACTACTTTTGATGATGACAACCCAAAACCGCTTCACACTTACAGGAATATACACCTCCACCCACATATATATACCCTTTGACGGAATTTACATATCACCCCTACTATGAGGAAATATATACAAGGAATATATATATATATATATATATATATATATATATATTCCTACCCGCATATATATATTCATGTCACATTTAATAAAGGCATTCCAAAACTATCTTAAGGATGTCTAATGTATACTAGAAAAATTTTAGGTACCCTAAAATTAAAAAAACCCTTATAAAAATTGGACCATGAATTAAAATTGGAGAAAACTCACCTGAAACTAAAGGAGATCTCACTACCATAGACAATCATGAAAAAAAAATCCACGATCAAACCCGATGAACCCTAAAAACCATGAATCACCCAATATAACACCCAAAATTAGGTTATGGATTGGTTATGGTGTGTGAACCAGCCATAGGAAAACATAAACCAAGAAATAAGATGAATAGGGGGAAGAGGAGAAGAAAAAAACCCTACCTATAGAGACTTCCTATAGAAAGAACATGGAAATTGGACTTTATATGGATAAGGGAGGATATGGTGGTGTTTACAGATAAGTACCCACCATGTGTGGGCTGAGTGAGAGGGAGGGGGTGGGGCGCAGTGATGGGGATAGGGTAAAGGGAAACACCTTAGGGGTTTAGTAAAACATAATAATGATAATAATAATAAAAATAATCAAACATTGATAATAATAATTATAATAATAAAAGTAAAACAATGATGATAATAATAAAAAAATATTAATAATAATATTACTTTCTATTTTTTTCACTGGTCGCATGGTTTAACCACATGGCTGGCCAAAACGCAAGCCAACCATGAAACCATCTATGGGACTCTAGGCATTCAAAATGGGTAGGGTTCATGGTTTAGGAAACTGTGTTACAACCATATGGTTGTATTTACTAAAAACATCATATTTACAGTCATGGTTTTCAGATGTATTGCTCAAATTTTCTACTAAATTTGTGCCAATCATGCGTCGATGATAAAAAACCAAGAAATTTAAATTTAAAATCGAGTCTGACTTGAACAAAAAAATTGAGAATAAATATACTTTAAAAATTAAATATAATTAATAATTCAAGGCATGGGTGTGAAAATTCTCCCAACGATAAAAATTCCACCCCCATAAAGTCCTAAAGGACTCGGTTGATCAAGACATGAGGCAGGGATGAAATACCTCACAAAATGAAACCTCTACCAATCAAAAACCGAAAATAGAAAACTCACTTCGCTCACTTATTCAAAATTCTTAAGATCCATAAAGAACCCAAAATTCCATCTTAAAAAGAACAAAAACCTATGGAAACAAATTTTTATAATGAATGAACTCAAACATCAAACTGAAGAATGGATAGAGAAGGAATTTCATGTATCTAAACACAACCTCAAATAAGGAATAACCCAAACCCTAACATATAAATCACTAAACTCATCAGGGATAGGTTGGATGGTGAAAAAGGGTTATCCCATAAATAAGGATAAAGATCAAATTCATCATGAGTCCCTTTTTATGGTGTCCTCCCCACCATTTTGGGACTTTAGTCAAACACCATTTCTCAGGCCAAAATAATTCACAAATCCAGAAAATACATTTAACACTAGGGTGACCTATTAAATTCTTGAATAATACCAAACCATTTTAAAGGAAGATTCATTTAGAACCCATTATAGGTCTCCCCAACATTTAACACTAACTAAAATAGACCAACCCCCAAAGCAAGGGGTGTCCCCAATTAAAGATATAATAATTAAACACCAAACCGAACGAAGATTCATAATTCCCATAAGACCCAACCATCCCCAAATAGAAAAAACAAAAACTAAAAACATTCCAAAATAATGTTATCTATTCAAATTACACATTCATAAACAAAAATAATTATATACCAAAATAAATAAGACCACCCAATCCACTAAAATAAAAATAGTCCCAAAAACAGACACCCAAAGGAAGGGAAAACTAAAACGTTTTTCTCTCCAACATCGGAGAGAAGAGGTTCAGTCCAAATCCACCACAACCAAAAACATATAACTTAAATAAAAAAAATCACTTTAAGGCCCATGGAGGGAGCCCTGATGTCATGAAGCATCTTCTGTCCCATAGTTAGGAGATAAAAATATTCAACGAAAAATTTAACTTTTGGAAGTCCCACTTACGAAAAATCATTAGGTGACTCCAACAACCACATTAAATGAAACAAATTTCCATAAGAAACTATAGATGAGGTATTATCCTCTTTTCAGAATATGAATGTGGGAAATGACCTAAGATGTCTTGGGTGTGGTCCAAGGCCTAAAAAGACTCTGGTTCCACCACTCTATTCAGAGTTTGGGTAGAGTCCTCATTGGGAACTGATTCCCAAAAGAGACCTTCACTTTGAAAACATAGGATGGAACTTCAATGACCAACCATCCAATCTATTTTACTAAGATTATTATAAGGAATACTCTAAAAACATGAATCATTTAACTGAATCCAATTATATCACCAACCAAAACTCCATATTTCAATCACAAATCAAAACATAACTCAAAAAACAATTCTTACCACACATCCAACATGTAAAAACTAAAATCCCATGAAATAAAACTCTAATCATGAAAATAAAACATAAAATAACTACCCACCCACTTTTTAATACATTGAAATACCTTTTTTAAAAACCATTTCCCAATAAAAAACCTTAATAGGTTAAGTACCCACCATTTTTATTCTAAGAAACCTCAAATATATAATCCGTTCTTCTTTCTCAACCACCCATCCAAACATAATGATAACCATCTATTTTAAATATAAATACATCCCAACACACAAACATATCTATATATATATATATATGTTAGACTTTATAAGAATACCAAGGGTCAAAAGAGTACATTTCAATTTCGAAAAAAAATACAATCTTGATTTCAAATACCAATCCAATATTCAAAGACTTTTCTTATCAATAAGTAAAAATTTTTTAAAATCCCACGAAACCACTAGTTCAAATTTCACAAAAAAATTTCAAATTACAAAAACAATTCCAAATCTATTTATGATTACATTTTTATAAAACATTTCAAGTATCCTAAAAAAGTTCTAAAAACACATTCTATTTTAGAAACACCCATTTAATCTTCGTAGAATACAAGTCTTTCATTGTGGAAGTCTAATTTTAACAAAAAAAATTCATTTTTAAATCCAATGGAAAAAACACAAATTCCAATAGAACAATTACCAAGAAGATACAAGGGATACCCAATTACTCAGTGAATCAAAATATCAAAACCTCAACAGAAATGCTGCTACACATGACTTGGATGTATGGTTTGGCAGGCCATGCCCCAAATAGCTGAGAAAATTGGAGGTCATGAGAGGTATTTACATGGTCTTGTCATGGTCTTTAGTACCTTTAATAGCAATTGTGCACCCCATTTAATTCATCCAAAACAACAACTCGAAGCCTTAAAATTTCTAAAAATAACCCACCAACTCTCAAGGATAAATAAAATAATCCATAAAAAACCCAAAACCTAAAAAACAACCAAGATCCAAGCTCATATTTTGACTTGTAACCATCTCATATCACCTTTTAACTTCCAAAATTATTCTGAATAGGTTGTGATAAAGCACCTACCCATGACTAACCACTTGATTTTCAACAATCCTAGATCCAAACTACCAGAAATCTCTAAATAACAAATGATAAATGATCTGATACCATTTTTCCACAAACCAACCTGAGTAAAACCCAAACTAGTCCACCTAGTTGGCCCACAATAAGATCCAACGGGCCTCCCCAATCCTCATGGATTAAAAACAGGTTCTAGGAATCAAGCATAACTATATTGGGAACGATTTAACCTAAGAACAATAGAATAATAATTAAAGAAAATAAAAATAAAACTATAACTGGTCGTGGAAAATAAATAAACTATATGATCCTCTATGTGACCTCATGGGTCACCATCAACCATAAAACGATACTTTCTCCATGGGACAACTCAATATGGGTAGAACCTGAATAAAAAAAATGAAAAATAATATAATCATGAGCATTAAAACACCTAGTAGGAATTCCAAAAGAGAAAAAACCATATAGTGTACCTTTAAAAAGAAAATCATTTCATGCTAGTTTGAAATACATATATTTAGAATAAATTTTTAATTACCTTTCTAAAACAAGTAACTTGTTAATAATTCCAAATAAAAATTTTCATTATTTTTTATAAAAAAATCTTCCAAATAATAAAATAATTTCCAAAAAACATTTTATAAGAAGAAACATTGATCAAAGAGACATTTCAATGAGAATTAGTGAAAAATATATCACAATTTCAAAAGTAAGTGTTTCCAATAGAAGCATAAAAAATATATTAATTTTATAAAAACATTAAAAAATGAGGGAAATTGGAATACATGTAAAACAATTATCATGGGATATAACTAGACACCAAGTTAAGAGACCCTAGACGTACTTAGTTCACAATCAATGTTATAGCCTATTGAACTGATCCAAAGTCAATAACCAACCAAGATGCTCTCAAATAGCCTCACCGTTGGAACAACCCACATGGCTAATCCATGGGGATCTAGTTCTTCTAATTTGGACTAAACTGTAATACTCTATTGACTCTTACTATTATTCCAAGGATACCATGGATATAGAAATCATGGAAGGGAAGGAAGCAGGAATGGACATAAGGAAAGCCACAATACATGCTAAGGAAAACTTATCGACACCATCTATGCGAATTCCACATAGAATGTAGAGTATACCATGAGGCATTCTATTTTTGAGAATTTATTCAATGGTAAAAATCATGAAACATATTTTGAAAACAACCTTTTACCATTTGAAAAACATTTTTGAAACTTTTTGTAAAATTATCATGCTATTTTACTTTTAAGGAAAACCCTGGATGAAGGGCCAAAACATTTTTGATGTTTTCCAAATTTCATAAATAAAATATTTTAGAAGTTAAATCAAACACTTGTATAGATATCCTTTCAATTTTTTTTTCGAAACACACTTTATTAGAGAAAACCCATGGTCAAATAATAAAAAATCATTAAAATGAAAGATGTAATTTTATACATCACAATAACTTTTTTCATTATTTTATAATTATTTCATAATATAATACAATCACCCAATAAAAAATGTAAGAAATTTTCATTTCCAAATTAAGGGTTCGGATATTGGGAACCTAACACAAAACACAATGTATTTTATGATGACAAAGTGAAACTGCTGTACACTTATATACATATACAATTTCACACTCTCTCCCTCTCCCTCTCTCTCTCATAAACACATACTATTTTACCCAATTTACATATTCTTCTTTCTATGACGGAATATGTAAAAGGAGGATATATATATATGATTACCCATGTATACATGTGCAACTTTTATTCAACAACAATAGTCCAGAGATAGACTAAGGAGGTCCAAGGTATACTAAAAAATATTAATAACCTAAAAATTTCAAAAACCCTTATTAACATTGGGAAAAGAATTAAAATTTGAGAAAAACCAATCCCAACAAAAGGCGATATCATTTCCTTCAATACACATATCAAGTAAGTTCCTCAATCAAACCCCTTGGACCCTAATAACTAAGAATAAACCTAGAAAACACCTAAAATTGGGTTAGGGTTTGGTTAGGGAATGTAAAAGATAAGAGAGAAAAGAGAAACCAGGAAATATAAAGATATGTGAGAAGAGAAGAAGATTAAAACCCTGCATAGAGATACCGTATAAAGAAACAACTTGAAAATATGACATTGGAGGGAGAGGGGAGGTTTTGGCGGCATACCCATAGAAGCCCCTGTCAGGTGTGAGACGAGAAAGAGGGAGGGGGTAGGGTGCGATGAGGGGGGGAGTGGAAAGGGGAACCCATTTTGGGTTCAATAAAATATAATAATTATAACAATAACAATATTAAAAACAAAACATTAACAATAATAATAATAAAACATTAACATTGATGATGATAATAATAATAATATAACATTTTTTTACATTTTTCTCATCTCGCATGGTTTCTCCGTATGGTTGGATAAACCATGGGACACCCATGTGGCCATCTCTAGGCCTCTAGACACTCTAAACGAGCTGAGTGAACAGTTAAGTAACCCATTCACCATCTGTGCGATTGGCTGTGCTAAAAAATAAAAACACACCTACATAGTTTGTGCACATTTCTACTAACAATGAGCTAACAATTATCCCATGATGAAAAACCAAAAAAATAAAAATAAAAAACCCATTCTTTCTCGAACTAAAAAATGAAGCAAAATATAATTAAAAAAATTAAATATAATTAATAAATTATGGTTAGGGTGTGACAACCTGCAACCTTCATGAAATTCAGTTTTCATGGTGAAATATTATTGATTTTGAGTCCACTTGGATAGTTATAATTTGGGTTGTGTAAATCACATGTCTATTATCTTAAACTAGTGAAGATGGAATGGGTAAGACATGTCAGGGAGAGAAAAAAACAATAAGGCTCTGAGTTACTCCATGGTGTTATTTGGGATCAAGAGGATTGGAGGTCCTTTATTAAAGAGAGGAGATTCCTTTCGTTTATGGGTTAGTGGACCGTGTTCAAGTGATAATATGGATTATATTAATAGTCAAGAAGATGGGTCCTCGATTTATTCCATGGGCCATATAATATTTTTAAATATTCAAGAGTTTGGATGATGATTGTGGATATGGAGAAAAGAGATATCCAAGAAGGGTTTTGGTACCCTAGGGATGTTTTGTTTTTGGTTGGGAAGCTTGGGACCTACATCATGTTGTTTTGAGTCTTGTGGTGTAGTCCATCAAAAGGGTTGGGAATAGAATATCAAATACCTACTTTGATAAAGGGTACAATACATGGTAATGTAACATCAAGGATGTCAAATCCACTTGAATAGTCTAATTATAAGGATTGTAAATATTGTTCTAGGTATATCTGATTAGAATTAAGGTTGAAACTAGTGGGTAAAGGCCAACCATTAAAAATGAAATAATTCCACATTACACACAGTTTTTAAAATTACTCATAGGTTTAATGGGGTCCTCTTCTCTAGGACTAAACATCCTATATGCATAACGTCTTTACCTTTGTATCATTCTCTCAGTAATTAGAGGGGGGTCCCTTTGGATTAATCAGTCCCTATTACCAGTTTCTAAAGGGGAGAACTAGGGGAAATAACTTGAGTCTATGGGGTTCCAAAAGAATGGTTTCAAATCAAGGAAGTGGTTGTGTCTACATAGAATTCAACAAAATGAAGGTGATTTATGGAAAAAGTAAAATTCAAGAGGGGTTCAAACAGCCTAAAATAAGTGTTTCCATATAGTGAACACATTATCTTGATGAGGTGATGTGATGAATGATTATTCTAATTTTTTCTAGGACCATGGGGTCCAAAGATCATAGATCCTCTTTTTCTAGGGCCATAAGGTGCCCCCTGAGGTTTATTCCTTATTTATTTAGGCTCAACCGTTTTACTAAAATCTATAGATGAAAAGTTTAGTGGATAAGGAATTTTGTTTTTATAATTCATCCCTTTGTGTATTTTCTACCTAAAAATGTTTATGTCTATTTCACTAGTAGTTTCATGTCTTGAGATTTATATTATTGAATGATAAATCATAAGGTCATACAACTATGACTAATGTGAATATAGTTTAAGGTCATGATGCGTGTGGACCAAACATACAAGGAGTGTTATAAAACAAACTCATTAGTATTCCTATGGTTAAGAGTTATTCAACATTTTTTTGTGAAGGGGGTGAAAATGTTGTAAATAATGGTTCAAGGTTCTCAGGTAATGAGTAATGGTATGTGATATTTATGAAAAAGATAATTGTGAATCAATCTATAGTGATGATATCCACTATGATGATGTCAAGGATCTCAAGGATTGTACATCCCTTCTTATATGGAAAATATTCCTCTTGTTGATAGTCCAAATACACTTATATAGATCCATATCTTACATGGCCAAATAAAGGGATCTTATATGATTTCTAATCACTGTGGAAGGTTTATAAAAACCCAAGGTGCTCAAGATAAGAAGTGTAATTTATGGATTAAGGTTCTTAAAAAGAAGATAGAATCACCACTGACTTTGATTAACCATGGCCAGGATCATGTGTCCCTTGGATAAGGGGAGATAATTGAATATGGTCTACCTAATTTAACATCATGCATTGGGGACACATTTAGAATTTAGTTTAACATCCTGCTACAAGGATGTATTCCTTACAGTTTCACTTAAGGTGGTTCAAATATAGGTACTAACAAAAAATTGTGAAAGATATCCTGGGTGAAACATTGAATGGGTTAGGGGAATTTAGATGTTGGAACCACCTTTTATCCATAAAATGGATTATTAATGGGTATCCATATGTTAGATCCCTTCCCACATTGGCTTATCTTATGCATAATAAATCCATATATAGATATGAATCATATGTTCGTAGAGTGAGTCTGTATGAATTTGACTTCTTTAAATGGAGGTATATTCCTTTTTTATGGCTAGGTTTCCCTGGGATTCCCTATATATATTCTATGAGAATAAATCATTTCATAATAATCTCCTTTAATGAGATATCTATTTAAATATCTTACATATATTTAGGGGTGGGGGAAATTCTATATTTTTACCTTAGTGAGTCTAAACATCACGGATTACTATGGTGTCCTACACATAGGCGGGGAAAAGAAATTTCCATATTTCTTTTTGGTATGGAGGTTAAAAATTCATCCATAACACATATTCATGGATATGATGGCCCGATATATGATTTTTTTGGTATTGTAGGATGGACCATATGTCATGTAGTTTAATGATGTCTAACTATGATGTTTTCATGTTGTTTAAACTCATGTGAATATGATTTATTTTTGAGAGGAATAAATAACTATAGGAAATTGGGTTTTCAAAAAATATGCATAACCCTATATGGTTGGGTTTGTGAATATGATCTCATCATATTTCTTTGAAAATCGGTATGATGCATAAATGTGTAACATCGAGGGTATGACAATCCGATTGAACAATTGGGTTATGGAAGGTTTAAAACTTAACCCAAGAATATCTAAGTTAACTGGTGGTGGAAATCGGTGGGTAAAGGTGAACCATTGGTAATGGAAGAAACCTATATTACATTTATTTAGGACAATAACTCCTAGGTTTTAGGGGGACCTTTCCTAAGGGACCAAAAATCCTTCAAGAATATGCTCTTTAGAATTGTGTGATTCACCAAGAAATCATTGAAGGGTCCCTTTGTATTAGATAGTCCATGTTACTGGTTTTCTATATTGGAGAACTAAAATAAAGGGAGAAAAAGGTCCATGGGGTTTGAGGATAATGATATCAACTTGAGGAATTGGTCATTATCAACTTAGATATTAAAGTTATGATGTCGGTTCATGAAGAATGTAAGCATCAAGAAGGGTTTGATCACCATAGAGGCTATGAAAGCATGTGTTGAACGCATTTCAAGGTGAAGGGATAAAAAATGTGAATCTTGAGTATGTAATCATAACTGGGAATGATCTATTGAACATGAATACCTCTTCTAATGTAGTTTAGCATCACGTGACAAGGATATTTCCATGTATTTTAACATCATTCAACTAGGAAGTTTCATTGATGGACTTGAAATGTTTGATCTAGGCATCACCATATATCCTGTAGTATGGTAATAAATCCATACACAATTATGATTTTAGAGAATCCATTATATAGGCATGACCCACACAAAAGGGAATGTGCATTTTTAACATTTTCATCACTACTAGACCCAGGATTTGAGGTCCGGATGTTACTATGTATCATGTACTAACAGAAATCAAGCCACACATAGTTCTGACACCAATTCTGTTTAGTTTAGTGTCTTTCCACAAAACCATAGAATGTGAAGGCATAAAACACTAAGTCATTGTTGACCCCTCTTGGATGTGGATAAAATGGATGATATGTATCTAGGGTATGATGTTTTAAAAGGGAGAATCCAAAGAGATTTTGAATCTTGAAGGACTTAGGTATTCATGGGGGATACATACCCCTAAATGAAAGGGTGTAATAATACAATGTTCCACACCGCAACTTTTATTTAAATTACTAATTTTATTATTTATTAGATTCAGTTTGTCTCTCCAAGGTGCGAGTTGAGTATTGATAAAAAAATTACATTTAATAATTTTGGTGGGTTTCAGACTAGTGTGTGGGCACCACATGGTCAGATGTGACTACACGGTCGACCCAAGTTTCTGTGTAGCTCCCTAAGCATTTAAATAAATAAAATTTTATGTAAATAAAATAAGCTACATGTTTAAGTAGTAAGAATAATAATATTATTGTGTATATAATATTATTATTATTAATAAAGTGTTATTACTATTATTGTCAATATTAAAATTTTATTGATATTGTTATAATGAAAAATGAAATGAATATTTTTTGTTTGTAAAAGTAACAAGAGTTTCTTAATTAATGTTTTATTTTTATTAAGGAAAATTATTAATGTTGTTATATTATTATTAATGTTGTTAAAATTTAAAACAAAATGTATAACATTATGATTATAATTATTATTATTTTCAGTGTTATTATTATTATTATTAATGTCTTATCTTATGTATATTTTTTCACCCTAGTGCCTTCCCACTTTTCTCCTTACCCACTCTTCACAGTTCCACTTCTTATCCCACAAGGAACACGAACCCCCTCCCCCTGCTCCTTGGTGTATACACAGACTAGCCCAGCCTACTCCCTCTTGCACCAGTTCTCCAGCCAGCTCACCTCATGACACACCATACTTTTGGCGACTCGATCCAACACCCACTGATAGCCCAGTGTTTCACCCTCCCTTCTCCTACCTGACTCAGCTCCTGGAGGCCCACCCTTTCAGTGTGAACCCCTACACACGACCCCTTCCAGCCACGCTCTTCCATTATCAGAGGAATGCTACCAACATGAGTATGATGGCCTGTTCTGGCCGCTCCACCCTCATCGACATCCTCCACCTTCAGTAAAAGCCTCTTTATTTGTTTGTTTTTTCTTCAATTATCCGAACTCTAAAGCTTCTAGTTGTTTTGGTTTCATTTTTCTCGGTGTTTAGGGTATGCGATTAGTCCATGGAGCGTTGTTCTTACTTAAGTTGAGTTTCTATCTTGTTCACACGGGTTGAGGTAGGTGTTTCTATGCCATTTATTCCAAATTAAATCCATGTGGTTCTTGAGGTTTTTTCTTTAATTCCTAAAACATGTTTCGAACATATATTATATACATAGTTAATTTTTTAGTGATTTTTTGTTGGTTGAATTGATTAAAATTAGTTTTTTGGATACTTTTATATTTATTCACATTTAAATTCCTTTCTATTTGGGTTTGAATAATTGTATGGTTCTTTCAAATTGTATTGATAGATATTTTGGGTGGTTTTTTTCAATATAAACTTTTTTATTGGGTGGATTTATGAGACTTGGAACTTGTAAAAATGTTTTAATGTGTTAGTGGATGGTGTGTGTATGTGTGTAGTTCGATCAAAATGATTGGGAAAGGGTATGTTGTTATTCCATTGGATTTGGCACATCCAAATGATGCATAGAGTACACCCATGGATGGGTCTTCCAAAGACAATGAATTTTTTAGAGGTCCTTTCCTCAAACATTGGTTTTCTAAAATTAATTTTTTTCACACAGTTTCCTTTTTTCTTTTGATAAATGGTCCCATGGTTTTTAAAATAACTTAATGTTGTTTCAAAAGTGCGAAATGTTATGTCATGATTAGTGTTGATTAGAAAAAACTATTGTTTCTTTAAAAGGTTGATGGACTGTTTTGCACCTTTGCATATATTGTTCTTTGTTTCAACTTAGTTTGTTAAAGTAGATTTGAAATAATGCCTGTTTGGAATGTGTGACATGTTAGGGTGTGTGTTTTAAACTTAAAGGACAATGGTCAAGGGAAAAATGAAAATGAAAGTTTTTATTATTGGAGAATGTGTTTTAAGGTGTTTCTTTCTATTTGATAAATGTATCCTGGATGGGTATAACATAATGCCTATTTGGAATTTTTGAAATAGTTTTTAACACCCTTTTTGGGTTGGGTTCCTTGCCTACTTTTTGATCCACGAGATTAGAAGGGTCCTCGGTATGTGACCTCCCTAGTGCAATGAATGTTGATGTCAAGGGGATACCCTTGAGGTGGTTGGGGTGCTGCTAAACTGTGTGCTATAGTTGGTGAGATATATGTGTGTTGTTGTTTATATTGTAGGACACACCCCATTATTAAATATATCATGGGAACCTAGCATAGAAAAGATGCTTATTGAGAATGATTACTGCACTATTTAGATTGTGCACTTCTAGTGGACCATAGCCGGGGGATATTTTTGCTCTTATTTCTATGGGATTGGCCCCCTTAGTCAGGGTAGGTTGGGCGATGTTCGGGTGTTTGGGCATTATAACATCATCAAGCAGAGAATTCTTTCATGATGAGTCATTTGTATTAATATGTTATAGTATTCCTCTGAGTTCTTATTATTTATCGTTCTTCCCCATTATGAGTACAAGTAGAGACATTTTCCTCATTGTGTATAATTTTATTCTTGTACCTTGTTTTATTCTTTGTTTGAAAAAATGTGAATGTTTGATTATTTTAGAAATATTTTTAAGAATATGTTTCAAATGAGTAAGAACACCCCCTTTTTCTTTTCTTGTGTTTTGTATTAAATTATTATGGAAAATGAGAATGTTGTTGTTTTTATTAAAATGAACGATATGTATAAAAATATATTTTTATAAATGTATTTAGAACTAGAAATAATGGAATGTTTTTTGAAAGAAATTACATGGATTCTATGGTGTTTACCTAAGGAGTTGTTAATATCACACTCTACCTATACCACTTAGTATCGGTAGACCCATGTAGTTTTGCAATTTCATTTTTGTTTAGGTTCTTTTAGTAGGGGATGACACCCAACCTATACAACTCGGTGTCAGTTCTTGTGGCTTCTTTGGTGTATTTATCTATTTATTAATGGCTTATTTCTTTCTAAATAAATCATTCTATCTTTTATGTTTTGATTCCCGATACTAGTTTCCATCTTGGGGGGATTGGGAATGCCCTTCAGGCCATGTCGCAGCCTTTCTCGGGTGACCGGTTCAGGGTTGACTCAGGTTGGTACGTGAAAAAGGTATCAAAGTCAGGTTATTGTTATTTTTGGTGTTTTTTAGATGGATATTAAGAATTTTGGGACTTAGGAGTTAGGTGAAGGAAGATCACCACAAACTATTGCTCGCACTAATCCTTAAGTTACCAGGGGTAGTTCGGGATTTGAGTCTTCTGTCATGGGTTGTTTTAGATTGATGGATGAAAATGGAGGTGAATTGGGTTATTTTTTTGCCACCTGTGGGGTTGTAACCCATGTGGAGTTTATTTTACCGGTTCAAGGTCCTCTTAATGTTATGCCTAATTTGGGTCATAGGCCACCACCATGTCACCATGTTAGGAATGTGCACTAGTTCCTCATTCCAATGGTTTGTTTTAGGTTGTGTTTCATTTTGATTTTAGTTGATCTGTGTGTGTTTTGAAATTGAAATTATACTTTTAAAGTGAAAATGTTTTTTTAATGGGAGTGCTTTCCTCAAATGGTTTTGAAATTGGTAAAGTGGGTTTTTAAAGATATAGTGATTCGATTTAAAAAATTTGTTATGTGTTTGGATTTGACAAGTAAAAGGGGAGTTTGGACGTTGGAATTTTTTATGGAGGGTCACATGTGCGTGAATATGTACAGATAGTGTGCGGGGGATCTTGTCTATGGATGATGTAAGCAGAATTGGATGAATTCACATGCGGCGGTTCGTAAGGTTCCATAAGTGAGTTTTAAAATTTAAATGACATGGCAGTTTTTGGAAAAGTAATTTTTTTATTGTGTTTGTATATGATTTCATTATGAGCCTATTTCCATTGTATTGGGCTGTTTCTTTGATTGTATTTTGTATTAATGCTGATTTTTTTGTGTGTTTTTCATGTTGTTTGGAGTATGATTCCTATAAAGGTTTCTGATGTTTCTAGGGATTCATGCCCAGTTTCCAGTTCCTCTCAGGTGTTGATTGTCCTTTTAGGTTTTTGAGGTATATTAGAAGTAGTGGAGTGGTTTGATAGGAGTAGATCTTGTCTTCATGAGGTTGGGAAATACTAGGTTTGTTAGTGCCCTTTTTGTCTCGGATTTAATGGAGGGTCTAGTTTTGGGGTACTAGAGGTTGGGTTCCTCATCGTCATTAATATTTGGAGTTTGTTTAATGGGTTCTCAGTCTTCATGACTATTCCCCATTTGGTGAGTAGGCTGTTCTAGAGGAAAATGTTTCTAAAAAATATTCTTCGCTGGTGCCGACACATAGTTTGTTAGACCATTCTCTTGTGTGCTAATAGTATGGTCAGTTCGGGCATTCTATGACGTCATCTTGTATCCCTTTGAAAAACCACCACCATTATGGTCATTTGAATCATCAGGAGGAAGAAGGAGTTGGGGAATAGAGGATACAAATTCCAAACATTGAGGCATGAGATGTACCGACAATCAGGGCCCCAACCATAAGTCTCGGGGGAAAGCTCATGCACAGTTAAGAGTTGCCCAAGGTCTGTGGAACCTCGGTTTGGATCATGTTTTTATCTTTGGGGGGGAAATACCTAAATATTACTTTTTATATTCTTTTCACCATTGTAAGCTCACCCTTAATGTGGTGGTGTGATGATCTAGTTCTACCACAATCCTAGGGGCTGTATTTACTCTTAGTGTGGTTTCTAAATCATTCATATTCCTTGAAGAGTGTTGGGTCCATAAATAAATAGAACCATTATGATTTTCATTTTATCTCAGTTGTCTAATTTAGGGGAATTTTTGGTTTCGTGAAATTAATGGGTAGTGTTTTGGAGCTCTTTATTATTTGGAGAACTTCTTAGTGGGTTTACCACTATTTTGTTTTAGTTTTTTAGGGGATTCCTCCTTCCCATTGTCCTAGTGTTCCAGTTTCCCCATCGCAGTTTCAATCCCTGTAGTTGATTTGCTTCATTAGTGTTGTGAAAGTGGGTTGAGTTTATGAGAGGAATTCCTTAGTCTCTTGTTGTAGTGTCGATTTTATTTGTTTGGTGTGTGAGGTGTTCAGTTTATTTCTCATCCTCATTTTGCAGGGTCTTTTCGTAGCAAGCTATCCACTTAAATCTCTGGCATGTTGTTCGGTCCATGTGGAGAAGTAGAATGAGTTTAGTTTTGGAGTTCCCATGTTTCCCTATGGGGGGTGTTTTATTCGGATTTCATGGTTTCAATGTTTGTGGAATTATTGATATGGGGAGAACCCTCTCGTGTTATCCTCTCATTCTTCTACTATGGTTTATTCTTGAATTGGTCAGGTGTGACATGTGTTGGGAATGGTCACCCCAAGGCTCTTAGTATCCTTTGGTTTTGTCTGGGAATGAACTCGAGTTGATTCAACTATTAGCTTGGTGACTTTATGGGGGTAGAATTTTTTGTGTTGGGGAGAATTGTCACACCCCAATTTTTTTAAAATTATTTATTTTATTATTTCATGGCTTCTGTTAGGCTCTCAAAGGTGAAGGTTGAGAAATGGTCGAAAAAATATGATGTTTAATAATTTTTCAAGGTTGCGGACCAGTGTGCGGGCACCACATGGTCGGCGGTAACCACATGGTCAACCTAGGTGCCCATCTCGCCACCCAAGAATTTAATATAAATAAAATTTTATGTAAATAAAACAAGATAAATGTTTAATCCATAATAATAACATTATGGTTGTGCCGATAGTAATATTATTATTAATAAAGTGTTATTACCATTATAGTAACTATTAAATTATTTATTTATGTTGTTATAATTAAAAATGAAGTGAATATTTTGTGTTTGTAAAAATAACAAGAGTGTATTAATTAATGTTTTATTATTATTAAGTAAAATTATTATTGTTTTTATATTATTATTAATGATGTTAATATTTAAAATGAAGTGGATAAAATTATGATTATAATTATTATTATTTTCAGTGTTATTATTATTATTATTGTTATTATTATTTTATCACATGTATTTTTTTAACCATAGTTCCTCCCCCCTTTTAGCATACCTATTCCACACAATGCCCCCATCTTCTCCCATGAGGTGCATGACCCCCCCACTCCTTGGTGCACACATGTAATAGCCCAGCCAGCTCCCTCTTACACTAGTGCTCCAACTAGCTCACCTCCTAGCATTCCTTACTTTCAGTGACTCGACCTGTAGCGCACCGACAACCCAGCGCCACACCCTCTCTTCCCCTACGTGACACAAATCCTAATAGCGCTCCCTTTAGGCGTGAACCCCTACTCTCAAACCCTTCTGACCATGCTCCTTCTTTGTCATTGGTCTGCTATTGGCATAATTCCAGCAACCTTTTTCATCCGCACCTCCCTCGCCGACGTCATCCCCCATCGGTAAAATCCTATTTATTTTAGATGTTTTCTTCAATTATCTGAACTCTAATTCTTTGTGTTGTGTTGGGCGTGTTCTCCTTGGTTTCTTGGGTTTGAAATTTGTTTGCGGAGTGATGTTCTTCCTTCCATTGAGGTTCTATCACATTTTAACGGGTTGAGGTAGGTGTTTCTTTTCCCTTTCTTCTAATTTCAATCCAAGTGGTGGTTGAGTAGTTTTTTTAATTCCTAAAACAAGTTTCACACCTATATTATATACATAGTTAATTTTTGGTAGTGCTTTTTTGTTGGTTGAATTGATTGAAATTAGGTTTTGGATACTTTTTCTATATATGAACATGTAAATTCCTTTCCATTTGGGTTTGAATTTTTTTTGGTCATTTCAAATTGTATTATTTGATATTTTGAGTGGTTTATGTTGATAGAAACTTTTTTATGGAAATTTTTTGTTTTTTATTGGGTGGCTTTATGAAACTTGGAACTTGATGAAATGATTTAATGTGTTAGTGTATGGTGTGTGTGTGTGTGTAGTTATTTCAAAATGATTGGTAATGGGTCTCTTGTTATGGCATTGGATGTGGCGCATCCAATGGATGCATGGAGTGAACCAATGGATGGGCCTTCAAATGATGATGACATTTTGGATAAGTACTTTCCTCCAACGTTGGTTTTATAAGAAGAATTTCTTTCTCACCCCTTCTTTTATTCAATTTATAAATTGTCCCGTGGTTTTAAAAATGACTTAATGTGGTTTCCAAAGTGCGGAAAGTTATTACATGCTTGGTGTGGAATTAAAAACCTATTGTTTCTTTAAATTGTTGAAGGTCCATTTGGAATATTTGAGTATATTGTTCACGGTTTCAACATATTTTGGTTAAGTGGATTTGAAATAAATTCCATTGGGAAAGAGTGACGTGTTAGGGTGTGTGTAAAACTTAAAGGCCATTGAAAAATGTCATAGTGAAAATGGAATTGATTATTATTGGAAAATCATTTCTAAGGTCTTTCTTTCTCTTTGTTAAACATACCATGGATGGGTAGAACTTAAGTACCATTTGTAATTTTTGAAATGGTTTTGTAAAACCCTTATTGGGTTGGGTTCCTTTCTTAGTTTTTGATCAATAAGATTGGGAGGGTCCTTGACATGTGACATCCCTCGTGTATTGAATGTTAATGGAAAGGGGTTACCCTTGAGGTGGTTAGGGTGGTTTCAAACTGTGTGGTATAGTTGGTGAGATATATTTTTCTTATTTTTTATATTGTATGTTACAACCCCTTATTAAATATAGAAATGGAACCTGTCATATAAAATAGGTTTAGTTAGAACGATCACTGCACTTGTTAGATCTCACACTGCTAGTGGCCCACATGAGGGGGATATTTTTTTTTTATTTCTATGGGATTGGGCCCCTCATTCTGGATATGTAGGGAGATGATCCTGCATAGGATTGTTATAAAATAATTAAGTAGGGCATGAATTTTGTATGAGCCACATGTATTAGTATTTTTTGATGCCCGACATGAGTTTCCATCCCAGGGGATCAGGAACGCACTTCGAGCTATGTCATGGTCCATCTCGGGTGACCAGTTCAAGGTCGACTCAGGTTGGTTTGTGACATAATGTCATAATCCTGATTTAAAAATGGGTATGATGCACATATGTGTAACATTGAGGGTATCCAAATCCACGTGAATTTTTGGGTTATGGAAGGTTTAAATCATAACCCATGAATATCTAATAGGTGAAACTATTGGGAAGAGGTCAAAAAATGATAGTGTAAAAGGCCTATATTCCACGCAGTCATGAAAATAACACATGTGTTTAATGGGGACCTCTCATATGGGACACAAATCTTATAGGAACAATCTATTTGTAATTATTTCATTACCCAAAAAATCCTAGAAATGTCTCTTCGGATTTGCAAGTCATTATTACTAGTTTGATGTTGGGGAGAACGAGGATTAAGGGAGCCCAAGGTTCTTGGGGTTAGAAGAGAAGCTTATCAATTAAATAAATTGGTTGGATTAACTTAGATATCTAAGATATAAAGTTGGTTCATAGAGAGGATAAGATTCAATAAGGGTTCCAGAACCCTAAATGATACACTAGAATTTGTTTAAAACATTTTCCAGGTTAAGGGATAAGACATGAAATGCTTGAAAACATAGTTATGTGGGGGAGGGAGGGGGGTGTGATTTTTTTGGTATGAATATCTCTTGTCATGTAGTTTTACATAATGAAGCTAGGATGTTGTTTAATAGTTTAATTCCATGTGAATAGGACATAGTATTGTAGATTAACAGCATGTTACTAGGAAAAAATTCTTTATCCTAGACATTTTTTTGTCGCACCATCCAATGAAGCTTTCCAGGTTCCCTAACTTCACATGATCCATGCTTTCTATGAGAAACAAGGGATAACTGGGTAGTTGATTAAGTCACGTGAGTGTACATGATGGGGAATAAATAGATTTTTTTCAAAACATATTGTGGATTAGATCCTCTAAAAATATCTTAATCTCATAAAGGATCATGATTAGAGGTGGTGATAACTTGTGGCTAGTCCTAGAATAGAGGATTCAGACATCACTATATATCATTTGATGGTAGGAATCATGCCACACATAGTTATCAGATTGTTCCCTACAAATTCCAAACCCACATATAGTGAGGGGTGATTTTTTTATCCTATATGTTGTCGATGGACCTAGTATTAGTGATTTGGACATCACTAGGTATCCTATTGTAATATTAATAAAGCCACAAATAGTTATTGGAAGGTAAAATTCCCTACATAGGATTGACACATACAAAGAGATAGTGTAAATTTTTTTACTGTTTGTATTGTGGCCAGACCGAATATTTATTATCTGGGAATCACTATATATCCAATAGTAATAGTAATGAAGACACACATAGTTTTTGAATATAGAAATCTCCTCACAGGTCTAACCCGTACGTAGAAGGGGGAATTGTTTCAGTTTGTACTACAGATGGACCCATGATTTGGAATCTAGGTTTCACTATATATCCTATATTAATAAGAATCAGGAAACATGTAGTTATTTAATAGAAAAATAAATACATAGGTTTAACCAATATATAGGGATGGGTGTACTTCATTTTGTTTTTGTAGAGATCTAGCTCATGTGTAGTGAACTTTTCATGAAGTAAAATTTTCCATAAAGTTTAAAATCATGCAGTAAGGAAGCCTTCCATATATTTTAACATCATGAGTTAAGGAAAAAATATTCTACATAGTTTAAATTCTTTCTAGAAGGATGTATGATTTTATATAGTTTAGATTCTTACTACCAGGAATTTGGATGCTGTTTATTTTAGAGTCTTTCCACAAGGACATGGGATGATGTGTAGTTTAGAGTATTTCTTCTAGAACATTTGATTCTATGAAGTTTTGAGTCTTTCTACCATGAATTAGGATGAAATTTAATTTAATGTTTTGACTCCAGGACCCGAGATGTTATTCAGTTTTTACTCTTACTTCCAGGTATTGGGATGCTCTGCAGTTTAGAGTATTGCTACCCAGACTTGGGATGTTGTACAGCTTAGAGTATATTTTCTAGGAATAATGATTCCATGTTATTTAAATTATTTTCACCCAAAATTAGTATTCCATTGTTTTTAAATTATTACTTCAATTACTTGGGATTCTGGACGACATCTATGTAATGTACTTCTTGAGTAAACTTTCATTATTGTGAGGGGTAACTTATTCTCCATTCATTTTGGACAATGAGTAAGAGACATTAAAATAGACCTTATGTATGATATTAGCTCCTTACCACTTGGATTATATCTATATAGGTTTCTTTATTTATATCATTTGGGTTTGGAGAACCAATAATATTACACAATTCAAGAAAAAGTGGACGGAAACTTTTTTATTGAAGGCTCATGCAATCCAATCCCATGATTTCTTCTGTAGTTATGAAATTACTGGATTCCATATTCAGGGATCATTGATTCCCGAGGGATAGGGTAAGGGAAAATTATCCATACTTTACCCATCATTGGATATGAACATCTGATAGAGATTTTAAAATTAGAAACTAGAGAGTAGTCATTATACAGAGACAAACATGCCATAAAAGTTTATTATTCTCTTATGACCCTGGGTCTCAGGAAATAGAGAGAAATACCTTGTCTAGATGAAAAATAAGTGTATTTTTGGTCTATAGATGACCTTCATAATTTTTATAAGGGAAGTATATATTCTTTAATCTTGGTTAAGTCACTTATATATTCATCTGAATATAAAGCATGGAAGCCTCTTTTGACCCATCATGAACTTGTAATTGGAAGTGGAAATGTACCTGAACATAATTGGGTGTTTTTTTTCTAAAAAAATCCTTCCATATATCCATGTAATTATCTTCTTCATTAAGGGTATATTTCAACACCCAGTCAGACCACATGCGTTGCTTCTATGGGTTTCCTACTAACCGAGGTGAGGAGTCACTGATGCTTGATGAGGCAATATATTCTTTAACCATAATGTTTTGAGCACCTATATATATGAATTGTTATGGGAAAGGAGTATTTTTCCTTTTTTGGGAGATATATCCCTATGGGGTGGTTGAAATTGTGGATATTAGAAGTAGTGTCCCTATGATCCATATCTTCACTAGCATGAGGAGTACTATCAATGTAGTGATCTAATTATACTTGGGTTGAAGAGTCGAGGGGCCCTTGAGGTGTTGTTGAAATGAATCACACAACCTCATGGATACTGTTAATTAATAGATAAAGAATACGATACTCATTTTATATTGTTTCTGGAATAAGCCTGCTTGCCTTTGGGGAATGAGAAAGGATATGAGACCACAACATGAATTTTTTTGGAATAGGTTGATAAAATTATTATGTGATGGGGATATGGGCCAACCACTAAGAAGCTTATAAAGTATTTCAGGGAGAGTCTTTGTGATTGTTAAGAATATAAGCCATCATGTTCGTGGTTGCAGGAATATTTCATTTAGTTTTTGATGAAGCGGGTGTATGAGCCTAATTTCTATAAAAATTCCCCATATGAATATGCTGACCAGCCTCCTAAATGGTATAAAAGATATGATCCTACTCATGTATAGCCTCTGAAAATTTTGATGTGGTCTTTATTTCGTAGGAGGAGAGATGTGATCTTGGTCTTGTAAGCTACTGGAATATTTCATGTGGCTTCATGGGTAGGGATGTGAGTCTATCCTGAGTTAATTTCCAAACTGTACTGACCTAACTCAATTTGAGTGTGGGTATAAGTCCAATCATATAATTTTTGAATATGTCATTGGCTTTACTCAATAATAATGTGAACCTCTCTCGAGTTATGTGCCAATCTAGCTTGGTAATCCCAAGTTGAAATGGGGATATGAGCACAATCCTTTTCCCTATACTTTATAGGAATACACTGATAGTCCACTTGGATGAGATAAAGAATATGTGCTTACTCTAGAGTAACCACTTGTTCATACTGATCATGGTGGCATGCTACTCTAGCTATTGGGAAATGAATGTATTCCAATCCTTGTATCATCACTAGAATATATTGGTGAAGCTGCTATTTTATTATCAAAAGTTATTGGCACTTATTTAAGGTAATAATAGAAATGTATTCATGTATCCTCTAATTTTATAGGATATAATGGTAAATGTATTTGATTGATGTGCGGATGTGTTACCACTTTTTTCCTCCTCATTCCATCAGAATATATTAATGGGATTTATGCATGGGGGCATGTATTAGTGGTTTCCCCATTCTTTCTGCCTGGATATGATAACATAATATGATTGATATAGTAGATATATGAGACCATTCCCTTTGGTCAAAAGCTTTTGGAATTCGACAAGGTTTCCTTGATGTTCATATCTCAGAGTCTAGGGAGGTGGTCTATCGAGTAATATCCTTATTAGAAGACAAATGGGAATTGAATTTTTTTAATATTACTGGGATCAATATTTTTTTGTATTAGGGTACATCCATGGACACTATAACTTCCACTTGATGATAATTATATAACCTAGATTTTTATATGTCTCATAGTTTTCCATTATGCGACTGAGACACATCCATTATAGTTTCACATCACATGATAAAGAATTTGTTGTACAATTTAACATCATATGACTAGGATGTCATCACACAGCTTAATATCATTGTATTAGGGCATTGTTATATAGTTTAATATCACACAGCCAGGACTCTTTCATTAATTTTAATATCATGTGACTGGGAAGTATCATGCAACTTTAAATCACGCAACTAGGGAATATCATGTAGTTTAATTTCATGAGATAGGTTGTATCTTACAATTTATCATAATATGACTAGAACATATTATGATATAACCTGTCAGAAGGGTTAGTTTTACAATGGACTTTGGATGAATCTTATTCATATTGGACGAGTTGTCAGATCTTCTAACTCTATCAAGCGATCATTTACCTATTTCTGTAGAAAATATTAAAAGCTAAAGAAACTATCTCTTTTGTGCCCAATATGCCAGTGGTAGGGGAATTCATTGTCCTTTCCATTAAACTTCACCTAAATCATTCTCCTATTTTTTGGTATTTCTATCAAATCATTCTCTTCGGCATAGTCAAAGTACATGGGGATATGTTTTGGTTGGATGTAATAAAAGTTGTTCCCTCTCACACTGAGAGATGGAAGCCTAAAACTGGGAGATATGTGGCTTCTATTTAACTTAACAACTTCTGTGTCCTTTCCAAAGTTCTCACTCAATTAGAGTGGTTATTTAGGTGTTAGTGGTTCTAACATCCCCTTATCTATCTACTTTTTAATCTATTACTTAAAGTTAAAAAAATCTGTATTGTATACTTGAGATGCCATTAGTAGTGGAAGTGATTGTCATGGTCTATAAACCCCTCATCACTTGACTTCCTCATCATTACGAGTTCTATCGAATCATTCTACATGTCTTAGTAAAACTACATGGGGACATGTTTTGGTTTGATGGAATATAGCCTTCAGTTTTTTTTCATCAAGAAATGAGAGACCACATTGCATCCCCTACACGATACCAATACCCCTATTGATGTAGGAACATGATTGGGTTTATAAACAATGTTTAGAGACCCAATAATTATTAGTTGGGGGAAGGTTCTAAAGTATTTGGGGCCTTGGATGATGTTGGAACATCCCTCTAATTAAGGTATCCCAAATCTTCTAGAGAATTTATAATTCCATGCTTCAACTGTTACTGCTCTCCCAACCATAAAAAATGTATCATGTAACCTTACATTCCATGGAAAAAACCTCCTTTATTTTAAATGATTTATCAAACTAGAATTAAAATTAAATTTTGAAAGAACTACCACAATATCATTTTTATCCATCAGATAACATTCCGATTATCATCCAATTATCTTTAACTTCTTTAAAAACTTTTATTTATGTTTTCCCACTCAATGAATCAAATACCATATTCCATTTTCCTGGTATATTTGAATGATTAAAATAAATGAATTTAAGATAGTTCAACCACCTCTTATATGTCAACTAGATATCATAGTGTGAGAATGTATACATAAAATTATTGTAGTCGGAATACACTATCAAATTATAACTAAATAAATGAAGTTACCATTTATTCAATGTATAAAAAACCAAAACTAACCCCAAATCATGTATGTTATAATTAATTTCATGAAGTTTCAAATATATTTATTCATGCACTCTGAATTGGAATCACTATAAAAGGAAGCACACCAATCCTACCCCAGAAACAACACACTATAATTCATAACTATCTACCTACTTTAATAAGGTTGGAACTAGTGCTATTGGACTTTTTCATTTAATTAATCAAATATTTTATGAAAATTCTCATCCCATTTAAAGTTTTTCCACTCCTAGTCAAAGTTATAATTAGTTAATTATACCATGATAAGTGTTTAACAAAACTATTGTCATAAATATATATTATTTGAAAGATATGGATATCAAATAAATTCTTGTTCCTCTCCAAATACCCTACTACCTTCAAATTTTAAGGATCAAAATAGATACATTTATCAAAAATAATTTTCCCTTGAAAATTAACTTCAGGAATCATAAAGTTAAATTTATAAAACATTGTGAACAACATATGTTCATGAAAAATTCCTAAAATAATTTATAAATGTCTCATATGATCTAATTTAATTTTTGATCAAATCATGATATCTCCCATGAAAACATACACTAATTTATCTATATATTTTTTTAAATATTCATTTCATTAAATAAATGAACAATAAAGGTGAATTATTGTAACAAAAAATAATGATAAAAAATAATAATGTCCATAATGACTTTAGAGGGTCATCATTAGTATATTCTCTTCTATTACTCTTAATTTATGATACTAGGAGTGAAGATAAATATTTGAAAACCATTAATATCACTTGATCAGATCAAATAAATCATCAATATGTGGTAAAGTATACATATTGTTTTCTAGAATGATTCATTTCCCTATAGGAAATAAAAAATAAAAAAAACAACCACCAAAAATCATTTAAAATAACACTTACAACTCCTTTGGTGAAATTATATACCAAATAATGATTTTATGCTCTAACTATCCTAACTATGCATTTAATTTTTGTAAATATACTATTTATTTATTGTAAGAAGGTACAAAAACCCTATTTTTTAAGGGAAAAAATCAATTGAAAATTCAACATATTACTAATAAATATTATTAATAAATACTAACAAAATAAATCATGACACTTATCAACTTTAACTGGTATCTTTGGTTACTTATCCACCTCAATGAATATATAATATAATACATCTAGTTGAAAATATATTCATCTAATGACTCAAAATATTAGAACACATCATCTTGAATCAATATCCCATTCCCCTGAAAATGTACATGTGACCCAATATAGTGAAACCAATATTCAACTATAGAAATCAATTTGATCTTTTTATTTTATATTATAATTTGTAAAAATGATAAGGTCATATGTTTTTTATCTCAATGAAAAGTAAATCCCATGATAATTCCAAATCACCTGCTATAATGGAACACAATATACATTTGGAATATAAACCATTTCACTGAAACAATGGGGTATTAATCCTTATATTTTATAGAATTAATTCAACATGAAATGAAAAAACATCCAATACATGATTAAATATAAAATAACGATACACACCTATATCAAATAGAGAAGTAATAATCATATAAGAAATAAAAATAGTGCCTAAAATAGTTTAAGGTTGAACCCCAATACCATAATCCTCTAATAATTTCAAAGTTTAAAAGAGTCAGCCCCATTATTTATAATGAAAATTTATTCTCCCTTGGGCCCTTAAATAATGTTTCCACACTTTATCCACTACTATTGATGATCCTTCAGTTATGTTGGTTCCCATTAAATATTTTGTCATGATAAAACATAAATAATTTATTTAAATAGCCAATATTTCCACATTAGTGATAAGGACGGAGTATAATATAAAATTTATTCCTTTAAGGATCCTTTTACACACTTTAATAGCATATAGGAAACTTAATTTCTTGAAAAGTACTTGAGGAATTATTTGTGGTTTTCTTTTTGAGAATATTCCCTTTACTCTTATGTAACTAAAATAACTCTTTCCCATAGTATGTTATGCATGTAAAGTTATAAAAAATCATGTATCTTCCTTGTTTGAATATTTAATAGTTTTACGATCTAAAATATATTTACATGAGGGTAATTTTAATTGAATAATTATTCATTAATCATTTAAAAAAATCAACTTCCTCAGAAATTTTAAGGTTGTATTTTGTATGTGATGAGAGGAATAAGTGATAGATTTTCCAAAAATATAGACCACATGATTATTAAACTATATATTATTAATCAATCATGTGATACTCCTTTATAATAGATCTATCCTTTTAAATTACATTTCCTTCCTCTATCCTTCATCTTGGATTTATTCTCCTTTACGAACTTTCTATGGTGGACCACAATAAATCACATGGTTAAACATCTCTCTAAATATTATAATTCCATTTTTGATCATAATTATTTTCCATATCAACATTTCTAATATTTAATCCTCAAAAATATATTTTATAATAAATTTATAAAATAATTCTCTATCCATGGGATGTACAAAAATATATCAAATCATTAAATAATAATTTTTTAAAAGATAATTTTACTTGTCTCATGAATAATCTATTTCAAAAAATAAACTGAAGTTATTTTCTATATCCATTAAATATCTTGAATTAAATATGTCATAATTCTCTCTATTATAATGTATTTACACCTTGGTAAAGTTACTCTGTTTCCTTAAAAATATTTATCCATTATTTATTTTCTTTTGAGATTCTAACTCCCACATATCTTAATGGATATTATCATGTGTCTAAAATCCCCTAACTAATTAAATAAACCATTCTCTTTATACATATGTATTCCTACTTTAAATTTTTCATTGGTCCTTCAATAAAAGTCATTGCATGTCCTATATCTGATAACATGAAGTTGATAAAATGATATGTATATTGTAAATATATTCTAAATGATTTTCAAGAAAGATATCACAAACCACCTCATATCATATTGAAAATTCCAGTTGATACGCCTCATCACTATCCTAATAAAAAATATCAAATGGAACCATGTATCATAGTGAATACTTTTTTTAGTTATTCAGTGTATTAAATGGTGGGAATCTCATAAAAATACATTTTCACTAATACTAAATTATAATGGTTATTAAATATCTTCATCATATGAATTTTATTGACCCTGTTATTTTGTTATTTACTTGAAGATTACTTTTATACGATCCTTTGTATGTTTCCTCAAAGATAGTACAATTAAAAAAAATTCACCTATTTCAACCCAACATGACGGTGATCAGTAAAGTTTAACTTATATAGATTCAAAAGGTTTTATATGGATTGGATATTGAATATTGTTATACAAAGAAAAATAAAACAATAAAATTTTATCTTCCTAAGATTTTACAAAATAAAGAACACATGACCAAATAATGTACTCAAAAATTTATATAATATATTCATTTTATTATCCATCTATGAATGTTATTCATTAACAAATATGTACCCAAAGTATTATAAAGTACCTTCTGGAATATATATATATAACACGTATATCTATTAAAAATGATAAACATTAAAAGTCCACCAATTTTAGTAAATTAATGGACTTTTATCCAACATAGGTATTTAGTATAATACAGGTATTAGATATGTAATAAGTGTTCCAAATTCATAAGTTGATCAACAAAAACCCAAATAGAATCATGATTTATGGGTAATCTAGGAAATCTAATCCCAAATCAATATTAATGTATTATCACTTTTATTTTTCTTTTGGTAAAGGTTATAATAGCTTAGATAGACATTAATACTCCAATTTCAACTAAATATAAACCAATAATAAATAATATAATCAAAAATTTATTTCATAATATTCCACCAGCAAAAAAAACATTTGATATCACGATATATATATTTTCTCTAATGTGTACTACCCAATTTGAATGATGAAATATATTTATAACTTATTTCCTTAAATTCAAATAAAAACTACTTGTTACTTGAAATAGAGAGTTAATTTTGATACTATTATTTACCCATTTATATTAGCTTCTATATAAACGATTTCTCACAAGCACTTCAACTCCAGGTTAGATTTCTATAAATCTTTCAATTCTTCTATTAACATTAAAATTACATTGAGACTAGATATAACTACCCCATTAGATGAAAATAATAAAACAAAAAAATTATATGAAACTTGTCTTCAGATTATTAAAAAAAAATTTCTTATTATTTATACTCAAAGAATCTAATCCTTATTTAAATAATTATTCAATGTTGTTTTCCACCCATATACCTCTATTTTAAATTTATTATGTTTTGTAATTTCCCAACATACTAATCAATTTTACTTCTCATATGATTTAAATAAGATTATTTACTGTTAAAATTGTAAAATTTCACTAATTTTTATGTTTTCATTTTTGCTGAATGTGATTAAGGGAGCCCAGGAAGAAGTAGAAGAAAAATGGGAGAAACCAAAAATAATATCTAGCACCCATGTGCCCTGAAATTCACAATATAGAAAATATACCCATCTAAAAAGGAAATTTTTTTGTCTATTGATCTAAAACTGTGTGTGATACAAATATTTTAAATAAAACTTGACACTTTCATAGATTTTGTGTTTCAAATAAAGGAGTCTATTAGGAAAACAAAAATTGCTCAAAGATAAGGGTAGAACTCGGTATTTTTAAAATATATCCCATTATATAACTCCACTAAACCCCTGTTTATATGAATATATTGTCATGATTTTTTTTAAAAACACTATAGTTTTCTAAAACTCTAAATGAGACTATTTAGTTTCTCAAAACTGAATCCAAAATGGTATTATGAAATATATGTGAATAGACCACTACCTCTCACTGCAAAAAAATACTTTCCTTGTGCACCTCATTTGTAAATTTTCCATGATAAAACATTCTTTAATTTTTTAGAGATTTAATATTATTATCATGAATTTTATAGTTTTATAGGTCTCTGTATTTATAGAGAGAGTTACAATAAATAAGAAAATATACTTGAGGTTCATCCTCTTATTTGTGGAGAGCTAAATGGTGGGAAGTCTTTGAGAGGAAGATAAACACTTGTCAGGGAAATTCCATTACATAAATTTCATAATGTATTAATTTTTTTGTTTTAATAATTTCATTTTATTATTGATTTATTTTTTATTTGAAGAATATTTTGAGTTCCTTTCACATAATTTAGGTATTCTCTGAATGAATTAGCTCTCAGATTTCATCTGGGAAACATATCTTTTTACATTTGAACATCAAAGGATTCTATTTCTATCCCATGATGATTAAATTATGCTTTCATTTGGAATCCCTAAAAACCAATAATAATAGATGAAATTTGAATCAAAATTTATTATATATATGATAGTTGAAAATTAATAGACATTAAGGAAATTAATATCACTGGAAATTAAATATCAAAATTCTTACATCTAAATTATAGGAGTGTCACATAATTTAAAAAAAATACAATTTAATTCACCTACACCCAAATTCAATGGAAATTTCCAAGAGGACCCACAAAAACACTTAAAATAATTTCATAAAGTATTATTAAATATAATACATGATAGACTGGATGAAGAAATTATAAAACATATATATTTCCCCTTTTACTTAACATATACTATAAAGGATGTGTTTTTTCTATATAAATACCCTAAGTGAATGCTGTGATGGCATGGACTAACACAATTTATTGGTGTAAAAGGCTCCAATCCCAGTGGATATACTCATTGAAAAAATTGAACAAAACACTCAAAATTTCTATTTGAGGCCTAGTGTGCACAATGTAAGAGTTCATGATGTTTAGAGTTTTGATTTTTATAAGAATTTAGACACAAATATTGAAGAGTAGAGTACCCTTCTTTGACAACTTTCACTTTAATATAGTAAATCCCAACCTCTTCCTTGAGTTCACTGTAGTATCTATACTACTGAAACACCATATTCTGACCAGTTATCTCTATTGAGATAACCATCTATGTGTTATGAGGTAATATTTTTTAAATACCATTAAACAAACACAATATGATGGTACCATACTATCCATCCAAATTTTTAAGGAAATAATACCAACTGTATAAGTAATGGGGGTATTCCAACCAACCTCAGTAGTCATGGAACTAAATGGGGCAGGGTATTCATCCTCATCCACCACAAATAAATTATGAACCACCATAAAGGACTTTTTAATGACCCCTAATAAAACCCGAATCTATGCTCGAATACCTAGTGAAAGAAATTTCAACAAATAATATCCAACTACAAAAAAATAAGTTTACCTTCAAGAACTAAAAAATAAATTAGGCTAACTTAAAAACATGATAGGGTAAATCCAAAGTCAAGGGTTTGGTAAACTTCCTGATCCACATATAAATGGCCCTAGGGATAAGGGATGTATTAGTCTCACAAATCTTTAGGGATGAAAATAATAAAAAATATTAATCACCTCAATATTTAAGTCTATCATTATAAAATAATCCTCATTTTTAATCATTCCTAGAAATTAAAATGAAAAAATTATTTCTGAGTGAGGAGTTCCTATAAAGGAAAGTGAGTTTCTATTGATTAACCAGTAGCCCAAACATTCATGTTTCATTTCTATAAACATACCCCCAAGAATAGAAAAAAATAAACTAATATTTATTAAAAAAACCTCAATATGTTTAAAAATGTAAAAATTAATATCCATTTAATTGATGTTATGAAAAAAATTCCATTATATTCAAAGTTTCATTGGGATATGTACACCCACCGATAATGAATTCAAGGGGGATTAAAAGGGAGCTTGGGGGGATTGTATTTGCATTGATCAAACCATAACCTCCCTCCAAATCTAAGGACCTAGAATATTTTTACCTCCATTCAATATATAGGAGTATTTATTTTATAAGGCTATACTTGACTTGATTCCCTTGATTAATTTGACACCACACTATATTTTCTATTCATTATATTCAATAGAGATAAATAATTCTGTAATATTCATTAAATTAGAAAAACAATCACTACACACTTCACTTGTGTATTGGAGGATGTTTTTTCAAGGGTTAAAAATTTAATATTTCATTATAATTTTAATATATTCTTAAAATGGAAGATGTTGTGATTAATGGACATTCCCCAATTACATTATGATGGAATTTTAAAAAAAAATTCAAAATCATAATTAATGCACACAATATAATATAATATATGAATTTTTCTGGTGGTATTATCCATGATAAGATCCTTGATTCCATGAAGCACCATTTGGAATACCATTCCTCTCAATCAACTAATTAAATTGATGTACTCTATATCCACCTAGAATCCTATCTTATTTTCACTAACCCCTTTCAAAATTTTCATCATTTATATACATGATATATAATGGTGTATGTGATAAATGTTGTAATGGTTTGGAAAAAATCTATGCAAGTTTATTAATAGATGATTCATTGTCCACTGGGGACTCAATGACAATCTATGATTTTTCTCAACTTGTAAAATCTTATTCCACATATGAGGATACTACGTTTGAGTAGTTAGATTTGATTACAGAACATTATATTTATCATTTAATCTTATTAATAAAATATTATCAATAATTAGAACCTCTCAAAATGTAAAATATTCATATATTGGGAATGGGAACATATTTTCTATCATCACTACTAGTTCACCAACTTTAGAGCATGGATCATGATTTCTTATTTTTTTGTGGTAGTATTAAAAAGAATTAGGAAAGAAGTTTGTTAACATTCTAGTTATTATCCCATTAAATTTCATGCATCATATATTATTAAATAATGATGGTAAACCTAAGAGGATGGCATACTAATCATTGGACCTAAACCAGTTTGGTTTTATTAAAAATAAGGTACAAGAATTTTTAGATCCTAGAATAAGTTTTCCCATATATAATCTTCAATGAGCTAATCTAGAACATATTATTCCAAATAAAACTTATATAACAGTCATATAAAATGAAAATAATGTATTTTTAGAAACATTTATATATAATAGTTCACATGTCTATATATATTATCCCCAAATAAACCATGATAATATTTAGGACCATTTTCTTTTTTATTTCATTGACCCAATTCTTTAGAGTTTAGTTTTGAATTCTAATTAAAGTTTCTTTTATGTGTATTATTTGTATTTCCATATTCATATTACCCACAAAGTATCGTGAGAAGATAAACTTTACCCACCACTTTTGAACATTTTCTTATAATAGGATTACATTTCATATGTGTAATTCTCTAAGAACTTTCCAATAATGGATGGTTATTATTATTATTATTTTGTTATGTGGAGACTTTTATGTAAGTATTCACTGATTATTTTATTGTTTATAGTTCTTATTTTGAGGATTGTTTGAGTAGTCCTAGATCTATCCCACATCATTGTTTTGAAAATTATATTTTATTAAATTATGAGAAATTCTATTTCATGGTTTGAAAATGGAATGTACTTGGACATGTAATTTTTAGAGATTATATCCCAATAAATACGTCAAAATTTGATTGAATTTTCCCCTTCTATTCACTATAATTTTTTTTAAATTATATCTTTCTTATAACATGTAGGATTTTATCTCAATTTCATTCATTAATATTTATATTTCACTTTCCATAACAATATTATTTAAAAAAAATAAGGAATTTGTATTTGAAATTTTTTTATGGATAATAAATTGAAATTGTGCCTGAATTAAACCCCAATAATTCAACAACCTCGGTGGTATTTGTCATTGTATCTCATGTGTGATTCTACCAACTAAAATTTGGGGTTGTCTTATCACAATGATTCTATTGAGATTCACTTATCTTTTAATATACCTAAATTACTATGGACCCTTCATATAAAAAATAAACCAAAACCAAAAGAAAATCTTACAATTGTGTTTTCATTAGGTAAATTCAGGTCTTTCCTTTTAGGGTCTAAAGTAATAATTTATTATAACCATACAACCCCTAAATATGTCTTTATGAAAATAGAATCCAAACAACATATCTTTCACTAGATGATCACCCTTTAGGAATTTAATGTAGATTTTAGGGATAATAAATGAGTAATGAATGTAATGGCCAACCATATAAGTAGGATCCTTCCATTCTCAAAAGTTGATGAATCCCCTTGTATTATTATAAATTAAATTTATATAGATGAAAATTTATACCAAGTTCATGATTTGATTTCATGGCATGAAAACAACTAAAATTATTTGGTAAAATCTTCCTTTATTACTTTTCTTAACAAATACCAAGGCGGGAATCAAAAACATGAGTCCTGTTGTTATATTTGGGATGAAACCTAATTTTTTTTTTCATATTTATCAATAATGTACCTAGGAATTGTTTTCCAAATATATAGTTCTGGTATTTATTTACATTATATAAAACGCTTTTATGTGGGGCCACTTGGGTCCCCAAAATAATTCATGAAAAGTTCTATATTATTTGCTATTTTGGACAACATTATTTTGAAATTACCATAATTTTTGTTGTGCTTGTCCTTATTTTGAATGGAAATAGAATGTCTCCAAAAAAAGGGAAATTATATGACAACCCTTGTTATTCTATGATTTTTTATGTTTGGTTTATGAAATTTATGGAACAACTTTCTAATTAATTTGTAAACTTTTATATAATTCCTAAAATGGATTAAGTTTTTAAATGGTTGAATTATGAGACACCATGACAGATGAATCTATAGTAGTTATGGAATTTTTGTGAATCCAAATATTTTATTGGTTTGGATAGCCTATGTTTATCATCAGTGAACAAGGTTATAATTTATATATTTTCAAAACTCTTTTTTCATTAGTATGGTTGTGGGAATTTAGTTTCCACAACATATCACAACCCAAGGAAAGGAAAGCTAAGATTTCTAAATTATAGTTAAAACAAATACCTCAAAAAATGGTCAATACCAAAAAAATTATTGGAAACATAAACTTGATAATGATTTTTTCCTGCCATTATGTTGTTAAATATACCATTTTCATGCCACCTTATTGAATTTTTTTCAGAAGGAGTTGAATCATCCATGTTTAGTTATGACAAAGAGCCTGTAACCTAGTGGTACATGCTTCTGCTTGGCATCCAAAAGACCCAAGATCAAATCCGGGCAGGGGAGAATTTCCGGGGTACTGTAGCAGGGTATAGTAGAAGTACTGTAGTAGTGGTGGGACTGTAGCAGCGGCAGCTGTACTATAGCAGGTACTGTAGCAGTGCAGGTACTGTAGCAGTACTGTTCACCGAGGGGTCATTTGGAAAAAATGGGCTTTTAAGCATTGTATTCAGGCCACTTGGCTTTGTTCCTTTGGGCTATGTAATGGGTCTCCATCTAACCAGTCTAAAGAGGTCTTTGTATTAAATAATAAATTGAGGCTTTGACCCCAACCTTTTAAAAAAAATCATCCATTTTTAGTTCAGCACCATGTATTTTAGTCCATAAAAAGTACAATTCTAATCTCTAAAGTTCATATGATCAATTTAAAGTATAGATTCAAGGATTAGAGAAAATATGAAAAATATATAGGGGAACTCTTAAATTAATAAAGAAAGAACCATGCCTACTCATAACTTCCTCATATGTCACCATCAGTTTCACATTTGGGAGAAGGTCATTTATATAATGAAATACTAAAGTTACCCATGAGTAATCTCCATTACCACTAGTTCGACCCAAACCATATCACTAATTTTGACCTTTCTAGTATATATATATTTTAATAATAAAGAAATATATATATTTTTCTATCTATGGGAAACAGTTGGAGAACATATAAGTAACCCTTTTGGAGTCCTAGTTTGAGTAACTAAACCTTCAAGAAACCCTCAATATGATACACCCACTAGGTTATATCCATTATAATCACAAGATATTAATTTAAATTGAGTGTAATACATATTATTAGTATGGGGGGATGGATACTTTCTTGAGCTAGTTAGGTATTTTTTGTTTGAATATTTTTTTATTTTTTTATATTTCTTCTTTTCCACTTTCTCTTTTGTTTATTTCATTTTATTTTTATGTATTTTTATTTATTATTAATTTTTTTCACTTTTTTTCTAGATTACAGTAATTATATACCCATATCATTATGATTTTTTTGAAAATCCATGCCATAATTCCTTGTTTTAAGTTGTCTTAACATTTAAAGAAAATTTATTTCCTTAATGGAATGTGTGTATAAGTAGGTATTTAACATTAATGGGTGATTTTAGTTTTTTTTATTTTTATATAACATAAAATTGGTTATATTTAATAAATATATGAGATACTAATACAATATATGTGAGTTTTTATAGAGAAATTATGTCATTTAATGTCATCATAAATAATTTTAAAAAATAAAGAAATGTGAATCTTTTCTACTTAATTTATGGCATATATAAGTTAGAATAATTTTAATCAGTTTTCAAAATTGTTCCTCATATGTTCATTTATTATCTGATATATTTCATTAGTATAGCATATTGACATACCTTTGATACCTAATGTTGTTACTGTATACAAATATTATATTAGTAATAAAAATAATGACAACAAAAAAATAGAAATATTATTATTATTATTGAAAAAAATATATTATAAATAACTAAAAGTTTATTATTCTATGAATTAGTATGTGGTTGAGTTTTGAAATTTTATTATAATGTTTAAATAGTATGTTCAGTGGAAAATAACCATGTAAACTATTTTTTTAAAAGGAATAAATTTATTTAATTAAAATTTAAAATATAAGAATTAAATTATATTAAAAAAAAGACACACACACTTAGGGATATATTGTTAGGTTTGAATCATGAACTTACTTTTTAGTATTGATATCACGCATCTCATTTATTTTTTGGGTACAATTTTCGAGGCACTCTTTTCCAAGCCTACATACACTGACATTGTTTGATTCTTTCTTTGTTAAAAATTATTCCATGAAGTAAATTACCTATATATATATATATTATATTCATAATACAAGGAATATTTACATGAATATATAATAATACTTTTCTATACATATTGATAGATTAATTTTCCTAGGAGTGAAAATGTTTAAGTGTGGGGGTGTTATCACATAATTATTCACCATTATATTCCACACTTATACAACTATTTTAATTTTTTTATTATAATTTCCCAAAATTATAATCAATTAAATTTTTTATATGATTTAATTAAATAATTAGGAAGGAATAATCTCAATGTGGATTTTATAAAGTCCCTATGATTCATTCAAGAGGAATGTTTAGTCTCTTCCGGACCATTTTATTTGGAAGCTCATCAATAACAGAACTGACATGATTGCTTTCATTAGACTTAACTTCCTAGAGAAGCTTAGAGATGAGGACACATGCTATATGGAATCTTCAGTTGGGACTAGTCTCAAAGTGGTTTCTCATATAATATTTAATCAAGCTCACTATTTGGTTAATGCTAACTTCTATTTAAGGGTTTCACATGAAAATTGTGTTGGAAACCCCCAGATGGAAAGGATATCTTCTTCAAACTAGGTCTTTGATTTCAGCTGCACCATAAGATACCAAATGTCCATCCTTAATTTACTCCCTGATGAAATTGTATAGACTATTTATAATTATTATTTCCTTAATAATGGTGACATTTTGGTATGGGAACCAGCTTGGAATGGGAAAATTAGCTCTAAAGTGTTCTACAGGCATGTAATTCCAGGAACTAGAAAGTGGATTGGATAGTTTAACATCAAATGGATCCCTCCATTAAGGTTCACTTTATTTTGGAGGCTTCTTTTTTATAAACACCCTGTTGATGCTACTATCTAATAGGTTGGAATATATCTTTTCTTGAGATGTGTGATTTTTCACTAACATTGAGAAGAAATTGACCACCTTTTTCTTCGCAGTCATTCGGCCTCCTCCTTGTGGATTTCTGTCTCAGACTTATTTGGAGTACAACTTCAAAGAACAAGTTTACTAAAGGAATTACTTCCATCCTTGATTGACATACCTATGTCAAAGAAGACTGCCATTCTGTTTAAATTTTCTTTTGTGGAGTTCATTCACACACTTTAGAAATTTCGGAACAGATCCATCCACAAGCAGGTTTGCTTCAACTTCAACATTTCCTTTGATCAAATGGTGTCTACAGTTCGGAATTCCAATGAGTTTCACTCTACTTACTACCAAAACTCAGTGGGTGACTTCCTTCTTTTAATAAGGCATAATCTTCAAGGGGATTATCCTCTTACTCACTGCACCTTAGAGTTCTTCTGGTATCCTCCCTTTACGGGTTGGATAAAATGCAATTCTTATGGGGCATCGAAGGGAAATCCAGTACCATCAGGACATGTCCATATCTTCAGGGACACTAATAGTGATGTTTTTTATTTCAAATATGGTCATTTTGGAATGGAAATAACCCTATAAGATGAGATGTATGGCTAGATCCATTCTGTCAGGACCACTAAATAAACAGACTGGGACAACATCTGGTTTGACCGTGACTCTACAACAATAGTTCAAGCTATCAAAACTAGGAAGGTACATATTTCATGTAAATTGAAAGCAATATGGGCCAATGTTCTTGATCATCTCTCCTCTATGATCTACATCATAACACATTTCTATCATAAATACAATACCTTATCGGATGTACTAAAAAACAAGGGAGTGAATGAAGAGGTTTTTTTATTGCCTAACATCCTTAATAATGATCTGTTGCCTTTAATATATATGAAAAAAATGTAAAATCCCGAAATTCAGACTATTGTAATATATATTTTCATTTTATGCAATCACTCAAATACTCACTTTTCTCAAAAAAATCTAGGGGAATGTATCCAATGAATTTTTGTAAAGGTTGAAGTTGTAAAAACATGATGAGTTTTAAAAAATGAAGTTATTATACATGCTATATTGACGTTATCACGTAGATTTAAGTTGTATAAAGACCATGTTATATAGACTATACAAATTTCGAGTTACGAAGTTGGAGTTTCATCCATATGAAGTTTGAACTCTGTAATTTTCATTAGATGTAAAATGATTAGATAGAGAATGGGCGTTCAATGTTCATGATTAATTTAAGATGCAATGTATGGAGATAATAAATATCCACAATGGATAAATAATTATGAATTATATTGAATATAGATAAATAATGAATCAAAAACAAAGTCCCATGAGAATTAATTTCTAAGGATCACCCGAAAAACATTTATCAGTTCATTGGATTGAGTAGAACCAGACTATTATGATAAAACAATGGTTTTGAAAATGTTACCTCTTAAAATTATTCTAATCATACAAAGATGATCATATGGATATATGTATGAAGTTTAATCTTATAGAGGAAAACATTTCTATCATATCAAATTTTGTAAAAGTTTTACTGAATAAACCCCCATGGGCCCATCAGATAGGCGATTTCCAAATGAAGAAAATTGAAGTCATTTGATAGAGAAATATGATGTAATTGGACAAAGATTTTAGTTATCATTGGATACAGAAAATATCTAAGAGTTTATCAGAAAAAGGAAACTGGGTGGAGGAGTTGGTAAGAAGATCACCCGACAGAGAATGTAGGAGTCCCTTAGATAGAAGAAGCACATGAAGAGAAATAAATGGATAAAATCCATATTCACTGAACTAAGAATATCATATATATATATATATATATATATATCAGATAGGGACTTTTGTACACCACACAAAGGTTTTAAGAGATTTATATTTTTTTTAAATTCAAAAATTTTGATGATGTTGAGATTTTATTTCAATGTTCATAAATCAATCAAATATTTGAGGATGTTTTAATGATCGTTCACAATATTTTTTTAGCAGATCTAATGAAGTTTAATATTGATATCATTATAAAGATATTAAAGGTGTTAAATTAAAAAGTTAAGTTAGATGGAAGTCTAAACAAAATTCCATGAATTACTCATATATACTATAGAAAGATTTCCTATATAAATAGTGTAATGTAAATTGAGTTTATAAGGATATAACTATTATAATAGAGAGGAGTTGATGAATATTTTTAGAGAGAACAACTTGAGTTTCCTTCAAATAAGAAACATAGATGAAGGAGAAGAATTAGATGGAATATTTTTAGATGAGTATGTTTCAGATATAGAGGAACAAAGAAACATGAATTATAAATATATTTCCATTAGACCATGTAACACCATATATAAGGAGTACCAAATATAGGTGCATCAACCAAGGAAAATTAGGGAGAGAAGCATACTTAATAGAGGTCAAATTGATTGATGGGTAATGGACAAAACGTACTTTATAGAGAAGTCCACAAGTGATCAATCCCATAATGTGTGATCTATATAGGTATATTTTACCATAAGGAGGGTTGGATGATGTGCATATTTTTTATAATAAATGAATTTGAAGAATTCAAAGTTCTATGTATGAGGGAGTTCATGATTTTTTTGAAGACTTTTGGTTCCATTATAATCAATGTCAACATTCCTATTAAGAGGTAGGATGAGATTTTTAGAAGATAACTTAATAGTGGGATGTACTTTAAAGATCCCTCACTTATGTAATATAATGAATTAATTAGGTTAAGGTTGATTTCTTCCCAAACCATTCATAATATGGGATTGATATTTTAGTGGAAGAATGAGTGACTCGATATGAGTCATCACGATAAGGTGTAGGTTCCCACATTGTGGTTGAAAATTTTAAAAATATATATGTGTTATTTATGTTACATTATCTGAAAAACAGAAGGGAAAGTGGTGACATTGGGTTTTTAAAGATCCATACATCCAAAAAAGTATGAGAGGTTCAATCAACCTAAAGGAGGTAAGATTTTAAGTTGAATATAATTAGTAAAAGATAGCCACCCCAGATTCACCCCTCCTCATAGGGTGATTAAAAGATCAACATGAGAATCTAAATGGTTATTGGAGTGAGGTTAACTATGTTTGGATCTATATGTTTTCATTTATAGTTGTTTTTAAATATTTTATATGATATGAATAATTACATATGTTTACGAAGGTATATCTATGGAAGATAATAATGGTATGATCGAGTGAATAAAAATATTAGTTATTCATGGTTATAAAAATGCGAATGCCTACAAAAATAAGAATAAATTGAATAACAAATATGCTCAAATGAAGCATAAGTTAGTCCCTGAAAACCAACAAGATATGGATCCTCCACAACTAGTACCTAAAGTGTGTTGTAATAATTCATGTGAATATGATTGAATTAATACTATTGAATAATAATTCTCCAAACATGAAGAGTTTGATTTATTGGAAACTATTGAATATTTTAAATTTTAAATGAAATATTACATTGGTAATGTACCTTTTGAAGTTATTACCTATATACTAATATATGTAAAAGAAAGATAAAAGAATTATCATTACTGAAATTAGTAGTTTATGATATAGATGAAGCATTGGACAAGATGTTTTGAGAGTGAAAATCTCTTACTAAACTAACATAATGTGAGTAATAAATGGTATTAATTTCTCAATTAATGTTCTAAATTGAGAGATAATCGTTTTATAGGGGTTTTTGTGAATAACACGTTTTAAAAATAGTTTTCAAATAAAATTTCCATGAACTAAATAATATTCAAAAAGAAATTATTGATGTTAAGAAAAATCAAATGAAGATCAAAGAATGTTGATTAAATAAATTTCATCTTTACATGAAATAGGTAAGTAATTTAAATTAAGAAAAGATAAAAAAGCTGAATGTTTAATATAAATATAAAGTGAGGATCCTTTAAAATAAAAAACATAATTTAAATTTAATGTTTTTTGAGAAAGTGGTGAGGCTGAAAAAAATAGAATCTACTCAAGTGGAATCTACACATGAAGTTGAGAAAGAATCTATGCAGATGTTTTTAAGGATAGTGTTACTTCTATAAAGAATCATTCCAATGGTATGAAGAATATGAAATTATTGAAAACATCATATCCTAATAAGATGATGAAAAAGGTAACCCAAAATTCTGATAAATATGTTATCACTAAATCCTATATTTGTAGTGTAAGAAATAGTTTCATACAAAAAAATGATGAAAAAGGTGAGAAACCCACTTCTCTTCAGTTTTTTTGATATAATAAAAGAAAATACAAGGACTTTTCCCCAAGATTTCGAAAATAATAATGCAAGTCTCTGGAGGAGGCAATTTTCAGAATAATTCCCCACCAGTAAAAATACAACAAAATAAAAGAAAAAGGGCTAATTGGTGACTTTTGGTGCTGTGGAAAGTTCAGAAACATGAATATTGATTGTTAGTATAATATTCCATGGTATAAAGAACAAAGAAAGCCAATATTAACAGGGATTAAAGTGAAAATAAATGGAAACATAGCTAATAATACTCAACCTTCATAGAAGATGAAAAATCTTTTGAAATCTAATAAATTTGAATATCTTGAATTAGTGTTAAAAATTATGGAAGAAATGGTCATGTTTTGGAATAGTTATGGTATTAACCTACTAAGAACTAATTACAATCTACTAATGGATATATTCGAAAAAAATTGAAATAATATGTAAGGGAGATAGAAAATAAGTCTTTATTTGGGTGAAAATAATTGAAGGATATGAAGAAGGTTTCACCTTATAAGAATGTTTCATGATATGTGATGTTAGTGAAAAAATGTGACTTATGGGGAACAAATGGAAGTTTCATTGAAAATGTTAATACTGATATGAATTTTCAAAAAACTAGATGGAATATCAAGAAAAAAATTCAATATATATAAGAAATATATAAAAAAATTATAATGTTATAATTAATCTATTATTAAGAAGTTCAAGTTCACAATATGTTACCACTAAAGAGTAACTATCCAGAATATAAAAAGCTCTGTGGAAGTTGAATGTTCTCTGAAAACACTCATTAAAACTTTAAGTAAATATTATCATGTTATAAGAAGTTTTTAGATAAAATTATAAAATATTGGAAAATAATTTGTTGCATTGTAAATAAAATACAATAATATAATAATGTTCAAAAAATATTTAATGTTTGCATGGTTGTTTGGCCGAAAAATTTACGGGAAGCAAGAAAACTGAAATAAGAAGAAAATAATAAAATTTCATGCTCATGGTAGCTGAAGTTAAAAATAAGTCTCCACACAATGTGAGAAGATAATATAAATGAATAAATCCCATTCATTGCATGAAATATAGTTTTTATAAAAACAAGGGTGAAATCACGAAAATAACTAAAACAATGGGAGTTCATAGTTTGATAAAACATTTTCATCCACATTTCATTATCTGATAAAGTCATGAAAGACTCAGATAATTCTATTATATGTTCTAAAGAACTTACTTTCAATAGGGAATTGACAATAATTATATTCAAGGGGATCCTTTAAGAACGTAGAAGTTGGTTTCTAAGAGTCATTATAAACTTAAGTAAAGAGGCATATTCCATACAACCAAGGTGTTCCAAAATCGGATTATGAAAATAAGGTAGATTGGAGAAAAGTATCTAGAGAATGGAACTATAGATGATTTTCAAGAAATCTTAGATATTGAATTATCTGATTAATTAATGTTACTATCATCTTTGAGTTATGTTGTATATACTCTTCAAATACTCATATGTAAATTGATGATTCAATGTAGATGGGGGAAAATTGGGTTGTTAATGAAAAATAAAGAATTGAATTATAATGGAGGAGACAACTAATCAATTTATTCTTAAACCCTTTTTATGTGTTTATTGATATGGATTCAAAAATGTTACGTGAATCAAAATCAAGGGAAATTTTCCCTAGAAGAATAATTTTTACAAGTACGCATCGCTTGGTAAATTCTATAGATAAATTTAATTTCTGAGTTAATCAATATTGTTTTCTATACCAATCATTGATCATGTAGACTTAGAGTTGTTTAATTTGGGGATTTTTTACTTTATGAAAAGTTATTATATACTTATTATATGTAACTCATGTTTATATTTTGAAGAAATTTGGAAGATGAAGAATTTATAATAAAGTTACCCCCTCACCCCAAAGTTTTCACTAAAGGGGGATTCAAAATTTTGAACATCAAGGGGGTGAAAATATAATTACATAACTTATTTTATTCAGAATATAAATACAAAATATAATTTTATATTGCTTCCAATAAGTGGGATAAAAATATCATTGAATTTGAAGAAAATTTGAAATTGAAAACAAATCCGAAAGGGGAGATTATAACTCTTATATGATGATGATGATGCATTGTATGTTTTGTCAATAGTTTGTTTCATATTAAATGAGTAAGTTAAAATAAATTTTGTATATGGATATTATAGAAGAACTAGGGACCAATGAAATAAGGATCCCCATAGAAGTAATGCAGAATAAACTTTTGTAGATAATATAACTGATGAACTTCTAAAAAAATTAAGCATGAAGGTAAATCCATCCGAAGAACAATAGTGAAGTAATCCAAGATAACCAGGAAGGAAAAATTTCACTGAATTTTTCATGAATCCCCTATTATTAATTAATGAAGAATGTACTAGATGAGTTTTTTAAAAGAATAAAGTTGTAAATAAATGATGTGTTACCTAGGATTTTGTTAGTAGATGGACCAAAATGATGATATTGGATGGAGGTGAAGTTTTAAAAAGATTAATTTATAAATATAGTATGAATATTGAGATAAAAAGTTCATATTGTAGCTATATGAATTCAATTCTCTACAATTTGCATCATAAATATAATGTCCAAACAAATAAATGGTGTTTAAAGATCAGGATGAAGTTAAGTTAAACTAGATAGAGAGAATATGAAGTCTTACTGGATAGAGAATTATGAATTATACTAGATAAGGATATCATATGATCCCAAAATGAAGTCACAAAAGACAAACATTTGAAGGATTATCATAGGGATTATCATTAGTTAATCAGATAGAGCTGTATGAGAAAAAGTTGACAAGGAAAAGTTTTTTTGGTAGTCTTTAGAGAACTTTAATCTGAGTAGACAAAGATGATTGAATGGATAAATATATAATGTTTCATAGGTTATAGTAATCCATTTATAGTCGAGTAATTTTTTTTGATGTTCAATCAAATAGACCTCTAATGAAGCATTATATATATGAGTAACAGGTGAATAAATACAATTTCATCAGATAAATAAATGTGATTTCATTAGATGAACAATTTTAATTTCATTAGTTAAATAAAATATATAATATTTCATCAAACAAATGGCTAATATAATGGGTTGTTATTAAAAAATATCATGACACAGGTAATGTCGATATCTATCAAAATGTAGGAAGCATGCAAAGAGTATCAAATGGAGAAAGCATGATTTTACTAGAATGATCCTATCAGATATATAGTATTAAAAAAAACAATTTATACAAATGACATAGGTTTGAATAGGTTTACAAGAAATTTATAAATTCAAACAACTAGATGATACTAAGATACAATTTCAATGTTTATAAATCAAGATTATATTTAAGGAATTTTTGAAGATACTTTAAGCTATGTTTTTTAAGAGAACTAAAAATATTAAATCATAATGACTTCAGAAATATATTGAAGGTGTTCTATTAAAAATTTTAGATAGTTAGATGTTCAAACTAAATCTCAGACATTGTTTGTATATATCATTAGAATTTTCCTATATAAATAAGTGAATAACCCTTGAGTTTATAAGTATTTAACTATTACAACATAGAAGAATTTTTGATTTTTTTGAAATATCACAATGAGGGTTTCTAACCAAGAAACTAATTGGTTGAAGAAGAGTAATCAAATAGAAGATTTCACTATGAAGAAGTAATAGGGTGAGAGAAACTAGATAGGCATGAATTGGACATAGAGGCACCACAGACTGAGGAACACCAAACAGATGGAGTGCCAGATATAGGTGAAAAAAAATAAGGCACACCAGATAGAAATCATACCAGATAAAGGTGAAAATAATAAAGCATAATAAACAAAATATATTATATAGAGAAGTAGAAGACAATCCAATATTTGTAGGCATGTTCTTTGAATGGACATTCTTCTATAAGAATAATTGGACGATGTTCATATTTAGTAAAAGAGAAGAACAAGAGGTAGTCAAAGTTCCATAAACATGGGAAAAAGAACACGTGGAGACTCATGGTTCAAGTATAAACAATACTAATATTTCAATCCATAAATTAGAGGTAATTTTTGGGAGATAACTCGACCATTGGACATAATATAAAGACCCTTCAATTTTGTAAGATATTGAACTAATAAGGTTAAGGTTGATTTCTTACCACAAAATAGATATTATATGATTAATATATTAGTGGAAGAATCCATGAATATATGGGATTCAAAATGATAAGGAGAAGGTTATCACATTGAGGGTAAAAATTATAAAAATCCACATGTTTGATTTACTTTACATTGTCTTCATATAATAAAGGAGATTTGTGAGGGTGAATTTATAAAGATATATAAATCCAAATTGATAGAATAGGTTTGATAAAAATAAAGTAGGAAATAGTATAAGATTAATATAATTGAAAAAATTTCGTCACCTGTGTTTCACCTTCTCTCGGGCTGACTGCACGATCCACTTGTGTATCTTAATAATTAACTAATTTCATACATAAATCCAATATAATTATTCATTATAGATAATATGATTTTTCTATAGAATATCTTATGAGAGTTTCAAATTAGGTGTACAGTTAGGGATATTTATCATCAATTATGTGACTATCAATGTAGTACCCAATCCTCTATTTTCTTGTTAATTACCCCTAGGTACATCTTTGTGAGAGCCTGTATCCAGATGTATTTCTATACATAGATGTAATTATTTAGAGAACTAAACATTATGTATATTGCAGAAACTTTGGGATGTTATCCTATACCTAGAATGATCCATTATTATTATATTAGGTTTTATCCAATGTTTTAATTTCCTATAAAAAAATAACTAAAATAATCACCGAAAATAACCAAAAACTCTTTTGATACCGAGAGAGGTTCTCTAAACCTGCACTCATGGGTTCAGTGCTAAAAATACATACTTTTAAAAATTAACTTTGACACCAAGTGAGATGATCCAAGCTAAAATTTAAATAATTTCAAATTATTATTCGGTATTAAAATAATCTCATGCAAGACATAAAGAGTTTTTGGTTTATTGTATTTTTGGTCTAGATACACAAGTAATTTATTTTGAAACTAATGTTTATATTTATCCATAACAAAACTTATCTATACTATTTTCTAAGATTCTAATAAGTTTTACCGATATTCATAACCTTTGGAATATAAACATATGAAATAGGTGATATGAAATTCAACACCCCATAATTTTATGGTATCCCTTTTTTTAAAATTGAATCTCTTTGATAACTTACATTACACAGAACACCAAGCTTAAACAAATGATTAAATTTGGTTATTTAATTGTTATTATTATCACCTAGATGTTGGAATGATGGAAATAAATAATATTAACTAAATTATGAAAAGATTTTTTACAAATTTTTATGAAATTAATTCTTTGGTTACCGATTAATTATAATTGAAAATAAAATCCAATTGAATATAAAGGATGTGTTTTTATAAAAAAATTGTTATTCCCAAAATAAAATTTTAAATTAATAAATTGAATTAATTACTATTAGTGAAATATAATAATTAAATTTATATGTTATATTTTCAATTTATTTTTTTAACTTATTCCTATCTGTTTTAAAGGCTTAAGATAAGAATAAATCCAATTTTAAGCATAAAAGCTATATATTTCTAAAGGTAGTTTTGTTGTCTTTTAATGATGCTCATATATTAAATATATATTTTTAAACAATTATATGTTTTATTTGAAAAAATAAATTTCATTTTTGAAATATTAATATCAAAATTATATTATGGTAAAATTTTGGTATTTTTCAGAGTAGTTATATTTTTTGATTAATAATAAAAAATGTTGAATTTTAATTAAGAACTGATTTTTCATCTAATTTAATTATATGATAAAATTATATTATAAATTGATTTGAAATAATAATTTTTTAATTATAAATAATTTAGTTCAATTTAGGTAATTGGAATCAATTTCACATTGAAATTTTATATAAAAACATTACAATCTTTTGAATTTTTCAGTTTTAAAACCTACTTTTTCATTGTGTCCATGGGATTAATTTTATGTATGATATATTTAATTAGGTTAATTGAGTTTGAAAAAACGTTTTAAATATTTTTAATCGGAAGATCCAAATTATTTTATATGGTCATTTTAATTTTTGGGTAAAAAAAGTACTTTGGTAAAAAATTTATTTACCGCAATATATGTAAAATAGTGAAAAATGTTAAAATTAAAATCTATAAAACATAAAAAACCAACTATTACAACATTTAATGGTTGTTTTAGGTTTGTATTGATCCTAATTTGGTTGGATTTAAATATAAAATTTTCATTATTTTAATCACTCAAACCCACCTCTCCTGAAGTATAATTACCACCAATCACCAACCCATTTCGACCCAAAATCCTTTTATCTCCTAAAATATATACCGAAACCTTTCCTACCCAATCTTAACATGTAAAATTTATTCTAATATCACCAAAATACTAAATTCAAGGACCTCAAGGGTCTCTTAAGGAGGTGATATTCAAGAGGTAATTTTCCCAAAACACCTATGATACTTCATTTTATTCTTCTACTTTTTCCTCACATCTTTCATCTATCAAGGAATAATAATTATTGAAACATGTAAATACTGGAATTTTTTATTTATAAGAAAATATTGTTTGTAAACCCCCTTTATTACCTTCAATTATTCAATTAAATAAGACTATTATTCAAGTCATGATGGTTAATTTCCTCTATGAATAATTTTTTTATTTCCATTACCACCTTAATGGATGGTCCTAAAAGTGTAATTATGGTTAAATAATATTGAAATATTTATATTATAACCTATTTATTGTTCTAGAACTAATATAAACACATAATATTTAATAAACCAACACTAGTTCCTGATGTTTTCAAAAACTAACAATATAAACTAAACATTTATCATTATCATTTTATCTAATGAATCGTCCTCATTTGTGGAATAAAAATAATATATGGGACCATTAATAATTCAAAAAGTTAATTAATTCTATTCCATTCTACTTCTAGAGTTTTAATTCGATTTTATAGGAACATCCATAATTTTATTCAAGTAAAACTGATCATGAATCCAAGAAACAAATGCACCCAAAACCATTTAAATAATGAAATATTATTAATGAATGAGTCATAAGATGTTATAAAATCATTACATAAGGTTTTATTAAAGTTAATATATTTATTTAATGAGTTAATAATTTTATTTAAACCATTATACAGAGGTTTAATGTATGAACCACAAAAGGGAAACATGGGGTAATGAATTATCATCTCACTTTTACTTCTATGAGATATATGACTTTTTCAACACTTATTTCTTGTGTATTTTTTATTCATACTTATATTTGAAATATAATATCATTAATATAATTATATTCATGGTATTAAATGATTCATTTCATAATTCTTACTTTTATGTGGAATATAATTCCACTGATTACATGTGGTAAGATATATCTTAACTCAATTTTCATTTGTTGGGATAAACATACATTTCATTGATTATGTCAGGATAAGGTAATGTGTGAAATGTATCTTTATTATCTCCAGTTTTAATTCAAATTTATTTTTTGGATATATTTTGAATAGACATAATCTATTTATTTGAAATGTAATTTGTCTCAATCCCCTTTCATTAAGGCATATTTTGATGTTATACACATACCTTATTTTAGGATGTGTATATACTGCCCCTTTTGATATATAATATCAAACATATCATTATATTAATGGTATTAAAATGTTTTAAATTGGTGTGAGAAAATTTAACATATTTTTAAATCTTTTCTTAAGATATATAATGAATTATTTGGATGTAAGAACATGTGGGGACGCTATGTAGAAATGCTATTTAAAGCATCAATTGTATCATGAGATGAATAATGTGTCCAAATTAAATGGGTTTCACAAAAAATGATTAAAACATATTGTAAAAGGTTTTAACTATAGTGGTTCATTTTCTATATACATGAAATCCAACAAATAAGAATTACCTTCTTTTAATATTCAATTATTATTATCGAGTAGATTCTCAGTTTGACAAAAGCTATGGATGCATTTCATTTTTAGTTTATTGGTTAAATTATTTTTTTAAGTTATTTACCATCCAATATTTATTATTCTTATTGATTCATGATTTATTCCATTTTTCGTAACTCTTACTGAGAACATGATATCACCATTATTTTATTTCCTTTCCCTAGGTTATGAAGAAGGAACTTTGAATGAGTTTTGAAGGATAAAAATTACTCCCCATTGTTATATTTTGTTTTTAATTACCAATTTAATTAAGGAACCATTTATATATCTAGTTATTCAAGAGTTATAAATTGATTGATCCTTTGGTATGTGATTCCCTGTAATCATTCCAATTTAATAAATAAAGGCCCTGACTCTGGGATATTAGGGATGGGATAATTACATGAAATTTTCAATAATAAAAAACTTATAAACATTTAATTTTGGGATATATAATAATAATATGATAAAACATGGGAAGATATGAATTTTGTTTATTAAAAATAACATTGAGAAATATGATTTTTCCATAAATCATAATATAAGGACATGTATTCTTAAATGAACAATCATACACCATGTAAAAAAGTGTGGAAAATTAAAATGGTAAAAATGTTCCATGAAGTATAATTTGGATCAAATATTAGTATATGGAAATTAGAACATTGTGAAAAAATGCTCATGCTTCATTTTGTGAACAAACAAAATTTCCATGCTTCCTGTTGAGAATAAAAAATCAATTCCATAGTTCTTGTTGTGAATAAAGAAAATATCCACATTTAATATCCTTATCTTATAAGATATAAATACATAACCAATGTATTGTTGTGTGATATTGGAACCAAGACATCAATTATCAATATATATAAATTTCTCTTAAAATATATCATTCATTATGTTCTAAAGAACACATTAAAAGACAAATTGGTTTCAGAACATTTCCAAATGATATCACCAAAATTAACCTCAAGATTGTAAGTAGTTAATACCCAAAAATTAAATCACTCTAAAATAGTATTTTATAATAACATTTATAGGGTGGTTTATGAAAAAAAAACTTCAAAGATAATAAGAACTTTGTATATAAAGAGGAAAATTGAAGCAAAATTTATAGATTTTTTAGAAAATTCTTTTATCTACGACATAAAATATTAAGTAATTGTCACTTTGAAAAGTCATCTTCAAAAAGTAACTTTTGAGAAATTGAAAATATATATTTTTATAAATCAATATTTGGATGGAAATATCTGTAATTAATCCTTTTAAGTATATAAATATTTGAAAATGGTTAAGTGATTTTTTTAAAAAAAATTCTCATTTTTTAAAAATATTTAATAAAATACCCTTTAAAATGGAATGGCTTTAAAAAGGTGGTGTGAAAAATATGGAAACTATTGTATATAAAAAAACATTAATAATTGAAATTAAAAAAGACATAATAGATATATAAAAAAATGTGAAGTGGAGTGTAACACCACGAGGTTTTACATATAAATTTAATATAAAATGTAATGCATGAAACATTTATTATCTACAAAACAACACTTTTTTATTTTAACCTAGCTTTTAAAACTAAATTTCCCCCTCTATGATTTTAATTTTGAAAAATGAACATACACGGTTGTGATCAGTAAGATATTTTTGAGTTTGATAGAATCAACTTTAATTTTTGGTGAATAGTAACTTGACCTTAGGAATTTTAATATTACCCTTATGAATAGTAAACTAGCCTATTGAATAGTAACAACACCCATTAACGTATAAATAAAATATTATCACCTTATAAATAAAAGTAATATATAATTATATATTGGTATAAGTAAGTGAATATTTAAAGATTAATAATTAAATGTTGGCATTTTTTTAATAATAAATATTTAATTATAATTTTATTATTAATATATTGATTTAAAGGATTTTTTTCTTAAAATGTATTAAAAAATTAATATTTGGTTTTTCAATTATTTTTAGATAATTTAATAAGACCTTAGTCAATTTTTTAGGGTGTTATAAAATCATTTTTAATTTTAATAACTGTGTTTTTAGTAAATTATCATTTTAAATAAAAATAAATTTTCTCATATATAGAATGTTATTTTCATAAAATGAATTTTAGTTTTGAATTTTATATGTCAATAAATTGTTAGGGTGATTTTTTGTGATATTTCTAAAATAATTTAATTTTTGGTTAGAAGTAAAATATGATAATTTATGATAAATGAAAAATACTTGAATTATGGAGTCATAAATGATGTATGGCTGTTGTAAGAACCATTGGTTCGAAAAAAAAATTCACTTATTACTGTATGTAGTCACAATAATCAAGAATGTTGTTTTTCTTGAGAAAAATATTAAAATAATAAATAAAATAATTAGAAATTATCCCACTCCTCTACTATAAACCACCCCTCACCCCCTCTTCTCTTCACACCTTCCAAGCTTTGAGCCATGTAAAATTTATTCTCATACCCCTTCCCAAGATCACACCTCACATCCATAAGCTCCTTATCACATAAAATACTAAAATCAATCCCCTTAAAGAGATTCTCATGGAGGAGTATTCAAGAGGTAAAATCATATTCCTTTTTTCCTTTTAGTTTATTGTCAAGCTATTAATTTTATTAATCTCTCCTCACCTAATCTCTCAAAATGATCATGATAACTCCCATATAATTTATATAATATAATTATATCATGTTAATGGAATAAATTTCATCAATATTCTTACTATGTATCTTTCATTTTAAAGAAGAAATTATCATTTGAGAGGTGCTGATTCAATACTGTTGTGGATGACAAATATTCATCCTTATATTTTTTCTTCAAGGCTGGTAATGATATAATTTTTATTGTTAAACCATACTATAATATATTAATTATATCCTATTTAATGATCTAAAACCAGTATATATATACACTATAATAAATCATAAAAAATGAGTTTGTTATGATCAATAAAGACCTTAATACCGAAAACGATTACCAATAATTGTATTATCTTATGATTCATACTAAAACCATATAACTAAATGATATATATATAACCATTTAAAATTACGTATTTTCATTAATATCATATAAATCAATGAAATAAAATTGTATATTATTACTCATCAAATATACCATAAATGAACTTAATAAGATTATACTAAATCAACTACATGTATATAAGGTTATGAATTAATTAATTAATGGATTTAATTTTATTATCCAAGAAGTTATGGTCAGTTTCATAACTCATTCAGACATAAGGTAAGTGTTTTCTACATGTAGCTTCAATATCTTTCGGGTTACTAGTTTTTTCACATTACCTCAATTAGATTATTAATTATTCTCATTTACTCCTCATAAATTCTATTTTAATGTTCTATATATGTGTAACAATTATAATACTTCTTTATTTTATGGGTATTTACCTATTTTAGAAGTATCTTTCTCAAATTCTTCTTGATAAACAATCCTGAATCAATGGAACTTCTTGAATTCTTACCTATTTTCAAGTGAACCCTATAATCAATTTTAATCCACCATTATTTTTCTAAAATAAAATTTTTTATCGAGTTAAAAATATTTTAGATCATTTATAGTTTTATGAAATGATTTTTTCAAAATAACTCTTCTTTCCAAAGTAAAAGTGTATTGCTCTCAAGCAATTATTAATGATTTTATTTATGCATTTTCATCTATTTCAACACCTCATATTAAATATTATGTTTAATTTGGATTAAGACTTACTAATTATAACCTACCAAATTCTATTAAATGGCCTATGATCAGTTTGACTATGGATGTGCTATCTTGATACCATTCATCATACTACTCAGAATGGTTTGTGATTATGTCTACAGATTAGGGAAAGTTATTTCATATATTCATATTGGTTATGGTTAGCCCCTTTCATACGAGGAATGAATTTGAATTATAATGTTTAATGTGGGTCCCAATATACCCCCTATATTTATTATTATGTCTTATGAGACAAAGAATAATTTGGTTTTGGCTGAGGCCTTACCCTGATATTTTAAGACGTCTGGGCTGAGGATTTGACAATATGTTTTAGATGTCTGAAATTATGAATTACTCATTATAAAATTTGTAATTTATAAACAATGTAATTATTAGACTAATATAATATCAATTGTTATCTTTCATTTTCTTTTGATCATTTATAAAGATTTATTTAATCAACTATCATTCCTACCATATTATGCTCATGTATATTTTTAAAGGAATTTGTTTGTAGTTGTATACCTTTCCTAATGTTTATGTTTATGATAACTTCTGATATATTTATTGCACTTACTAGGCATATAATATCTCCCCTTTATTATTTTTTATTTCTCCTTAGTATGTGAGGATGAATATTATTAATGAATTACTAGGATAATCTTGGAGTTATGGATATTTCCAATGGAATTATTATATTGTTTTTCCTTTCAAGTTGTAATGTAAAACATATGTTTTTATCTGGTTTTTCAAAACTATTGAACAATTTTTTCCTTTGGGATATTAATTTCTTATAATTATACCAATGAAATAAAATAATGCACCAACTCCAAGCATTTAGTGTCAAGGTTTTATAATTGGTATCATATGGAGTTTAGTAGAAACCTTGTAAACTAGATTTAGAAAACATAGATTAGGGAAAAAACCCTAAGATAGACTTTGAGGATAAGCTTACAAGAACATACTACAATTTTAGTAAGGTAGATATTATGTAAATATTCCTAGAAATTCATACCTTTCTAGATACTAAAATTATACAAGAATCTGGAATAGGTGTACCTCGGAGTAATGACTTCGAAAAAGTGTTTTAGGCCTTACTCGGGGTAACATGGTACACAAAAACAGGCCATACTACACACATGGTTTGACACTCTTGGGGGATATTCTTAGTATAATTCACATTTTCTTTATATATAATTATAAAGTATTTAAATTTAAATTTGTCCTCAAAGAAACCATGCTTATGATTATGAGATTTGACATGCATAAAATTTCAATTATTGTTAAGTGTTTTCCTAGTTCAAAATGATACATTATGATTAATAAACTTATTTAATATATTTCATTATTTAGAAATGGTGTCTATTTGAAGGAATATAAATAGCATGAATGTTCACAACCGATATAGGTATTACCCACCTATGAAAGATAATGATGTTTGTTATTGAGATCTGACTAGTGTTGAGAAACTTATAACTATCTTGGGATAACCGACTCGGGTTATGTAAAATAACCATACGCTTATAGATGCTATTGATCTAAAACATAGAGGATCAATTTTATACCTCTTTACGCGATAAAATACTCCATCATTCAATGATATTATGAATCCATTTATAGTAGAGTAGTGGTTATGTTCTTTAGAGAATATATTTATCGCTTTGGGATATAATGAAATGGGGAAGAAAATCATGATAGTTTATTTTAAATTGGGATATGTGGATCAATGGTGGTTGAAAATTCAAAACACTAAGGAGGATGAAATATAAGAAATGAAATGAAAGGACTTTATGAGAATATTCTTGGAAAAATATTCTACTTGAGTACAGTGAGTGGATATAGAAGGGAAATTATTGAGTCTGAAACAAGAAGAGGATGAAAAGGTTACGAAGTATGAATTCAATTTTACAAGGTTATAAAGGCATGTTATTGACTACATATGTAATTCAAGGATTAATATTGATTGATTCCTTGAGTGTTTAAAACCATTACCCCAAAGGTTATTGTTATTCCATATATTCTCATCATACAATGATATAATCTCATGTGAAATCAAGATAGAGAAAGAATTATCTATGTCATATGACTTTAAGTGAAATCAAGAGAAGAAGAGGGTAGTGGAGGAGACAATAGATAATGGGAAAAATAAAAAATGGAGTTTTATAACAAGTGATACTTATTGAAAGAAACACCCCAAAGCATGATTAAAAGGAAAAATAGTCTCTTACAAATGTGGAGAAAGAGGCCACTAATTTGGAGATTATAAGAGAAATAAAGAAGATACCAATGTTCAATGATAAAATTGTAAAGATATTGGATATTATGGAAATGAGTTTCCTATGTGTCAAGGAAACATTCCCCAGAGAAGGCCAAGGGAGAAAGACCAAGATTATGTGATCACAACTGCTAAAGTAGAAGTTTCAAATGATGTGGTGGAATGTACTTTAATAATTTCATCATACTTATCCAATTATTTATTTGATTATAGATAATCATATTATTTTATATCTTCCCATTTTACCAAAAAAATTGAAATTTTCAATTCAATTTAATAAAGGATTATTCAGCCAAAACTCATAAGAGAAGTATCATTGCATTAAATATTGTCAATCAATCCCCCTTATGGAACATAAACATACTTTTTTTTGCCAACCTTATCATCATACCCATGATTTAATTTGTTATAATTCTTGGTATGAAATGGATATGAAGATATGATGTGAAAATATATTGCAATAAGTAGGAAGTTATAGTTGTTGAGAATGATGTAGAATCTTTTATCTTTAGAGAAGAAACCTCTTCATTTAATTCTTATCTAGATCCAACCCCAGTGTATCTATTATATGTAATTCTTGGGGTGGAAGTTAAAGAAATATCAATGGGTGAGGAAAGAAATCTTAAAATTTAGGATGTAACTATTGTGCAAGAATACGATGATGTATTCCCATTGGATTTACCTGGACAAACACTGGAGTGAGAAATTGAGTTTCCTGTTGATTTAATTCATGGTGTAAGGCCTATTTCAAAGATCCCTTATATAATGACCAAAGAAGAATCAGTAGATATGAAGAAAAAACTAGAGTAATTGAGTGATAATAGATTCATCCACCCTAGTGTTTCTCTATGGGGGAGATCCTGTAATTTAAAGTAAGATAAAAGACTAATCTATGAGGTAGTACATTGACAAAAGGGTGATCAAAGCTATTAAAATAAATAACAGGTATCCTCGTACCCACATTGATGATTTATTTGATCAAATACATTGAGAAAAATATTTTTCGAATGATGAAAATCGATCTGGATATCATCAATTGCGTTTGAGAAAGAAAGATATTCAAAAGACAACATTTAGAATCGGGTATGAGTATTACAAGTTTACAGTAATACCTTTCAGACTGACTAATGTACCCTCTATTTTCATAGATCAAATGAATAGATTTTTTAAGGAATATCTTGATTATTATTCTATGGTATTTATTGATTATATCATGGTATAACCTAATATCTACCAAGAACATGAGAATCAATTGAGCATCAATCTGAAGACTCTTAGAAGATCAAGCTATAATGGATGTTTAGGAAGTGTTAATTATAGCTTCAAATAGTTTCTTTTCTTGGCCATATTTTCTATAAGGATGAAATATTGTTGGATCCTACAGAGACTAAGGTAGTTCATGAATGACCAACACCAATGAATATAACTGAGTTACATAGTTTTATTAGTTTAGTTGGTTTTTATCAATTTTTCTTTCATAAATTATCATAATTTTCTAACCTATTAACCAATATTACTCGTAATGGGGTAAAACATATATGGAAAAAAGAATGTGATTTTTTTGAATAATTTAATAAGAGATTTGTGGATGCTCTAATCTTGACTATACAATCCAGAAATGGTGGATTTATGATTTATAGTGATAAATCAAAGAAAGGACTCAGTTGTGTCCTTATAAAAAATGATAGAGTTATTGCATATACATCATGGTAGTTAAAAATTCATGAACAGAACTATATAAAACATGATTTTGAGTTAGTATCTGTAATCTTTTCTATGAAGATATGGAGACATTACTATGGTGATTGATGCGAGATATATACAAATCACAAAAGATTAAAATATATCTTCTCATAGAATGAACTCAACATTAGGCAAAGGAAATGGCGTGAGCTACTTAAAGATTATGATTGTTTCATAAACTATCATCAATGGAAGGAAAATATAGTGGAAGATTCATTGATAAGGAAGAACCACGAAATTATGAACAGAGTGGGGATTGACAAGGATAATATGTACACGAATCTAGTGAGGATGGATATGATAATTATCAAAGAAGGTGAATAATCATTACTTTTTCAATTGGTTTCTATATCATATTTATTGGAAATAGTTAAAATTTATCAATTTTATGATGAGAGTTTTCAAAAGGGAATTAATGTTGTGATTGATGGGAAGCTGCCGAACATTGTGTTTGATTATTGAATTATGAAATTTGGGAGAAGGCTCTGTGATCCCTCTATACCTGGGATAAAAAAGGGGTTACTAAATGATTCACATAGGTATAATTTCTCTATACAACCATGTAGGACTATGATGTATAGAGATTTGAAAGAACATTTCTGTTGGGAAAACATGAAGTGTGAAATTTCTAATTATGTATCAAGATGTTTTGTCTGTCAACAGGTGAAGGCTGAAAGGAAACTTCCAAGAGGGTTTATGAAACCTCTTCTTATTACTATATGTAAATGGTATAACATAACCAAGAATTTTTTCAGTGTATTACCAAAAATCCAAGAAGGAATAATGCAATATGGGTAATTATTGATCGACTTGACAAATCTAGAAAATTTCTTTGCAATAAGGGAGTTTTTTTCTACTATAGTATATCAAGAAAGTTGTAAGACTTGATGGAACACCTTTCTAAATTGGGTTTTACCGTGATCCACGATTTACTTAAAAATTGTAGGAAAGTCTTAATAAATATTTGAATATTGAGATTTATTTGAGTACTACTTATCATCCTCATAGTGAAGGGTGGTCATAAAGGACGATCCAAACATTAAAAGTCATGATGAGATTATGATCAATTTATTTTAAAGGTATGTGGGAATAGTATTTACCTTTGGTAGAGTTTTCCTACTATAATAGTTTCCATTAAAGTAATTAAATGGAACCATATGAGGCATTTTACGGAAAGAGATGTTATATAAAAACATGTTGGGATGAAGTTTATGAAGGGAAGTTTATAGGCCCAAATCTTTTAGAGGATACAACAAAAAAGGTAAGGACTATTAAAACTCATATCAACATAGCTAAAAGAAATAAAATGATCTATACTAATAATTGACGGATGTATTTAGAATTTGGAGTGGGAGATCACATTTTCTTGAAATTGTATCTGTGTAAGGTTGTTATAATATTTGGGAAGAAGGGAAAATTGATCCCCATGTACACTGGACTTTTTGAAATTCTAGAGAGAATTTGAGTTGTGGCTTATCGTTTGGCAATTCTGCCTAGGCTTTCTATGGTACAAAATTTTCTCAACATGTCTTTTTTAAGGAAGTACATTCTAGAATGAACACATGTAATCAATTAAACTATTAAAAAACATGGTTTTATCTCTACTAAAAAAATACCATTATCAGTACTAAAAAATAACGGATAAATAACCCTTTTATCAGTGAAAAAATGCACTATTAAAAGTGTCCGTTCTCAGGGCATTTTTTTTGCGCTCATAAAAGACAACTTTTATCAGCGATTCAAAAAAATCAATGATAAAACATAAAAAAATATAAAATTTTAAAAACTATTTCTCTAAATAGGGGGATTTTATAGTGCTTGACCCCTTTCGACAACACTCTATGTTTCCCCCACCTCTGCCACACACCCCAATCACCGCCACCCTTTAACATCGCTAGCCCAAATTTTACCCATGCACACGCCCCTTCCTCCCCCAGTATTCGAACTCAAGTACTACTTGATTGACACCTAAATGCATTACCACTCCTTCATATCGCATAGTTCTCGATTTAATGATATATATATAGTTCTATTTATTACTATATTAGTATATATATATAATTAGTTATATTAAAATATTATTATTTATTTATAAATTAATATATATATATATATGTGTGTGTAGTCATATAATAATACATATATTAATATATATATATATATATATTAATTCGTATATTAAAATATAGTTATATAGTTATTTATATTTATAGATGTATATATTTATTGTTATATTAATATATATATTTATATATATTTATTTTTATATATTTAGTTATATTTTTTATCAGTATATTTATTTTTGTATTAATATATATTTATAAGATCAGTTTTAAATACATTTATAAAATAGGTTTTTGTGTGTGTGTTTATAAATAAATAAATATATATATACAATATACCCACACCTAGAGACATATATATATAGTGTGTATTTGTGAGTATAATTATTCAAATATATATAAATATACTTACAAATACTATATATTAATATGTATAAACCTATGTTAGAATATATACATGACATATATTTTTTTGTTAATACAAACACACAAATACACACACACATTATATATGTATATAATGATTCATATAATTATATTATAAATAAAATGGATATTAGTTTTTATTTAGACAAGGATATATTTTGAGAAATGTATTTTATATGTAAATATGTTAATTATTTATTTATGAAATTAAATTTTTAAGTGTGAGTATATAAAAAATATTTACATATTGATATATATTTGATTATAAATAAAATTACATTGTGAAAAATAATAAAATTTCAAAACAATAATATCAATATGAATGTAATACCTTGGTAGAAATTCATTACCCATTTAAGAAGGGAAAAAGACCCCATTAAATGAGGATTAAATTCCATCGAATTTCAAAATAGTAGGTTTCCACAACTAAAAAATCAATATTAGAGGCCTTATAGGTATTTTTTAGGCCTTCAAAATAGAATACAGGTTTTATCGAAAGTCACTATGGAATAGATCTAATCACAGGCTTTGATTTGATATGTGATAGTGCCCAAACAGATACTCGGATCAAAAGTTATGTCCATTTTCAGTTTGAGTTATGTTTTCAAATTATTTTAGATCTTTTATTAATTTTTTGATTTTTTGTCTTCAAATTATTATTAAATGATTATTAATTGATAATAATTAGAAAATAATTAATTGATAATATGTTTTGAAATATTTTATAAAATTTTTTCACTAGATATCTCTTATATTAAGTGTAAATGTCAATTTATACTTATCTATAACATATTTAAAAATTATATATATTATATTTCTTTCAATATAAGAATATTTATATGTAAATATATTATTTTTAATGATTTTTTATGAAACATACACTTTATCATTGATAGTAAAAAAAATCATTGATAAATACCACCCTTTTTTTGTATTACTAAACAAAGTACTAATAAAGGTGGTGTTATTAACAGTGCTAAAAAATGAACTAATAAAGGGGGTACCTTTATTAGTTATAAAAAAGAAACTGTTAAAGGGAAAATTTTAACAACACTTTTTTTCTATATTAAAAGAACCACTAATAAGATCCTTTTTATGATTTTGAAGGGCATTGCTATGAAAACACATTTTTGTGGTAGTGTTATAAGGGAAGAGAATTGTAACCTTTCTGATCTTACTCTGAATAGGCTATCTGAATTTTGGACACTAAAGAATAAGAGTCAAGGAATCAGATGGCTCGGCTGGTAAAAGTACTATAAAAAAATCATAAAATTAAAGTGTTAATATGGGATCCTAAAGACCTTATGAAGAATGCATAACCAATTCATTTTATGAGGTAACATTTTGGAAATTTTGAGGATGGAGTTTTTGTTAGGGGGGAAGAATGTAACGTCTTAAGGTTTTATAGATAAATTTAATATAGAATATAATCCATGAAACACTGTGTCTCTTCAAAACAATAATTTTTTTATTTCAACCAAGTAGTTAAACATAATTGTTTCACCTCTGTGATTTTAATTTTGAAGAATGGACATAAACGTGTGCGATCTGTAATATATTAAGAGTATGATAGAATCAATTTACATTTTTAGTGAATAGTGACTGACCTTAGGAATTTTTTTATGACCCTTATGAGTAGTAAAACTACGTAATTAATTTCAACAAAACCCATTAATGTATAAATAATATTTAAGAACCTTATAAATAAAATTAAGATATAATTATATGATGGTGTAAATAAGTGAATATTTCAAAATTAATAATTAAATGTTTGTATTTTTGAGAAAAATAAATATTTAATTACAATTATAAAATTAATAGATTTATTAAATGTATAATTATTTTTAATAAATTTTTTTCATAAATTAATGTTTTGTTTTCCTATGATTTTAGTATAATTTTATATTACCTTAGTTATTTTTTCAGGGTGTTATAAATTCAGTTTTAATTCTAAAAATTGTATTTTTTGAGTAAATGATTATTTAAATTAAAAAATTAAATTTATCATTTAAATAAATTATATTCATAAAATTGAGATCAATTTTAAATTATACACATTGAAAATATTTTTAGGTTCGATTTTTGGTATTTTTCTAAAATACTAGAATTTTTTATGAATATTGAAATACAATAATTTTTTAAAGATGCTAAATACTTGAATTATGGAGTTGTAGATTATTTAAGGTTGATATAAGAACCCTTGGTTCAAACTCACATGACTTTATTACTATATATAGTCATAAGGATCAAAACTATTTATTGTCTTGAGGAAAATATTAAAATAATGAGAAATTACCCTCTCATCGACTCTAAAAACCACCCCTGACCCCCTCTTCACCTCACACATTCCAAGTATTGAGACATCTCAAATTTATATCAAGAAAAATTTCCAACATCCTATCCCATATCCATTATCTCTTTGTCCCATCTAAAGACCACAATCAATTCCCTTAAGGATATTCTAAAGGAGGAGTATTCAAGAGGTAAAATCCTCTAACCTTTTCCTTTTAGTTTTATTTCAAGTTATTTATTTTATTATTATCTCCTCATCTTCTCTGTAAAAATGATAATGATAAATCTATTATAATTTATATACTATAATTATATCATATTAATGAAATTAATATCATCGATATCTTTACTCTCTTCCTTTTATTTTAAAAATGAAATCAGCACTGGGGAGGTTCCGATTTACAACCTTCGTGGACGACGAACATTCATTCTTAAATTTATTTTTCTAGGATGGTCTTGATACCATTTTTATGGTTAAAACATGATAAATATTTTTATTATAACCTATTTAATGATTTTAATCTAGTATATATTTACATAATACTATTTCATGAAACAAAATGAGTTCTTTATGATCAATAATAGAGGTAATAATAAAAACGATTAACACTAAATGTATTGCCTAATGATTCATTATCATACCATATAATTAAATGGTATATATAACCATTTACTATTATTTATGTTAATTTATATCATATAAATTAAATCTAGAGAATTATACCCTTTCCTCATGAAGTTACACACACATATACAAGTATACCGATCGTGAAAACCAATGAAATGAATGCTCCCATGCAATTAAATTGTATATTATAAGTCGTCAAAAAATACACAAATGAACTAAATAAAATTATAACAAATAAAATACATGTATATAAAGTTTTTAATTAATTAATTAATGTATATAATCTGATTATCCCATATATTACGGTCAAGTTCATAATTCATTTGTATATAAGGTAAGGGTTTTCTACACAAACCTCCAATTTCTTTCAGGTTACTATTTTTCTCTCATTACCCAAATTAAATTCCTAATTATTATTATTTACTCACACTAAATTATGTGTTAATTATATTTATATATATATATGTACCAATGATAATCCTTATTTATTTTATGTGTAGTTACATGTTTTTAAAAGGATCTTTCTCAAATTCTTCCTGACAAACAAGCCTGATTGAAGGAAACTTCTTGAATTCTTACTTATTTTCAAGTGCACATGATAATATTTTTTTAAGTGACAGTTATTTTTATAAAAAGAAATAATTTTATCATGGAAAAAATACCCTAGATAATTTATAGTTTATTCATATATTTTCCCAAGAAAAATATTCCTTTCAATGTAAAAGGGTGTTACTCTAAATAATTCTTGGATAATTTTATTAAGGTATTTTCATCTATTTCAAATCCACCTATTTAAACATATTTTTATCAGGATTAAAATATTATTATTTTCATATAAAATATTTTATTAAATTTTATATGATATGTTTGACTATAGATATTCTATCATAATACTATTCATCATACTACTCAAAATGGTTAGTGATTATGTCTCTAGATTGGGGGAAGTTATTTCTTAAGTTCATGTTTTTTCTGCTTAGCCCCATTCATGTGACGATTGAATTGGACTGAGAAATTGATGGATGGGGGCCGATATAACACCTAGTTGAATAATTTGGTCTCATGAGACAAAATTGAATTGGGTTTTGGTTGAGTCCTTTCCATAGTATTTTCAGACGTCTCGGCCGAGGCCTTGACAATCTGCTTTAGACTTCCAACATCATGCATTCCCTTATTATCCTATAAGTAATTAATAAACCATGGGATTATTTGACTAGTATAATATCAATGGTTTTGTTTCATTTTCTTATGATCATTTATATGGATTTGTTTTATCAGCTATCATTCCTTCCATATTATGCTCAGGTATATTTTTAAAGGAATGTATTTTTAGCTGTTCACCTTGCCTAATGATTATACTTATGATAACTTCCATTGTATTTCTTACCCTTAAAAAGAATATGATGTCCCCCATTTCTTGTGTTTTATTTTTTCCCAGGATATGAAGATTAATATTATGAATGACTTATAGGGATAATCTAGGAGTTATGGATGTTTCCAATGTAATTTTTATTATTTTTTCCTTTCAATTTGTAATGTAAAACTTATTTTTGTGTCTAGTTTTCTAAAACAACTTAAATATTCATTCCTTCGGGATAAATATGTATTATAATCATATAATGTAATAAAATAATTCACCATATATATGCTTTTGTAGTTAGGGTGTTACATTGAGGATTAAAAATATAATATTGAATGGATGGAAAAACTTTTCTTTAAATATTTTGAAATAATTTTGTTGAAAGCCAACATTGTAAAAAGAGTAAAAAAATTGTTTTTGAAAATAGGAGATGTAAATTATGGTAGTCACTTTTTATAACATATAATTGTGTTTCCAAATATGAAGGATAAAATTTTATGTAAAATAAAATACGGAAAAGGATGGGAAATCATTATTAAAGGGAATGTCAATTATTCTCAACACTGATGTACTTTTTTATGAAATAAATTCATTGAGGAGAAAGATTTGAGTCAAAAGTATCATTTTCCCCATAGAGAATGAGAAGGTATTGTGATCTAAAATTATAGTGTTTAAGAAATCAATCTTGGAAGAAATAAGTTCAATAATATGTATTTTTACTCAATAAAGGGAAATTAGATAATAAAAAGCCTTAAAAATTTAATATCTGTTGAATCAAATTCCATTCAAAGAAAGAACATGATATGAATATTCAAACACCATGAATTTTGTGGATATGGTAAAAGAAATACTTTAGTCCATAATCACACCATATAAAAGAGATTATGGTGAAAAATATCAAACACATATCATGGATTTGAATATTATACAAAGAAACTCTAACCTCGTATTCATGTATACTCAAACGTGCTCTAACCACCTTGAGAACTTCTGATTTTAAGGGGAAATATCATTGGAAATTATGGTGTTAGGATATATAATTGATACCATAGGATTATGAACACGAGAGATAAATATAGGAATAGAATAATAGAAGTCTTTTAGGATAATATTATAAGGGATTGGTGTGTCATGAAGGGGTTTAAGTGTTATTCTTTTATAATGGAAGAAAAGGGAACTTTTGTGAAAACCCATTAATTTACAAAAATGTAATGACACTATTTAATAGTCAAAATATCTAAAAATGACAATGAATGGGGTTTTTGGAGGATAATGTTGATGAAACCTCTACCACTCATTTTGAAAAATGTTTTAAACTAGATTGAATCTATTTACAATGTGTTTTTTAGATTTTTCCATTTTCATTTTTACATAATAAAATAGTTTTTTACTAATTAAAATATTTTTTTTAAAAATTCAAACAATCATATTTTACCAAATTTGGGTGTGAGTAATCTAAATTTAACCTATATTTTATCCAATTATATTTTAAAAAATTATTAATATATATTTTAAATTAAAACATTTATTATATAGAAAAAATATTCTATAGAAAAATAACATTTTTATCGTTAAAGGTTATGAATCTTATTTATTATTGATTACCAATTGATTGAGTGATAATATATTTATATATTGGTTTAAAAATTATATTAAATTAACTTTTTGAGATGTGTTTTCTATATTTTTTATATAAAAATTAAACATTATAAATAAAATAATTATTCAATAACACCTGTTTTACCATTATTATTTTCCTAAAATTTAATCTAATAATCAAAATTTTATTACCAAAAATGAAATTGAAATTATTAAAGAATATTATCACAGTGATCTTAATGAAACACATTTTGATATTTTTAATTTCTATAATTTTTGAAATCAAAATTTTAATATAAGTGAATAAACACAATTGTTTGAGAAAAATATAAGTTATTTATACCAAAATTTTCACATGGGTTTAATAAATTCAACATAGTATTTTAAAGTTTTTTATATTTAAAATGTTTCAAAAAAATTTTAGTTAATTCTTTTCTTATGATAATTTCGTAAAAGGGAGGGTAAATAAAAAATCAGTATTTTTTACTATTCATATAAAAAGTAATTATTTATGAAAAATATCAAAGATTCTTTCTAATATAATTTTTACATTTTGAGTTCAAAAATGAAGTTCATTTTTTAGAATTAGAATTATAAAATTATAAAATCTATCTTTAAAATGAAATTTTATAATGAAAAACTACTTTTACTGAAAAAAGACCTTTTAAAACATTAAGCGTTCTTAATCCTTTTTTTTGCATTTATAATTGATTAAAATATTTTAATTTTCATGAACATTTTTAATTATTAAGATTTATTAATTATATTTATCTAATGTGTCCTAGATCATTTTATATTTGTGTTCCATGTTTATAAAGACATCAAACATTGTATTAATTTAGAGAAAAAGAAATATATTACAAAATCTAATGGTATTACACCTAGTGTAATGTGATTTTAAGAAAACAAATGTTCATTATATAGAAATTTCCATACCCTGATTCACCCCTCTTAGAGTATTACTCACCTAAGTACTTTATTTGGCTTAAAATATAACCTATGGTCACCCCTATACTATGTATTATCGTTTAATACCTAATTAATTTGATGTGTAATGATAACATAATCACTACCACATTTCCTTTTTTACTAGTTTATATTAATTTTTAAAATAAAAGGATTAATGATACTATACCTCTATTCACTATCTTAAATTGAGATCACTTCGAGGGGAAAAATACTTCAAACTCTTTGGCTGATAGAAACCATGAACTTTTTACTAAATTAATAATTGATTCTCTTATTTAATCAATGAATCACTATAAATAACACCCAATTATGCGTAAAATTTGGATTTTCCTATAGTCTCACCTACCTTGGTCTATAAATTAAGACCTAGGCTCCCTACATATGGAAACTCCCTAAATATACTCATTAATCATTACAATATACATTACACCCATCACCCTTATCTAGAAATATAAATTATCTATTTCCATTGATTCATTATAGACTATTGGATACATATAATTCCCTTCAAATTTGACTACATTTTGATTCAAATTTATTACTTGTGAATCTATCCTAAATAAGGTATTAACAATGATATGATAATATAAATTTATTCCATGAAATATGTGGATACGAACTAAATTATTTAGTCTCTTTTAAGATATCACAATATTTTAAGATAAATATTATTCATTTATATAAAACAATTTGTTGTTAAAACTTCAAATTCTAAACCCAAAAGTGAAATTTAGATAATTTTACATAAAACATATGTTCATAAAAAAATATTAAATATGAAATAAAGATATAAACCAAGGATTATTTTAAAATTTTATCTATACACTTGTGTAAAATTTAGTTTATTAAACCCATGAACACTATAGGTGAATTAATGGAATCGAAAGGGTTCACCATTAATTAATAATGGAAACAATTTATTTATAAAGTTATCCTTGTTATATCATCTTTATTTCCATTTAATTAATGATACATGGAGTTAATATTTATGTAATAAAACCATGAAGATCCCCGGATTAGATCAAATACATAAAAAATATGAGGTAAAATATATTTATTCTTTAATATCACATGATTCGGTCTTTGATAGATAATATATAATTAAAAACTACCACCACCTTTATAAAAAATATCTCTTATAAAAATTAAAACCTTTAATATTAAATTATTCTTTGCATGTCTTTAATTTTTACAACACTGATTGTTCAATGGAATTATAATTTTAAAAAATAATATTTGTTTCGGGATAATGAATAGTTAAAAAGTGCACTTCTATTTAATAAGGTAGTCTTAAGAAACACTTACGGAAAACATAAAAAAACCTATCAACTATATTGGGTATCATGGGAAATTTATTTTCTACTATGTATTGAAGAGATAAATCTACCTATTTTAAAGATATGTGTATAAATTCTTGAATAATGTAACCACATATTCTTGAATCCGTATCTTATTCCCCTCAAAATGTTTGAGTTGTCCCATATGGGGATACGAAGATAACTATTATAAAATATCAATTGATTATAGATTTATAATTGATAATTTAGTTTATCCAAATGATAAGTTCATATGTTTTTATCTCCAAAACCAAAAAATCATCATGAATTCAATATCAACTAACATAATGGTGGATTACTAAAATTTGAATCCATTATTGTTTCTTTTTCCCCTAGGGTAGAAATCTGTATAGTATAAGACCTCAAATTTAAATTAAATCCAAAAATAAATACTACCCATGTAGATATAAAATATAGAGATCTATCAATATTAAATAAAAATTAAATGAGTGTAGAATCAATTGAGATAATATATCAAATGGTAGATTTTCCCACCTAAGAATTTGAATCTTCATACATTTAATCCACTAAAAAGTGTCAAAATTATCCCTTTTGTGGACTATCCATTATCTATTGGGGTTTAAACATAGTTAAAAATTATTTATCCACTATTTTATTTTGATTTTTTTGTTGGGTTGGATGCCTATTAACTATTTCCTATAGAGAAAATACCCAAATAACATATTTAAATGATCCAACATTCCCCATTGGTAGTACTATCTTTTTTTAATATGTAATTGAGTCTTTATATGAATATTTTCTAAAAATTAGTAAGAAATATTTAAATTCTCTCTTTGAGAAGTCCCTGAGGAATTTAGCATGATTTTCTTCTAAAAATCCCTTTCCTTCCTCTTATTCCAAAAAAGAAATCTCTCATCTACTAGAGTCTAAAAATCATTCTGCCTCATTTTTCATCCTCTTACACACAATAAATCAAGTTATACACTGGAATAATTTATTAAATCAATCATTAAAACATATTTTAAAATAATTTATAAAAATACACAATTTGATAAATAAAAATTATGGATATAAAAAACTAAATTAACCTTAAAAAATAATTTATAAATAATGATTCAAAACCCACTTATAAATATTTATAAAAAATAACGAAAAAATAAATATTATTTTAAAATCTAAAAAATATATATAAGATCTTTCCCAAGATAAGAATATATTGGAACTGCTAACTTATATATACTTCCTCAAATCCTCCAAAAGTTATTTATATGATAATCATAATATGATTATACCTAAAGTCCCATCATTTGGATTTTTTTATAAATCACTATTTATAAAATAGTTGATATAATACCCGTTTAACAATGATTTTCATGACACATATATGTTTGGAACAAACCTTTTAATTTATTTGGCATGAACCATCAAGTTTTTGAATGACCCCCATCTATCTCAGTATTAGTGTAAATGACTTGAAATGAGCGGCATAAACCCCATTCAACTTGAAAAAACACCTATGAAACTTTCTATTTTCTAGGTATAGATAAATAAAGGTATGAAGGTTCCAGTATATCACACAACCCCTATAAAAATTAATAAATAATTATTTCAACTCCTAAAAAAATTGAAGTAAAAAAATTAGAATTTTTGGATTTTGATATGTTACTGAATACTTTGATTAATAAATATATTGAAAAATCCACCAAATAACTTTATATTTATATTTGATTATTTAACCTTCATTTACCATCCAAAAAAATATACACTACCTTAGAAATACTAGAGAGAGGACTATTATGAGATTAGAGGAACAAAACTGAAGTGTGTTAAAAATATAGAGAACAATCGTCTGATTTTAAATCTAATACTCTCTTATTTATTTATATTACATGTAAAAATAAATTATAAAAGAGAAAAACCTTTAAAATTTATCCCCTTCATCTCTACCCCATCATCTATTCCACATTATTAAATTTCTCTAGTGGATTTCTATATTTATAATGATTAAAACCGAAAACAAATTCTCTAAATTCATGTTTTAATAAATTATTTTACCATGTAAAATTTACCCACATAAAACCCTCAAAAATATATTCTTTACTAAAATTATTAAATAATCATCTATTAGTGATATGTTAAATTTTTTATAATCATTGGATAATTAATATTAAAAAGGATAATTTTTCTTTTTCTCATTATAAATACAATTTAATAAATTAATTCAAGGTATTAACTAAATATATTACATGAAATGTAGTATGGATGAATAATTAGAGGTATAATCTAATAATATTGAGATAAAAATACCCTTATAAATTAAATAGTAATTTTTTTAAATTAAAAATTAAATCATCCAAATCAACTTAGAAGTGAGGTTCTACAACCATAAAGATTTTCAATTATCTTATCTTTAAAATAATTCAATTTATATAAATAAAATCCTTGGATTTTATAAAATTATTTCATATAAAATGTTTGATAAAAAGTTTATAGAATTTATTCCTGATTTTTTTACAAAAAATTTACTTTTATTTTGACTAATAATATATGAAAAAACTAAATAAGGATTGAAATTTTATTCTTATAGAAATATTAAATATTTTTTGATAAATATCCATTAATAAAAGTATTTTTTGAAAAAATTTAGAAATTAAAAAAATTATAAGATTGTTATAGAGAAATAACTAATTTTGTTCAAGATGCATCGAAATAAAGAATATGGAATTATATTACTTCAAGAAAAAAACTTGAACACTTAATTAAATATTACTATTATTGGATTAGTCTTATAACATATATATTTTAATGATAAAAACTCATGTTAGTTATGTTTCTGATGAATCTAATGTTTTATGATAGTTATTTATATTCTATATAAATAGTAAAAGATGAATAAGCCATGATATATCATTTCCATTTACTAATAGTTTTATGGGGATACCATTAGTTTAAATATGATAGCACTCGAAACTTCGATCAAGTCAATATTTTACTACAGTTAAACTTTGCAATCGATAGGATCTATCACTAGTTTAAACTACCATCTTGTAGGGATACCGCTACTTCGAAGGACATCTTCATCTAGAAGATGCTACCATCACTTGATGCTAATCCTAGTTAAATGGTGACACCACCAGATGATGGAACCGTTTAGAAGATTTATCACTAAAAAAACTACAACTAGAATTTGGAGCATCTATCCTCACAAGGTGATACCATTTAGCGACGATACAGCTAGTTAATAAATTAGTTCTACCATTAAAGCATCTAAAACAAGAAGAGAAACCATGAGCGATGCTATTTCCAAAGATCTATCGAAGTTTTAAAGAATTATTTTGAAAATTAATTGCCTAATAGTTATTTTATACATTTAATGATAAATAAAATCTTATGTATTTAAGGATTATTATTCTTAAACAACACCACAATCATATTAGAGAAAAATTCACCATTTTATATTTATTTCATAGTAGGAGGATCTATATTATTCTATTGTTATCCTACAATTTATAATTAGACCACCTAGAATGAAATAAATTCACTAGAGATCACTCATATGAGTATGGAACTAGCATGGAAACAGAAATATATACTCTCATAATTTGGAATAAAAATTAAAATTGGTAAAAATTTGTGTTGACGAACCTGGACTCATAGAGAAGGAAAACATATGTATTCTCAAGAGTTTAATGACACTATTTTTTTTGAATTTAATATGTAAATTCTTCAATCTCATTTAAAATTTGGATTCAATAACTCTTGAATAACTAAAGCTTTTTATATTGAGAAAATTTACATTTTCTCGTCTCTCACTATGTTCTCATTCTATTTTAGTATACCATTCGAGAACTATTTTTATTTTACTCTATATATCTATAAATCATAGTCTCCTGTGATAAAATAGAGAGTGATTGAACTTGCATCTATTTTTCCATTAATTTTTTTAATAGGTCATGTGGACATGTAATCTTTTTATCCCATGTATAACTATAGAAGAGGCATTGTTCCTGGAAATCCTTTCATTCTGTTTTTCTAAACCCAATCCAGGTTGCAGATTAGTTTATTATATAAGAAACTATTTGAAAGTAGGTGATTTCTAAGTGGAGGATATTAAGTCCCAGCTTGATAATAAACCTCTTTTTTAAATTCCAATATGATTTATTTTTTATTCTTTTCTTGTTTTATTTTTGTTTGTTTTAAATCAAACCAATTTCAGTTGTATCAATTATTAAACACAACAATACTATGATATTTAACCTAAATTAGTGTTATATATATATATATTGATATAAGTAAATTAGTTTCAAAATTTAAAGTGTTTTCAATGTTATTTTACAAAGCTATGAATTTTATTTTAAGAATATTTTTTGAAGATAAAATTATATAACATTACAATTTTCTTAACTCGTCATTTTTATCAAATAGGTGGATATTTATTTTAAAATTTTCTTTAGTAGAAATTTTATGTGAAAAAAACTCTCTCCATCATGAGTTTTCCACTAGGAATAATATTTGTTATTATATCAGAGTTATTCCACCATGTTTACCAATAATTATCACTATAAATCTATGATTGATTTATATTGTTCTTTAGGTGAATATGAGTTTAATATAATATATACATATACAACTACTTTTAAAATTTGGGAAACTCTTTCTGTATTATATAAAGGGACTTCCAATGTTAAAGAAATTTTTATGAATAATCATACTATTAAGAATGACACTTTTGAGATGAAGCTTGTTGAATCAATTTCTAACTTCTATCATAGGTTTAATGAAATATTAAACATAATTCACACACTTTTAAATACAATTTCTGATATGGATCAAGTAATGTGACTTATTAGATGCTTTCTAGGTAGATGAAGTTGAACCATTGTTTCCATTGGAGAATCTTGTGGCATCATTATGTTGATAGTAAAGGAACTCATTGAAAAACTCATAACTTATGAAGAGGGTCTAAAAGTGAATGGGGAACAGGATGATAAACCTAGGAGAAAATATTTTCCATTCAAGATAAGTTATTCTATGAAAATATAAAATATCAAAGTTGGGAGTTCAAATGATGATGAATAAATATATGATAACGATGAAGAAATGGATTACTTATCCATATGTTTCATTAAAATATATAATAATTATAAATTATTAATGAACCCTAATTATAGAGGGAAGAAAAAAAATAGTGAAAATTTTAGAGAAGAATTGAAGAAGGATGATTACACTAATGAAATAACCTACAGTTAGTATAAAAGGAAATGAAACACCAAAAAATACTATCCAAAGTTTAAATATGAGAAAAATTATGAGGAAGAAGGTAAAATATAAAAAAAGGATATGAAATCCAAAAGTAGCGGACCGAAGGATATTTCAAATAAATCTAATTTTAGTATAGAAGATAAAAATAGTAAATCCAATATATGTTTCCTGAAAAACACATATGAGTTAGTAAAAATCATTATGGAATATTCTTCCCATACTTCTTTTCCTTATGAGAAATAAATCAATGAAGAAAATATTACTAGTGATGGTTTATTTGGATATTGTAATTTTTTCGAGGAAACATTTAATGAATTGAAGGATACATATTAAATTACAAAGAAGAAAACTTCTATGTCTACTCACTTTAAAATTTATTTTTCTATAGAACGGGATAAGAATTCTCAATTGAAAAAAATAAAATAAGGAGTTAAAATTTTGAGGTGAGAAATTAAAGAATAATATAAATAGATTCACTAATATGATAAAACATCTAACCTAGATTATTGGAAAAAATACTCTTTGTTACACTATATGAATTTGTTACCAACCTGGACATAGAAATATTTATAAAAATAAATTTGTACCAAGATCAAGTTCTAAAATTTCTATAAACAAATAATACTCATATAAACTTAATAAGGCTTTTATTTATGAAAATATAAGATCTTATTATAGGAATATAGTAAACAATTTATAGATTCATAATGATCTTATTACTAGAACCTTTGTAACCAATAAAATATGGGTACCAAAACCATTTTGGTTTAACTATATTTTGTAGGAGACATGGTTAAAATGTTTGAGTGAGTAATTTTGGTATCTATATAGTGGATATTCTAGAAATATCACAATGGACTATCAAGTTTCCATAACATAATCAATTTTGATGGTGGAAATGTCATGTTTTTTTGAATAATCAATAGGGGAAATTATTAGAATCATTCAAATCATTAACTCTAATACTATTTATTTTTTTAAAGGTTTATTTGTATATGGGTTAAAAATATAATCATCTTAGTATTTTATTATTTTTTATTTATTAATATCCTGTTAATTTTTAGAATAATTATTACAAAGTGATTGATGTTAATATATATTTTTTACTTTTATAAAAAATGATAATACATATGATGTTGATTTACATTCTTCATTTCCAAAAAAATTTATTTTTTAGTGACTTTTGAAAAGAATCTTAGATTTTTCATAGGATAATAGACCATTTAAACATACACTACCTTATAAATTCATCTAGGAAAGGTTTAGTTAATGATTGGAAAGAAAATTAATTATGAATAAATAATTCTATAATCCCTATCAAAAGGGAAAGATAAACAAAATATATTTCAAAATATAGAAAGAAGTTTTAACTTATCAACTGTTAGAGTTGGTTCACCTGCACATGTTTGTATATTCTATAGTTTTGAGTTTAGTAAGAAAACATTATTTTTATCTTATAGTGGATGATTATTCAATGTCTAAATGGGTATTTTTCTTTGATTATAAAAGTGAAGAACTTTCCTTTTTTCCCAAATATATCAAATATGTAGAGAATATAAGTGGGATTAGAATTAATACCCTAAGAAGTGGTTAATAAAATGAGTTTGAAAATCAATATTTTTAATCATTATGCACACAACATTGATATAATTAGAACTTTTATTCTCCAAAGTTCCCAAAATATCATGGTGTATTAGAAATAAGAAATATAACCCTTTAATATATTTCTCAGACTATTCTCTTTGAGTGTAATTAACTTATTTATTTTTAGGTAGAATCTGTGAACATAACTTTCCAATTAATAGAGTTATTATTAGTATGATTTTAAATAATACCCAATACTAATTATGTAATGGTTGAAAACCAAAAATTATTTACTTTAGATTTTTTATTATAAAGTATCTACAATAAATATAAAATAGAATTAATATTGGTTTAAAACCAGAAGTTAAGAGGGAATTTTCTTCATATATTCTACACCTAGTAAATCATATCAGTTATTTAATAAATAAACCAAGATTTCGGAAGAATTTATACATGTCAGGTTTTATTAGATAAATCTATATGAGCCTAAAAACTCTTTAAATAGTATAGAGGATTATCTTTTTGATCTATAATTTAATGCTAAACCTAGTGAAAATTTTACCAAACCTCCTATAGAAAATGTTCATAGTTCATAGTAATATGTTGAACATGAACAGGTGGATGAAAATGAGGTGTCATACCCTTATATTCTTAGAGTTATTATTACTCATAAATACGACTCCTTAGATACTATTGTCAGTTCCCTAGATAAAGGAGCTCAAAAAATATATTCTTTTAGAAACCAAGATGAACATCAATAGTTCATGTCACTTCTTGAACCTAAGAACATTGGTGAATCAATTTGTGATGAATTATAGGTGAGGAAAAAATAAGAAGAGTTCAATTAATTTTAAAGAAATAGTTTCTAGGAACTAGTTTAAAGAACTAAAGACTGACTAAATATTGGAACTGAATGGATGTTTATAAAAAAAGTTGATGAGTCTTGGATAATAATTATAAATAAAGTAAGACTTGTTGAAAATGGATATTTTCAAGAAGAAAACATTGAATATGATGAAAACCTTTCCCTAGTATCTAAACATGAATCCATTTGAATATTGCTTACCTATGCAACATATTTTAATTTCAAATTATATAAAATAGATTTTAAGAGTACATTCGTGAATGGATATATAGTTCAGGCAGTTTTTGTTGAACAACCTCCTTAAATTCAAAACCCTCATTTTCAAAATAATGGTTTTAAATTAAAAAATTCTTTATATAATTAAAAACAGATCATAGATATTGAAATAATAGGTTTAGATAATTTTTTATTTCTAAATGCTTTAGTAAAATAATATATATCTTCACCTTATTTTTTAATTGAATTTTATAATATTTATAATTTTAAAAAATATAGGTAGAAAATATTTTATTTATCTTCAAGAAATTATTTGTGTACTGATTTTTAAAAAATTATGCATAATAATTTGAAATGAGTTTTATGGATGAAATCAAAATCTTTCTTTATTTTCATATTTTTCAAAATAGTGGTGGAATTATTTTAAATCAATTAAAGTAAACCAAATATATTTTAATGTGTTTTGGTATGGATAATAGTCCTATGAGTGATATTTCCATGAGTACAATATATAATGACCCAACCTTAAATCATTACGTAATATTGATTTTATTCAATAATTTTATTTGAAATCACATTGAGGATCTTTTTAGGTTTATATTTTTAGAGAGTTACACCATAAATCATACATAATAAAACCAAAAAATACAAAGTGGAAACATCTTAATAGTATCCATTTTTCACTATATAAAACCAAAAATAAAATAAAACCTGATCTCTTTTATGGAGACTCTTTACGACTATCAACATAAATCCTTCTAATCACTTACTCATCCTTATGTCTTGTGAAAAACATTAAAAGAACATGGTACGAGAATAAAATTATCATTATGAAATATAAAAATAAGGAAATAATTATTCTATTTATAAACATAAAAAACTTATGAAAAAATTAAAATAAATTAAATATTTTCACCTTGAAAAGTAATAAATACATTACTTTGATAATAATATCATTTCATACATCTTTATAATCATAATATTACCATAAAACCCCTAAAAAGAATATAATATACAAAAATTTAATTTGGAAAATCATTATACTTTTCAATCTTATAAATACAACATCTATACGGTCGAATTTCCAACATTTCACTCTTAAAAAGGGAATAAGAATACCACCAACTTCCATACCCTTTACACTAGACAGCTATCACAAACCCACCTGTCATTGGTTTATCACAAATCCATCCATCATTGGTTTGTTATGGAACCACATATCAAATGTACAAGTAAAATTTTTATAATCGTAATAAATAAAATATTGAAATTTTTGACATTTCATTCATAAAATTTCATTTGCAATCATAAGAAAACATTTAAAGATATTGGAATAATCAATTTATTATAGAACCCAATGATGAAAAATAAATACCCAAAAATAAAAAATAAGGATTTTTAATTTAAAAAATCATGAAATATTTTAGTGGAATACAAAAAGAAAGCAATTCCCGCTGTGGTGAGAAAAATAATTTTTTTCATGCATGTTAAGAATAGAACATTCCTATTGTCAATTGTCAAAATTTTCTGTATAAATCACATAAAAGTCCCTTTTCTTAAATTTTTGAATTATATTAAAAATAGAAATAAAATTATATTTATAACTATTTTATATTCATATAAATAAATATGTAAAATAATATCAAGAATATTTTCATAAAGAAAATATCATGAAATTAAGTCTTTAAATATTCAAAGTGTCCCATTCCACTTTGAAAATTTAAATCACAAGTCGCATGAAAGAATAAAATTTAAAAAAACATAAATAACATGATAAGAAATAAATTATGGATATATATTTTAAAACATGATGTATATAAACTTTACAAATGAATATAGGTGCATATAATCAAGAAATTCTTCAATGAAATGATATTGAGACAAGATCCATTACCTTGGGTATGAATTATCTTATGTATATTTACATTCTTAAATAATAAAATTTTATTAATTATATAATTTCGTAGGAACATTTTTAAAATTTATTTTTACTTTTATATCACTTATTAAAATGTTTTATAAAACTATATAAACAATTATGTTTACATTATGTGTTTTGACCATATTCAGATTATTTGTCAAAACAACATTGGTAGGTCAACTATGGTCAAAGGGGTTATTATATAAACATATATAGAATAATAATCATGAAATAATTACCATATATATACATAAATTAAACTTTTAAAACCAATCATTAAATATATTTTTAAAAAATTAACCAACATTAGAATCATGGAGATGGTAGGCCGTACATACGAATGAGTAACATTCTCATTTTTCATTGATCGTTATGGAAGTAAGATAAGTAACAATTTATATTTAAATAATGATCATTATATAATATATACCATATTATTTAATCATTTATACATATATATATATATATATTATTTAAATTTAATCACATTGCTTCGTGGAGGTAGTAGTCCATACGTCCACAAACGACGTTATCACTTTTTCAGTGTTTAGAAAAGTGTTAAATAAAATGATATGTCATTTATAAATAAAGGTAATTATTTCATTAATATCATATATAATCCATTTAAGTCACATATATTTAATTAAACCCACCCTTAATATGTTCCATGTAGTGTGTGAATATATCACATCGCTTTGAGGAGGTAGTAGTCCATACTTCCACAAATGATGTCATTATATTTATACAAAATTGAATGTATAAAGGAATGTGTTATAAAAGAATTATAGAAGGATAATAAATATCATAAATATCATATATTAATATATATTTCATCATAATTCTCAACCATGAAAGGTGTTAAAGGACAAATGAACAACATTGTTTTGTGATATGGTAGTACATTGTATATAAGAATGGTACGTTCATTTCCAATTAAATGGATGTGTCCATAAGTGTAGGTAGAAATATTATCCCAAAAAATTTCATTATATTTATGATAATAATTTTATTATGTATTCATGTAATAATAATATTTTAGGATGTGGATAATTAAAATAAAATAAAATATATTGAGAAATGGTGGTTCTTCTAATCTGAGTAACTTTTTTTGGTTTTCACCAAAGGGATTACTTGGATACCACTAATACTAGAATTAAGATTCTAGTATTAGTGTTGAAACTTTTAAGAGATATTTGTGCAACACCCCAGGTAAATAAGGAATATGAAATTTTCATATTTATCCATATTTGTGAATAAAATATTAATATGAATTTAAAGGGGACGCTATGCTTGATGGCGTACCCAACACGCAACAACGAGTTTCTTGGAAATCTTACGTTGCACTCTAATAATAAAATAATATTATTTTAAATGGTAGTTAACATGTAGCCATTGTAATGGCGAGAATGGATAGAAATAACTAAAATATGTTTATATATGTTTTTAAATGTTTTTACATTTATCCAATAGAGGATAGAGGCTTAAAATACGGAAAGAATTCAATTTTAGGCGTATATGCCCTAGTTTTCACTAAAGGTTTACTTATCGCCTTTTGATGGAGAACCATCATTAAATATAGTTTTGTTCACTCTTATACATTCTACTGGACCAAATAATACTCTTCTTAAGAATCGGGACATCAAAATTTACTTTGTGTAAATTTTTGGTATCTTTCCGATAATGATCATTTTTTTATGAATAGTGTAAAATGTTGTATTTTAATTCAAAACCCCTTTTTAATCTAATTTATTTATATGATTAGATTATCTTTTGAATTGGTTTTAAAGTGAAATTAGAATATATTTTTACCATTTAATCCAATAGTGGTCGTTGGAATTAATTTCACTTTGAAATCAGACTTAAACTAGTGTCAATCTTTTGATACTTATTGTTTTATAAAAACACGCTATTTGCTCTGAGAGCGGGAATTAATTATTAAATTAATTAATGTGACTAATATGTTTTGAATTTTGTAAAACTGACTTCATTTTTGAATTCGGAATATCAAATATAGCTTAGGGTGAAGTTTTGGTATTTTTCTGAAAAACTCCAATTTTTGATGAATAGTGAAACCACTAAGTGGTAATCAAGAAAACTGATTTTTCAGTTAAATGAAAGTTTACCACTAATTTGTATTGGATTTTGAAAATCCGACATACATTGTTGTCAATAGTATGTAAAATGTGGTTCAATGGGATGGAAATAATTTTTTGGTGAATAGTAACTTATTAAGTTTTTAATCGCGATTAGTGGTAATTAGTGTAATTTAAGGTAAAAATGATATTATAAGAATGTGAAAACACCATGACACTTGTCCTAAACCTATTGGGTGAGTCATGGCCGACCAAGACAATCCATGGGACAACTTGGGGACCCCATGGATCCACTTTGGTTGGGAAATGACATTAATAACATTTTTATTTAATGTAAAAGTAAAATTGACACAAACATGATATGTTTTACTAAAACAATTTTTAAGTGGGGTTATACAAGTCATATTTTTGATTATAAATATTAATTGGAAATATAAAAATATTTCCTACATCATATCATTTTTTTTATAATTTTTAGACATTAAATAAATTAAATTATTTATGACATAATAATGATGCAGCGATGACATCATTATTTGACGATTTAAATAAAATGGAAAGATAATGTAAAATCTATGAACTAAACATGTCCAAAACTTATTGGATGAGTGGATTTAGAATCCTTATCACCTTATCCACGAATTATATCAATGTGGGACCTTTTGAAACCGAAACACAATTTCGAATAATGTAATATTTCTTTACTTTCCAAAAGTCCCCCTCCTATCCTCTTATAAAAGGCCCCCACCTCTACCTCATTTAACACACTCCTCAAGCCTTTGGCTCGGCCAACCCCAGCCCATTTATTCTCTCCACATCCCTCTCCTCATCCTAGAGGATTCCCTTTGGGCAGAATCCTTTCAAAGGAAGCCTTTAGGGTCAAATCAAAAGGAGTTACACTTTTAAAGGTAATTCATTCTCTCATGTTCATTTGTTTTATTTTGCTTCTCCAACCCCCTAAACTCTTTTTATTTATTTCTTTTGTAGAAACACCAGTATCTTCAATATACTAGGATTATGTTATAAGATTTATTAGAGCTACACTCTCACACAACTACATCAAATTGTTAAAGAACATACGGTTTCCGTGGATGGTGAAATTCTGCCTCCCGAAACGATGATTGTTCAATACTCATTTAACACCTTCAATGTTGGCCATTATGATGTCAATATTTTTATATATGATATATAATATGTTTATGTTTTCCTTATTCTTCTGTATTTTTCATTTTTTTCTTACCTTTATGGCTTCCATTATGGGTATACGCGATATCTTCATTTAAGGAAGTGCGGACTACCGCCCCCTCAAAGTGATTTGATTCGTTAAATACCATATGTGGGATGTATAAAGGATGGAAATATGATATTATATATGATATTATACTGGAATTATAATATACCTTTATATAATTATTATTCCATTCTATAAAATATGAAATAGAAATGAAAGTAGCGTTCATGCGTACGTACGGCTTACCGTCTCCATGAACGGTGCATTTCATTTCTTACCTCTAAATGATTATGTAATGTTATAAATGAATGAATGTACTGGATATATATGACATATATGATATCTACATCATGAATACAATTCTGGATATAATAAACATTTGTCCACACGAACAACATGTAATTGTAAGAAGTCCACTTTCGACTTAAGAACCAAATATCGGCAAAACAAATATTATTAACTTAAATGATTACATAATATTTATTACATGGTAATAAGTGGTATAAAAGGAATAATGAACTTGAAAAAGGTTATTAAGTAAGTAAAAATTAACTCAAGTTTATTATTCAGGAGATTAAAGAACGATCGAGTCAAGTCGGACCCGAGGTAAGGGATCCTACACCTCTCTTTCTTTTTAAGTACACTCTTTATGTCATTCCTTTTATGCTCATATTTCTTATGATTGGGATGTTATTTTATATTACACCTACATTAATTATTATGTTCATATGATGACAGACCCTATTTCCTCTCATAAATCATTTTGGAAGTTTTGAGTGGCGCCGTTAGGCTGCCGAATTTTCGTAAGGGATTTTTTTCATCTCACTTTTATTCTCGTGAGATTTATGCTACATTTTCCACAAATTCCATTGAGTGGTGTATGGACTGCCCAGTATTCTACTCTTTGTGTAATATACTTTCGTTTATGAGTATTTACATCAATGATCTATTGTCCTTCTTTCATGGGGTGTATGTTTTGAAAGATACCCAAGTCGGTAAGGGAACCTTTCACCCTCCTCTTTTTTAAAAGACTTCTTTTGTTGGGTCTTTTAATTTACATATTCTTATTTTGGGATATGTTATCATATATCCTTGTTGATGTAAATTTTATGTCCATGTGATGAGATACTCTTTTTATCTCTCGTCAACTCTTTTGATGTGATGCCGTTAGGCTGTCAAGGGAATTTTTTAACCCAATTTCGATTTCTTTGGGTTCAACTAGTAGTCATTGAATATGTCATCCATTGAATATGTGTGAATGACCTTTTATTGTTTTACACTTAATATCCACTTATATTGGGTGTATTTATATTTTTTAGACATATTTTTTAGATTTATTGTCCTTAATTTAAGGATACCTTCTTTATAAGGGATTTCATCACATTTGACATTTCTATTGAGGGTTCATTGTTGTTATGCACCAATTCACTCTTATATGGTGTATATACTGTCCTTTGGAGTATTATATCATGAATCCTTTTATTCTCATGATATTATAAAGTTCTGACTAAATGTTATTCCTCGATTATTGTATTCAAGTGTCTCTAATTTTGGTAAAACCCCTTTAACCAAAATATCGTTTTAAATGTTTTAATTATTTGTTCTTATTAATATCCATGTTTTCAAAATGGTTTTAAGGATTTATTTATATGGATATTAATGGTTTAAAATGTTAAAAGCTTCAAGGTGGTATGGGACACTTTGATTCAAAAATCTCTTTATTAAATGTTTTAAATGGTTTTGGAAATGGTTTCTTTTTGAATGGATTCATTATTTCAATATCCTAAAATGTTATATTGTGATTGAAATATGGAAATGTTATGTTTCCTTTATTCATGTTTATGTGATACAATTATGTTATGGTTCTTGGGCATTGTTATGAAGAACGGGTGGTTCCGTGATAAACTAAGGGTGGGTGAGCCCGATATAGCTCTCCAATGCATTGGGTGACGCGAAGGAGTGAAACGTTAAGGTTTCTCCGAAGAGATTTAGGGAATATACTGTGATGGGTATTCCAAACGTAACCAAGAGGGTTACTCCCTACGTAAGAATGTTATGAATGCTCAAGTTACCTTTATGTCTTATGTTTTCTATGATTTATTCATGATTTGATATGCCTATGTTTTATGGGTAAAGTATGATTTCATTCTTATGTATATATGAACTCATGTTTCCTTTCCATATTTTTATAACCCTTACTAAGCTTTTTATGCTCATCCCAAGTTTTTGAAATTCTTTTCATAGGTCAAGGGAAAGGTACATGATGTGACGATAGTATCAAGGATGTGTCAAGAAAGAATCTGTGTTTTATTTTAAATAGGTTTACATTGATGGGAAGAATGAATATTGTCTTTTATGTAACCACCTTGTTTAAATGTGGAATGTAATGCAAGTTTCATGATCTAATTTTCTAAAACTCTAAACCTGAAAAGATCCTCAATGTGTAATCTTGTAATAACTCAAGTTTAAGTAAGGTTTAAGGCTGGGGCCTTATAGTTGGAATCAAATGTCGGTTTAGATAACTTTAGAGGTTAGGGTATTATTTAAGCATAAGTGACAATTACCATAATGGTTAGGATTTTAGAAAGAGTCCTAGTTTTAGATAAAGTGAATGAGTAAGTATATATTAGTGTTTATCTTACTCATTAGTACATGATGGTTATGTTGATATACTCACACTGACCTTTTTGGTTTTAGTAAATGGCTGGATCTAGCAGGCACCAATGTGACAATGGGTTTGAAGGAAACTGTGGTGGTTCTCTGATTAAGAGACTGGATGAGATGGGGGATTCAATGAGGAATCTCATGGTTGTTCTAAACCAACTATCAAGGAGTCATGATCAACCACTTCAACTTTGGTGTGTTCTCTAATGCATCATGTACGAGATGTCCAACTCGATGTGGAAATTCAGGTAATAATTATTAAGGTAACCATTAGGGTTTATATGATCCTTACTTTTGAGGTAATTATGGGTTATTATATGTTATGATGGAAAATGAAAGGCATGAGATAAACTTGAGGTTAAAATATGTAATGATCATATTTGAAGATTTTATCTCATTTCGGGGAATGTTTTAAGAATTATATAGTTTTGGAAAAAGGACAACACGCAGACCGTGTGACTATCCGTCGCGTCGGACAAAGCTGTGGGAATCGAACCCACAACCAAAGTGCAACTGGTTTTTATCGCCTACCACTGGACTACGTGAAGTCCCTGGTTAGTTTGACTGATTCTTTTTAGTTATATGATTTTATGAATTAAGAGTAAGTTGATTTTGGAGGATATGTGATTAGGATAATTACTTTTCAATGTGAGACTTTCGGAGCGACTAATGTTGTTTGGAGATAAATGTTACGATTTAACTTGGAAGACTATGCGACTAAATCCTTCAAATATTTGGGTTTCAATCTTATATTGGTTTACTTTGAAGAATTTTATGGAAAAATTGATTATAGAATGGTCCTCGTTGAACTTTGGGTTTTGTTGGACAAATTTTGGAGGTTAAGAATAGATTTTCTTTTTATAAAGGGTTATCCTTTTCTGGATTATCTGATCTAGTACTAACCTTTTGGTTTTGGGTTTGGTTAAATCCTAAAGAAATGGGAAGTATATGGTTATTTTGGTGATTAGGTGATTCTCTAGAAGTTGATTATAGTACTCTTAATGCGAACAAGTCTCCCTAAATACTCGTCTTTTGGAAAAAATATGAGTTTGACTAAGGAATCTAGTAAAAGTTGAAAGTCAACATGATAAGTGATTATGCTTCCTTATGAATAAATTCCTCAATAAAAAGTAACTTAAAACAAAAATGTTGTCTATTAACTTTTCCTACTGGGGAATCGAATACCGTTTAACCCATCACAAGTTTGTGATTTTCTCGTGGTTAACTTTCTCCTAAACATGTTTTCTATCACTCTCCATCCGAACATGACCCTTTGTTTTTTCCTCCATGTCCATATTTTCATACATTTAATTCTAGTATGGGTTAACTCAGGTGACCTTTGTACTTATCTCTCTTTATTTTAAAGTGTTTGTTTTACTGACTCTTGTTCCGATGTGGGACGTTCAAGGATGTTTCCAAGCGCAATTTTAAAATTGCGAGGACGCAATTCCCAAAAGGGGGGAAGGATGTAACACCCCAGGTAAATAAGGAATATGACATTTTCATATTTATCCATATTTGTGAATAAAATATTAATATGAATTTAAAGGGGACACTATGCTCGATGGCGTACCCAACACGCAACAACGAGTTTCTTGGGAATCTTACGCTGCACTCTAATAATAAAATAATATTATTTTAAATGGTAGTTAACATGTAGCCATTTTAATGGCGAGAATGGATAGAAATAACTAAAATATGTTTATATATGTTTTTAAATGTTTTTACATTTATCCAATAGAGGATAGAGGCTTAAAATACGGAAAGAATTCAATTTTAGGCGTATATGCCCTAGTTTTCACTAAAGGTTCACTTATCGCCTTTGATGGAGAACCATCATTAAATATAGTTTTGTTCACTCTTATACATTCAACCGGACCAAATAAAACTCTTCTTAAGAATCGGGACATCAAAATTTACTTTGTGTAAATTTTTGGTATCTTTCCGATAATGATCATTTTTTTATGAATAGTGTAAAATGTTGTATTTTAATTCAAAACCTATTTTTAATCTAATTTATTTATATGATTAGATTATCTTTTGAATTGGTTTTAAAGTGAAATTAGAATATATTTTTACCATTAAATCAAATAGTGGTCATTGGAATTAATTTCACTTTGAAATCAGACTTAAACTAGTGTCAATCTTTTGATACTTATTGTTTTATAAAAACACGCTATTTGCTCTGACAGCGGGAATTAATTATTAAATTAATTAATGTGACTAATATGTTTTGAATTTTGTAAAACTGACTTCATTTTTGAATTCGGAATATCAAATATAGCTTAGGGTGAAGTTTTGGTATTTTTCTGAAAAACTCCAATTTTTGATGAATAGTGAAACCACTAAGTGGTAATCAAGCAAACTGATTTTTTAGTTAAATGAAAGTTTACAACTAATGTGTATTGAATTTTGAAAATACGACATACATTGTTGTCATTAGTATGTAAAATCTGGTTCAATGGGATGAAAATAATTTTTTGGTGAATAGTAACTTATTAAGTTTTTAATCGCGATTAGTGGTAATTAGTGTAATTTAAGGTAAAAATGATATTATAAGAATGTGAAAACACCATGAAACTTGTCCTACACCTATTGGGTGAGTCATGGACGACCAAGACAAGCCATGGGCCAACTTGGGTACCCCATGGATCCACTTTGGCTGGGAAATGACATAAATAACATTTTTATTTAATGTAAAAGTAAAATTGACACAAACATGATATGTTTTACTAAAAAAAAATTTAAGTGGGGTTATACAAGTCATATTTTTGATTATAAATATTCATTGGAAAGCTAAAAATATTTCCTACATCTTAGTATTTTTTTTATAATTTTTAGACATTAAATAAATTAAATTATTTATGACATAATAATGATGCAGCGATGACATCATTATTTGACGATTTAAATAAAATGGAAAGATAATGTAAAATCTATGAACTACACATGTCCAAAACTTATTGGATGAGTGGAGTTCGAAGCCTTATCACCTTATCCACGAATTATATCAATGTGGGACCTTTTGAAACCGAAACACAATTTCAAATAAAGTAATATTTCTTTACTTTCCAAAAGTGCCCCTCCTCTCCTCTTATAAAAGGCCCCCACCTCTACCTCATTTAACACACTCCTGAAGCCTTTGGCTCGGCCAACCCCTGCCAATTTACTCTCTCAACATCCCTCTCCTCATCCTAGAGGATTCCCTTTGGGAAGAAGCCTTTCAAAGGAATCCTTTATGCTCAAATCAAAAGGAGTTACACTTTTAAAGGTAATTCATTCTCTCATGTTCATTTGTTTTATTTTGCTTCTCCAACCCCCTAAACTCTTTTTATTTATTTCTTTTGTAGAAACAACAGTATCTTCAATATACTAGGATGTTGTTATAAGATTTATTAGAGATAAAATCTCACAAAACTACATCAAATGGTTAAAGAACATACGGTTTCCGTGGATGGTGAAATTCTGCCTCCCGAAACGATGATTGTTCAATACTCATTTAACACCTTCAATGGTGGCCATTATGATGTCACTATTTTTATATATGATATATAATATGTTTATGTTTTCCTTATGCTTCTGTATTTTTCATTTTCGTCTTACCTTTATGGCTTCCATTATGGGTATACGCGATATCTTCATTTAAGGAAGTGCGGACTACCGCCCCCTCAAAGTGATTTGATTCGTTAAATACCATATGTGGGATGTATAAAGGATGGAAATATGATATTATATATGATATTATACTGGAATTATAATATACCTTTATATAATTATTATTCCATTCTATAAAATATGAAATAGAAATGAAAGTAGCGTTCATGCGTACGTACGGCTTACCGTCTCCATGAACGGTGCATTTCATTTCTTACCTCTAAATGATTATGTAATGTTATAAATGCATGAATGTACTGGATATATATGACATATATGATATCTACATCATGAATACAATTCTGGATATAATAAACATTTGGCTACACGAACAACATGTAATTCTATGAAGTCCACCTTCGACTTAAGAACCAAATATCGGCAAAACAGATATTATTAACTTAAATGATTAAATAATATTTATTACATGGTAATAAGTGGTATAAAAGGAATAATGAACTTGAAAAAGGTTATTAAGTAAGTAAAAATTAACTCAAGTTTATTATTCAGGAGATTAAAGAACGATCGAGTCAAGTCGGACCCGAGGTAAGGGATCCTACACCTCTCTTTCTTTTTAAGTACACTCTTTATGTCATTCCTTTAATGCTCATATTTCTTATGATTGGGATATTATTTTATATTACTCATACTTTAATTATTATGTTCATATGATGAGAGACCCTATTTCCTCTCATAAATCATTTTTGGAAGTTTTGAGTGGCGCCGTTAGGCTGCCGAATTTTCGTAAGGGATTTTTTTCATCTCACTTTTATTCTCGTGAGATTTATGGTACATTTTCCACAAATTACATTGAGTGGTGTATGGACTTCCCAGTATTCTACTCTTTGTGTAATATACTTTAGTTTATGAGTATTTACATCAATGATCTATTGTCCTTCTTTCATGGGGTGTATGTTTTGAAAGATACCCAAGTCGGCAAGGGAACCTTTCACCCTCCTCTTTTTTAAAAGACTTCTTTTGTTGGGTCTTTTAATTTACATATTCTTATTTTGGGATATGTTCTCATATATCCTTTTTGATGTAAATTTTATGTCCATGTGATGAGATACTCTTTTTATCTCTCATCAACTCTTTTGATGTGATGCCGTTAGGCTGTCAAGGGAATTTTTTAACCCAATTTCGATTTCTTTGGGTTCAACTAGTAGTCATTGAATATGTCATCCATTGAATATGTGTGAATGAAATTTTATTGTTTTACACTTAATATCCACTTATATTGGGTGTATTTATATTTTTCAGACATATTTTTTAGATTTATTGTCCTTAATTTAAGGATACCTTCTTTATAAGGGATTTCATCACATTTGACATTTCTATTGAGGGTTCATTGTTGTTATGCACCAATTCACTCTTATATGGTGTATATACTGTCCTTTGGAGTATTATATCATGAATCCTTTTATTCTCATGATATTATAAAGTTCTGACTAAATGTTATTCCTCGATTATTGTATTCAAGTGTCTCTAATTTTGGTAAAACCCCTTTAACCAAAATATCGTTTTAAATGTTTTAATTATTTGTTCTTATTAATATCCATGTTTTCAAAATGGTTTTAAGGATTTATTTATATGGATATTAATGGTTTAAAATGTTAAAATCTTCAAGGTGGTATGGGACACTTTGATTCAAAAATCTCTTTATTAAATGTTTTAAATGGTTTTGGAAATGGTTTCTTTTTGAATGGATTCATTATTTCAATATCCTAAAATGTTATATTGTGATTGAAATATGGAAATGTTATGTTTCCTTTATTCATGTTTATGTGATACAATTATGTTATGGTTCTTGGGAATTGTTATGAAGAATGGGTGGTTCCGTGATAAACTAAGGGTGGGTGAGCCCGATATAGCTCTCCAATGCATTGGGTAACGCGAAGGAGTGAAACGTTAAGGTTTCTCCGAAGAGATTTAGGGAATATATTGTGATGGGTATTCCAAACGTAACCAAGAGGGTTACTCCCTACGTAAGAATGTTATGAATGCCTCAAGTTCCCTTTATGTCTTATGTTTTCTATGATTTATTCATGATTTGATATGCCTATGTTTTATGGGTAAAGTATGATTTCATTCTTATGTATATATGAACTCATGTTTCCTTTCCATATTTTTATAACCCTTACTGAGCTTTTTATGCTCATCCCAAGTTTTTGAAATTCTTTTCACAGGTCAAGGTAAAGGTACATGATGTGACGATAGTGTCAAGGATGTGTCAAGAAAGAATCCGTGTTTTATTTTAAATAGGTTTCCATTGATGGGAAGAATGAATATTGTCTTTTATGTAACCACCTTGTTTAAATGTGGAATGTAATGCAAGTTTCATGATCTAATTTTCTAAAACTCTAAACTTGAAAAGATCCTCAATGTGTAATCTTGTAATAACTCAAGTTTAAGTAAGGTTTAAGGCTGGGGCCTTATAGTTGGCATCAAAGGTCGGTTTAGATAACTTTAGAGGTTAGGGTATTATTTAAGCATAAGTGACAATTACCATAATGGTTAGGATTTTAGAAAGAGTCCTAGTTTTAGATAAAGTGAATGAGTAAGTATATATTAGTGTTTATCTTACTCATTAGTACATGATGGTTATGTTGATATACTCACACTGACCTTTTTGGTTTTAGTAAATGGCTGGATCTAGCAGGCACCAATGTGACAATGGGTTTGAAGGAAACTGTGGTGGTTCTCTGATTAAGAGACTGGATGAGATGGGGGATTCAATGAGGAATCTCATGGTTGTTCTAAACCAACTATCAAGGAGTCATGATCAACCACTTCACCTTTGGTGTGTTCTCTAATGCATCATGTACGAGATGTCCAACTCGATGTGGAAATTCAGGTAATAATTATTAAGGTAACCATTAGGGTTTATATGATCCTTACTTTTGAGGTAATTATGGGTTATTATATGTTATGATGGAAAATGAAAGGCATGAGATAAACTTGAGGTTAAAATATGTTATGATAATCTTTGAAGATTTTATCTCATTTCGGGGAATGTTTTAAGAATTATATAGTTTTGGAAAAAGGACAACACGCAGACCGTGTGACTATCCGTCGCGTCGGACAAAGCTGCGGGAATCGAACCCACAACCAAAGTGCAACTGGTTTTTATCGCCTACCACTGGACTACGTGAAGTCCCTGGTTAGTTTGACTGATTCTTTTTAGTTATATGATTTTATGAATTAAGAGTAAGTTGATTTTGGAGGATATGTGATTAGGATAATTACTTTTCAATGTGAGACTTTCGGAGCGACTAATGTTGTTTGGAGATAAATGTTACGGTTTAACTTGGAAGACTATGCGACTAAATCCTTCAAATATTTGGGTTTCAATCTTATATTGGTTTACTTTGAAGAATTTTATGGAAAAATTGATTATAGAATGGTCCTCGTTGAACTTTGGGTTTTGTTGGACAAATTTTGGAGGTTAAGAATAGATTTTCTTTTTATAAAGGGTTATCCTTTTCTGGATTATCTGATCTTGTACTAACCTTTTGGTTTTGGGTTTGGTTAAATCCTAAAGAAATGGGAAGTATATGGTTATTTTGGTGATTAGGTGATTCTCTAGAAGTTGATTATAGTACTCTTAATGCGAACAAGTCTCCCTAAATACTCGTCTTTTGGAAAAAATATGAGTTTGACTAAGGAATCTAGTAAAAGTTGAAAGTCAACATGATAAGTGATTATGCTTCCTTATGAATAAATTCCTCAATAAAAAGTAACTTAAAACAAAAATGTTGTCTATTAACTTTTCCTACTGGGGAATCGAATACCGTTTAACCCATCACAAGTTTGTGATTTTCTCGTGGTTAACTTTCTCCTAAACATGTTTTCTATCACTCTCCATCCGAACATGACCCTTTGTTTTTTCCTCCATGTCCATATTTTCATACATTGAATCCTAGTATGGGTTAACTCGGGTGACCTTTGTACTTATCTCTCTTTATTTTAAAGTGTTTGTTTTACTGACTCTTGTTCCGATGTGGGACGTTCAAGGATGTTTCCAAGCGCAATTTTAAAATTGCGAGGAAGCAATTCCCAAAAGGGGGGAAGGATGTAACACCCCAGGTAAATAAGGAATATGACATTTTCATATTTATCCATATTTGTTAATAAAATATTAATATGAATTTAAAGGGGACGCTATGCTCGATGGCGTACCCAACACGCAACAACGAGTTTCTTGGGAATCTTACGTTGCACTCTAATAATAAAATAATATTATTTTAAATGGTAGTTAACACGTAGCCATTGTAATGGAGAGAATGGATAGAAATAACTAAAATATGTTTATATATGTTTTTAAATGTTTTTACATTTATCCAATAGAGGATAGAGGCTTAAAATACGGAAAGAATTCAATTTTAGGCGTATATGCCCTAGTTTTCACTAAAGGTTCACTTATCGCCTTTTGATGGAGAACCATCATTAAATATAGTTTTGTTCACTCTTATAAATTCAACCGGACCAAATAAAACTCTTCTTAAGAATCGGGACATCAAAATTTACTTTGTGTAAATTTTTGGTATCTTTCCGATAATGATCATTTTTTTATGAATAGTGTAAAATGTTGTATTTTAATTCAAAACCTATTTTTAATCTAATTTATTTATATGATTAGATTATCTTTTGAATTGGTTTTAAAGTTAAATTAGAATATATTTTTACCATTAAATCAAATAGTGGTCATTGGAATTAATTTCACTTTGAAATCAGACTTAAACTAGTGTCAATCTTTTGATACTTATTGTTTTATAAAAACACGCTATTTGCTCTGACAGCGGGAATTAATTATTAAATTAATTAATGTGACTAATATGTTTTGAATTTTGTAAAACTGACTTCATTTTTGAATTCGGAATATCAAATATAGCTTAGGGTGAAGTTTTGGTATTTTTCTGAAAAACTCCAATTTTTGATGAATAGTGAAACCACTAAGTGGTAATCAAGCAAACTGATTTTTTAGTTAAATGAAAGTTTACAACTAATGTGTATTGAATTTTGAAAATACAACATACATTGTTGTCATTAGTATGTAAAATGTGGTTCAATGGGATGAAAATAATTTTTTGGTGAATAGTAACTTATTAAGTTTTTAATCGCGATTAGTGGTAATTAGTGTAATTTAAGGTAAAAATGATATTATAAGAATGTGAAAACACCATGAAACTTGTCCTACACCTATTGGGTGAGTCATGGACGACCAAGACAAGCCATGGGCCAACTTGGGGACCCCATGGATCCACTTTGGTTGGGAAATGACATAAATAACATTTTTATTTAATGTAAAAGTAAAATTGACACAAACATGATATGTTTTACTAAAAAAATTTTTAAGTGGGGTTATACAAGTCATATTTTTGATTATAAATATTCATTGGAAAGCTAAAAATATTTCCTACATCTTAGTATTTTTTTTATAATTTTTAGACATTAAATAAATTAAATTATTTATGACATAATAATGATGCAGCGATGACATCATTATTTGACGATTTAAATAAAATGGAAAGATAATGTAGAATCTATGAACTACACATGTCCAAAACTTATTGGATGAGTGGAGTTCGAAGCCTTATCACCTTATCCACGAATTATATCAATGTGGGACCTTTTGAAACCGAAACACAATTTCAAATAAAGTAATATTTCTTTACTTTCCAAAAGTGCCCCTCCTCTCCTCTTATAAAAGGCCCCCACCTCTACCTCATTTAACACACTCTTTAAGCCTTTGGCTCGGCCAACCCCTGCCAATTTACTCTCTCAACATCCCTCTCCTCATCCTAGAGGATTCCCTTTGGGCAGAATCCTTTCAAAGGAATCCTTTAGGCTCAAATCAAAAGGAGTTACACTTTTAAAGGTAATTCATTCTCTCATGTTCATTTGTTTTATTTTGCTTCTCCAACCCCCTAAACTCTTTTTATTTATTTCTTTTGTAGAAACAAAAGTATCTTCAATATACTAGGATGTTGTTATAAGATTTATTAGAGATAAAATCTCACAAAACTACATCAAATGGTTAAAGAACATACGGTTTCCGTGGATGGTGAAATTCTGCCTCCCGAAACGATGATTGTTCAATACTCATTTAACACCTTCAATGGTGGCCATTATGATGTCACTATTTTTATATATGATATATAATATGTTTATGTTTTCCTTATGCTTCTGTATTTTTCATTTTCGTCTTACCTTTATGGCTTCCATTATGGGTATACGCGATATCTTCATTTAAGGAAGTGCGGACTACCGCCCCCTCAAAGTGATTTGATTCGTTAAATACCATATGTGGGATGTATAAAGGATGGAAATATGATATTATATATGATATTATACTGGAATTATAATATACCTTTATATAATTATTATTCCATTCTATAAAATATGAAATAGAAATGAAAGTAGCGTTCATGCGTACGTACGGCTTACCGTCTCCATGAACGGTGCATTTCATTTCTTACCTCTAAATGATTATGTAATGTTATAAATTCATGAATGTACTGGATATATATGACATATATGATATCTACATCATGAATACAATTCTGGATATAATAAACATTTGGCCACACGAACAACATGTAATTCTAAGAAGTCCACTTTCGACTTAAGAACCAAATATCGGCAAAATAGATATTATTAACTTAAATGATTAAATAATATTTATTACATGGTAATAAGTGGTATAAAAGGAATAATGAACTTGAAAAAGGTTATTAAGTAAGTAAAAATTAACTCAAGTTTATTATTCAGGAGATTAAAGAACGATCGAGTCATGTCGGACCCGAGGTAAGGGATCCTACACCTCTCTTTCTTTTTAAGTACACTCTTTATGTCATTCCTTTTATGCTCATATTTCTTATGATTGGGATGTTATTTTATATTACACCTACTTTAATTATTATGTTCATATGTTGAGAGACCCTATTTCCTCTCATAAATCATTTTTGGAAGTTTTGAGTGGCGCCGTTAGGCTGCCGAATTTTCGTAAGGGATTTTTTTCATCTCACTTTTATTCTCGTGAGATTTATGGTACATTTGCCACAAATTCCATTGAGTGGTGTATGGACTTCCCAGTATTCTACTCTTTGTGTAATATACTTTATTTTATGAGTATTTACATCAATGATCTATTGTCCTTCTTTCATGGGGTGTATGTTTTGAAAGATACCCAAGTCGGCAAGGGAACCTTTCACCCTCCTCTTTTTTAAAAGACTTCTTTTGTTGGGTCTTTTAATTTACATATTCTTATTTTGGGATATGTTCTCATATATCCTTGTTGATGTAAATTTTATGTCCATGTGATGAGATACTCTTTTTATCTCTCATCAACTCTTTTGATGTGATGCCGTTAGGCTGTCAAGGGAATTTTTTAACCCAATTTCGATTTCTTTGGGTTCAACTAGTAGTCATTGAATATGTCATCCATTGAATATGTGTGAATGACCTTTTATTGTTTTACACTTAATATCCAGTTATATTGGGTGTATTTATATTTTTCAGACATATTTTTTAGATTTATTGTCCTTAATTTAAGGATACCTTCTTTATAAGGGATTTCATCACATTTGACATTTCTATTGAGGGTTCATTGTTGTTATGCACCAATTCACTCTTATATGGTGTATATACTGTCCTTTGGAGTATTATATCATGAATCCTTTTATTCTCATGATATTATAAAGTTCTGACTAAATGTTATTCCTCGATTATTGTATTCAAGTGTCTCTAATTTTGGTAAAACCCCTTTAACCAAAATATCGTTTTAAATGTTTTAATTATTTGTTCTTATTAATATCCATGTTTTCAAAATGGTTTTATGGATTTATTTATATGGATATTAATGGTTTAAAATGTTAAAAGCTTCAAGGTGGTATGGGACACTTTGATTCAAAAATCTCTTTATTAAATGTTTTAAATGGTTTTGGAAATGGTTTCTTTTTGAATGGATTCATTATTTCAATATCCTAAAATGTTATATTGTGATTGAAATATGGAAATGTTATGTTTCCTTTAATCATGTTTATGTGATACAATTATGTTATGGTTCTTGGGAATTGTTATGAAGAACGGGTGGTTCCGTGATAAACTAAGGGTGGGTGAGCCCGATATAGCTCTCCAATGCATTGGGTAACGCGAAGGAGTGAAACGTTAAGGTTTCTCTGAAGAGATTTAGGGAATATACTGTGATGGGTATTCCAAACGTAACCAAGAGGGTTACTCCCTACGTAAGAATGTTATGAATGCCTCAAGTTCCCTTTATGTCTTATGTTTTCTATGATTTATTCATGATTTGATATGCCTATGTTTTATGGGTAAAGTATGATTTCATTCTTATGTATATATGAACTCATGTTTCCTTTCCATATTTTTATAACCCTTACTGAGCTTTTTTATGCTCATCCCAAGTTTTTGAAATTCTTTTCACAGGTCAAGGTAAAGGTACATGATGTGACGATAGTGTCAAGGATGTGTCAAGAAAGAATCCGTGTATTATTTTAAATAGGTTTCCATTGATGGGAAGAATGAATATTGTCTTTTATGTAACCACCTTGTTTAAATGTGGAATGTAATGCAAGTTTCATGATCTAATTTTCTAAAACTATAAACCTGAAAAGATCCTCAATGTGTAATCTTGTAATAACTCAAGTTTAAGTAAGGTTTAAGGCTGGGGCCTTATAGTTGGCATCAAAGGTCGGTTTAGATAACTTTAGAGGTTAGGGTATTATTTAAGCATAAGTGACAATTACCATAATGGTTAGGATTTTAGAAAGAGTCCTAGTTTTAGATAAAGTGAATGAGTAAGTATATATTAGTGTTTATCTTACTCATTAGTACATGATGGTTATGTTGATATACTCACACTGACCTTTTTGGTTTTAGTAAATGGCTGGATCTAGCAGGCACCAATGTGACAATGGGTTTGAAGGAAATTGTGGTGGTTCTCTGATTAAGAGACTGGATGAGATGGGGGATTCAATGAGGAATCTCATGGTTGTTCTAAACCAACTATCAAGGATTCATGATCAACCACTTCAACTTTGGTGTGTTCTCTAATGCATCATGTACGAGATGTCCAACCCGATGTGGAAATTCAGGTAATAATTATTAAGGTAACCATTAGGGTTTATACGATCCTTACTTTTGAGGTAATTATGGGTTATTATATGTTATGATGGAAAATGAAAGGCATGAGATAAAATTGAGGTTAAAATATGTTATGATCATCTTTGAATATTTTATCTCATTTCGGGGAATGTTTTAAGAATTATATAGTTTTGGAAAAAGGACAACACGCAGACCGTGTGACTATCCGTCGCGTCGGACAAAGCTGCGGGAATCGAACCCACAACCAAAGTGCAACTGGTTTTTATCGCCTACCACTGGACTACGTGAAGTCCCTGGTTAGTTTGACTGATTCTTTTTAGTTATATGATTTTATGAATTAAGAGTAAGTTGATTTTGGAGGATATGTGATTAGGATAATTACTTTTCAATGTGAGACTTTCGGAGCGACTAATGTTGTTTGGAGATAAATGTTACGATTTAACTTGGAAGACTATGCGACTAAATCCTTCAAATATTTGGGTTTCAATCTTATATTGGTTTACTTTGAAGAATTTTATGGAAAAATTGATTATAGAATGGTCCTCGTTGAACTTTGGGTTTTGTTGGACAAATTTTGGAGGTTAAGAATAGATTTTCTTTTTATAAAGGGTTATCCTTTTCTGGATTATCTGATCTTGTACTAACCTTTTGGTTTTGGGTTTGGTTAAATCCTAAAGAAATGGGAAGTATATGGTTATTTTGGTGATTAGGTGATTCTCTAGAAGTTGATTATAGTACTCTTAATGCGAACAAGTCTCCCTAAATACTCGTCTTTTGGAAAAAATATGAGTTTGACTAAGGAATCTAGTAAAAGTTGAAAGTCAACATGATAAGTGATTATGCTTCCTTATGAATAAATTCCTCAATAAAAAGTAACTTAAAACAAAAATGTTGTCTATTAACTTTTCCTACTGGGGAATCGAATACCGTTTAACCCATCACAAGTTTGTGATTTTCTCGTGGTTAACTTTCTCCTAAACATGTTTTCTATCACTCTCCATCCGAACATGACCCTTTGTTTTTTCCTCCATGTCCATATTTTCATACATTGAATCCTAGTATGGGTTAACTCGGGTGACCTTTGTACTTATCTCTCTTTATTTTAAAGTGTTTGTTTTACTGACTCTTGTTCCGATGTGGGACGTTCAAGGATGTTTCCAAGCGCAATTTTAAAATTGCGAGGACGCAATTCCCAAAAGGGGGGAAGGATGTAACACCCCAGGTAAATAAGGAATATGACATTTTCATATTTATCCATATTTGTGAATAAAATATTAATATGAATTTAAAGGGGACGCTATGCTCGATGGCGTACCCAACACGCAACAACGAGTTTCTTGGGAATCTTACGTTGCACTCTAATAATAAAATAATATTATTTTAAATGGTAGTTAACATGTAGCCATTGTAATGGAGAGAATGGATAGAAATAACTAAAATATGTTTATATATGTTTTTAAATGTTTTTACATTTATCCAATAGAGGATAGAGGCTTAAAATACGGAAAGAATTCAATTTTAGGCGTATATGCCCTAGTTTTCACTAAAGGTTCACTTATCGCCTTTTGATGGAGAACCATCATTAAATATAGTTTTGTTCACTCTTATAAATTCAACCGGACCAAATAAAACTCTTCTTAAGAATCGGGACATCAAAATTTACTTTGTGTAAATTTTTGGTATCTTTCCGATAATGATCATTTTTTTATGAATAGTGTAAAATGTTGTATTTTAATTCAAAACCTATTTTTAATCTAATTTATTTATATGATTAGATTATCTTTTGAATTGGTTTTAAAGTGAAATTAGAATATATTTTTACCATTAAATCAAATAGTGGTCATTGGAATTAATTTCACTTTGAAATCAGACTTAAACTAGTGTCAATCTTTTGATACTTATTGTTTTATAAAAACACGCTATTTGCTCTGACAGCGGGAATTAATTATTAAATTAATTAATGTGACTAATATGTTTTGAATTTTGTAAAACTGACTTCATTTTTGAATTCGGAATATCAAATATAGCTTAGGGTGAAGTTTTGGTATTTTTCTGAAAAACTCCAATTTTTGATGAATAGTGAAACCACTAAGTGGTAATCAAGCAAACTGATTTTTTAGTTAAATGAAAGTTTACAACTAATGTGTATTGAATTTTGAAAATACGACATACATTTTTGTCATTAGTATGTAAAATGTGGTTCAATGGGATGAAAATAATTTTTTGGTGAATAGTAACTTATTAAGTTTTTAATCGCGATTAGTGGTAATTAGTGTAATGTAAGGTAAAAATGATATTATAATAATGTGAAAACACCATGACACTTGTCCTACACCTATTGGGTGAGTCATGGACGACCAAGACAAGCCATGGGCCAACTTGGGGACCCCATGGATCCACTTTGGTTGGGAAATGACATAAATGACATTTTTATTTAATGTAAAAGTAAAATTGACACAAACATGATATGTTTTACTAAAAAAAAATTTAAGTGGGGTTATCCAAGTCATATTTTTGATTATAAATATTCATTGGAAAGCTAAAAATATTTCCTACATCTTATTATTTTTTTATATAATTTTTAGACATTAAATAAATTAAATTATTTATGACATAATAATGATGCAGCGATGACATCATTATTTGACGATTTAAATAAAATGGAAAGATAATGTAAAATCTATAAACTACACATGTCCAAAACTTATTGGATGAGTGGAGTTCGAAGCCTTATCACCTTATCCATGAATTATATCAATGTGGGACCTTTTGAAACCGAAACACAATTTCAAATAAAGTAATATTTCTTTACTTTCCAAAAGTGCCCCTCCTCTCCTCTTATAAAAGGCCCCCACCTCTACCTCATTTAACACACTCCTGAAGCCTTTGGCTCGGCCAACCCCTGCCAATTTACTCTCTCAACATCCCTCTCCTCATCCTAGAGGATTCCCTTTGGGCAGAATCCTTTCAAAGGAATCCTTTAGGCTCAAATCAAAAGGAGTTACACTTTTAAAGGTAATTCATTCTCTCATGTTCATTTGTTTTATTTTGCTTCTCCAACCCCCTAAACTCTTTTTATTTATTTCTTTTGTAGAAACAACAGTATCTTCAATATACTAGGATGTTGTTATAAGATTTATTAGAGATAAAATCTCACAAAACTACATCAAATGGTTAAAGAACATACGGTTTCCGTGGATGGTGAAATTCTGCCTCCCGAAACGATGATTGTTCAATACTCATTTAACACCTTCAATGGTGGCCATTATGATGTCACTATTTTTATATATGATATATAATATGTTTATGTTTTCCTTATGCTTCTGTATTTTTCATTTTCGTCTTACCTTTATGGCTTCCATTATGGGTATACGCGATATCTTCATTTAAGGAAGTGCGGACTACCACCCCCTCAAAGTAATTTGATTCGTTAAATACCATATGTGGGATGTATAAAGGATGGAAATATGATATTATATATGATATTATATTGGAATTATAATATATTTTTATATCATTATTATTCCATTCTATAAAATATGAAATAGAAATGAAAGTAGCGTTCATGCGTACGTACGGCTTACCGTCTCCATGAACGGTGCATTTCATTTCTTACCTCTAAATGATTATGTAATGTTATAAATGCATGAATGTACTGGATATATATGACATATATGATATATAAATCATGAATACAATTCTGGATATAATAAACATTTGGCCACACGAACAACATGTAATTCTAAGAAGTCCACTTTCGACTTAAGAACCAAATATCGGCAAAACAGATATTATTAACTTAAATGATTACATAATGTTTATTACATGGTAATAAGTGGTATAAAAGGAATAATGAACTTGAAAAAGGTTCTTAAGGAAGTAAAAATTAACTCAAGTTTATTATTCAGGAGATTAAAGAACGATCGAGTCAAGTCGGACCCGAGGTAAGGGATCCTACACCTCTCATTCTTTTTAAGTACACTCTTTATGTCATTCCTTTTATGCTCATATTTCTTATGATTGGGATGTTATTTTATATTACTACTACTGTAATTGTTATGTTCATATGATGATAGACCCTATTTCCTCTCATAAATCATTTTTGGAAGTTTTGAGTGGCGCCGTTAGGCTGCCGAATTTTCGTAAGGGATTTTTTTCATCTCACTTTTATTCTCGTGAGATTTATGGTACATTTGCCACAAATTCCATTGAGTGGTGTATGGACTTCACAGTATTCTAATATTTGTGTAATATACTTTAGTTTATGAGTATTTACATCAATGATCTATTGTCCTTCATTCATGGGGTGTATGTTTTGAAAGATACCCAAGTCGGCAAGGGAACCTTTCACCCTCCTCTTTTTTAAAAGACTTCTTTTGTTGGGTCTTTTAATTTACATATTCTTATTTTGGGATATGTTCTCATATATCCTTGTTGATGTAAATTTTATGTCCAAGTGATGAGATACTCTTTTTATCTCTCATCAACTCTTTTGATGTGATGCCGTTAGGCTATCAAGGGAACATTTTAACCCAATTTCGATTTCTTTGGGTTCAACTAGTAGTCATTGAATATGTCATCCATTGAATATGTGTGAATGACCTTTTATTGTTTTACACTTAATATACACTTATATTGGGTGTATTTATATTTGTCACACATATGTTTTAGATTTATTGTCCTTAATTTAAGGATACCTTCTTTATAAGGTATTTCATCACATTTGACATTTTTATTGAGGGTTCATTGTTGTTATGCACCAATTCACTCTTATATGGTGTAGATACTGTCCTTTGGAGTATTATATCATGAATCCTTTTATTCTCATGATATTATAAAGTTCTTACTAAATGTTATTCCTCGATTATTGTATTCAAGTGTCTCTAATTTTGATAAAACCCCTTTAACCAAAATATCGTTTTAAATGTTTTAATTATTTGTTCTTATTAATATCCATGTTTTCAAAATGTTTTTAAGGATTTATTTATATGGATATTAATGGTTTAAAATGTTAAAAGATTCAAGGTGGTATGGGACACTTTGATTCAAAAATCTCTTTATTAAATGTTTTAAATGGTTTTGGAAATGGTTTCTTTTTGAATGGATTCATTATTTCAATATCCTAAAATGTTATATTGTGATTGAAATATGGAAATGTTATGTTTCCTTTATTCATGTTTATGTGATACAATTATGTTATGGTTCTTGGGAATTTTTATGAATAACGGGTGGTTCCGTGATAAACTAAGGGCGGGTGAGCCCGATATAGCTCTCCAATGCATTGGGTAACGCGAAGGAGTGAAACGTTAAGGTTTCTCCGAAGAGATTTAGGGAATATACTGTGATGGGTATTCCAAACGTAACCAAGAGGGTTACTCCCTACATAAGAATGTTATGAATGCCTCAAGTTACCTTTATGTCTGATGTTTTCTATGATTTATTGATGATTTGATATGCCTATGTTTTATGGGTAAAGTATGATTTCATTCTTATGTATATATGAACTCATGTTTCCTTTCCATATTTTTATAACCCTTACTGAGCTTTTTATGCTCATCCCAAGTTTTTGAAATTCTTTTCACAGGTCAAGGTAAAGGTACATGATGTGACGATAGTGTCATGGATGTGTCAAGAAAGAATCCGTGTTTTATTTTAAATAGGTTTCCATTGATGGGAAGAATGAATATTGTCTTTTATGTAACCACCCTGTTTAAATGTGGAATGTAATGCAAGTTTCATGATCTAATTCACTAAAACTCTAAACCTGAAAAGATCCTCAATGTGTAATCTTGTAATAACTCAAGTTTAAGTAAGGTTTAAGGATGGGGCCTTATAATTTGGGTAGATATTGGTTGATAAAAATTTTCTTGAGATTTGTGGGGAAGTGGGAGGGGTGAATGCCTTTAAATTGTGGAGGAGGATTGGCACTCTTTTAAATTTTTGAAAAGAGCATTCCACCCATGTTTTTCCCTTCTAATGTGGATCAAATAACAGTAAATATTTTATCCAAGGGAGTATATGTTCTGAATATATGCATACAATTTACTCTAAACAAGTTTATAGGTAATTTGAGCCCTTAAGTTTATGTATTATTCCCTTGTTAAGATAATTTTTTCACGTAATAGTTGTGATTAGTTTTAATCATTTTCACTTATATTTTTGATGAAAAATGAAGATTACCTTTTTCGAAATTATAAATTATTTTCATTATAAAACAAAAACTATTTTTTCAAATTAAAGTCAAATAATTAGATGAAATTAATTAAATTTTAATCCGATTAATGGGATGACTATGTGGGTTTTTAAAGTAAAAACATTCAAAAGTTTTCTATGTTTTTATATAAAATTTTAAAGTGAAATTGATTAAAATTTCCTAAATTAGTTTAAATAATATAAAAACTATCTGATTATACTTTAAAGACAAATAAAAAATTATTCAAATATATAATTAAATTGGACAAAAAAATCATTTTTGAACAAAAATTGAGTATTATTAACTATTCATAAAAATATGAAGGTTCTCAAAAAAATACCAAAAATTCACCCAAAGTAATTTTATATATTTAAATATATAAAAATAAGGTTATTTTTTCATATAAAATTTATAAATACTGTCAATTTTTTTTTAAAATGGTTTCTCGATTAAAATGTGGTAACACTACCTTTAAAAAATTTAAACTTTTTATGCTTAAACATAGATCGATTATTATTTTAAGAAAATTAAATTTATTGGATGAATATAGAAACATTTTATAAAAACATGTAAAAATAATATTGTTATCCATGTTCATTTCCACTGATATAATGACTAGGTGATAGCTAACACTTAAAATAACAATATTAATAATATATTATTTTTCAGTATAACTAAGTCTTGCATACAATGTAAGATTTCAAAGAAAATCTTCGTTGCGTCTTGTTTATGCTATTAGATATACCGCCCCATTTAAGGTAAAAAAATATACAATTCATAAATATTAACAAATAGAATAATGACATATTCTACTATTACCTATGGTGTTACCTCCTTCCCACTTTTTGAAATTGCATCCTTGCAATTTTATTCACTTTTCAAATAAGTGGGGATTTTTTTCAACCGTTGTATTTTTAGATTATTATGTTTCCCTTTATACCACATGGTTTTTCCATAAAACATTAACTAAGGGAATTAAAATATTATGAAACACTTCCTCTTAGTGGTTATGAACTTGAACTTTTTTTCCTTATAATAAATATTATATTCTAGCTAAACTACTCCAGGGATAAAAATGAGATGATTACGGTACATATTTCCATAACATTAAATAATGAAATATATTGTGTACCTAGGATAAACTCAGAGGTAATTCCACTAAGTAGGTAACCATTCCAAATTTCTCAAGAATTTTATATGGTCTAATGAACTGTGGGCACAACTTCCCCTTATTACCAAAATTCATCACACTTTTCCATAGAGAAACTATTAAAAATACATGATCACCTACCTCAAAAGAAATATATTTTCATTGGTTATCTATATTACTCTTATAACTACACTAAGCTATCCTCATGTGTCATAGAATCAACTGAACTTTATCTACTATTTCCTCCACCAACTCAGGTCCCATTAACTTCCTTTCTCATACATAATTCCAAAAATCAAATGTTTGACACTTCTTTTCCTATAATACCTCAAAAGGTTCCATATGTATACTAGAATGAAATCTATTTTTTTAAGAAATATCAACCGAATATATATGTCAATTCGTACTTCCTGGTAATCTATTTTCCATGAACAAAGCATATCTTCCAATGTATGAATCATCCACTCAGACTGAACATTTGATCGAGGTTGAAAAGTTTTACAAAAATTTATTTTAGTAACCGATGAATTTTGGAGTCCTTTTTAAAAATTGGATGTGAAGCTAGGAGCACTGTCGGGTTCAACAGAGAGAGGCACTCCTTTTAACCTCATAATATCTTTAAGATATAGTCTAGATAGATGAAATTAATACATTGTATATTGAATGGGAATTAAATTAATATATTTAGTTAATCAATCAAAAATTACCCAAATCACATTATTACCTTGAGAATTTTTTGGAAATACCACCATGAAAAACATTCATATATTCTCTCATTTCCACTCCGGAACTAGAAAATATTTTAGAATCCCCTTTGGTAACTACCTATCTGCATTAACCTATTGAAAAGTCAAACACTTCCAAGTAAATTCATCAATATCTTTTTTCTTTCCATCCCACCAATAATACTCTCAAAGGTCTCTATATGTCTTAGTGGTTCTATGATGAATGTAAACGACAGAACTATGAGCTTTAGTCGATAACTCTTTCCTTAACTATGAATCAATAGGAACACATTTTATTTTACCAAATCATAAAAAATAGTCTTCATCGATATTACAATTAGAAAACATACCATTATTAATAGATTTATCCCTTTCATTCAAAGTTTGATCCACCTTCAAAGCCCTATTAATTCCTTCATACAAACACAAAAATACATGAACCTATAAAATAAGGGATATCTCAAGATCAGTAAATTATAGTATAAAATTAATCAAATAATTAACCATAGTGTCATGATTGAAATGTAACATGGTCAATCTGTCATTACTTTTTTGACTCAAAGAATCGATCACCTTGTTTTGTTTTCTAGGATGATAATGAAGCATGAAATCATAATCATTAAATATTTCCATCCATATTCTCTGTATCATGTTTAACTCTTTCTATGTGAGTAGATACTTCCAAATTTTGTGATCGGTATATATTTTACAATTTATTTTATAAAAAATATATCTCAAAATTTTAAATGTAGAAACAATAGTAGATAATTCCAAATCATGTGTAGGGTAATTTAACTCAGGAGTTTTCACAAAATGTGATACATAAGTAATCACCTTGTCATTTTTATTTGAAAAAAACCGTTTAATTTTATTGAAGAAATTTTGTACATAATGAATTCACCACTTTTGGAAGACATGGCTAAAATAGGAGAATTGACCACTCTTTTTTTCAGTTCCTTAAAACTGAAATTACGTTCTTTTTTCAAGATAACTCTAAATCCCTCTCCTATTAACCTAGATAGTGGGATAGATAACTGAGAAACGTTTTCAACAAAATTTGAAATATACCCATCTAATAAAAGAGAAATTTTAATCATAGTATCATTGGTAGTTCAAGGCCACTCTTCAATAAACATTCAAAGATACCCATAAAGTTTATTTTATATTAAAATTTTCAAAAAAATAATTAAGTGACTTCAATGATCCTTAGGGTTTTAAGAATATACTACAATATCATCTACGAACATAACAAAAAAATGATCCAAAAACTGATGGAAGACTATATTCATAAGATTCATAAACACATCAGGTGCATTCGATAACCCGAAGGGAATAAATAAAAAAATAATTCCCATATTTTATCTGAAATGTTATCTTTGGAATGTCATACTTAGTCAATATCAGTTCATGGTACCCAAACCATAGATTAATATTAAAAAAAAAGCTAATTTCCCTAGATCCAATCAAAAAATCATAAATATAAGTAAAATTATACTTGTTCTTAATAGTGATTTTATTAAAGGCTTTATAATCAATGAAAAGTCTCATAGAACCATCTTTCATTTTCAAAAATAATATAGGATCACCCCATGGTGACGTGCTAGGTCAAATGAAACCTTTATCAAGTAATTATCAAAACTGGTTTATCAATTCAACAAGTTCTACTTGAGAAATTTTATAAGGTTGTTTAAAAATAGGCTAAGAATCAGTCACTAAATCAACAATAAAATAAAATTCCCAATCAGGAACTAAACTAGACAATTTATTAAGAAAGACATACATAAATCATTAACTAACGAGATGTCTCTAATCAGAACAGCTAGTTTCTTTTCAAAATACATGAGAAAGATAACTCATACTAGTATATTTCATTAATTTCCTAGATTCTTAGTATGTTATCAAAGGTATTAAAAAATTGAGTAAGACATTCCTGTATTTGCAATATATTTTATAATGATAAAAAGAAACCAAATCAATACCCAAAAATTAAATCAAACTCCACTCTTGGTAGTTAAGAAATTTTTTTAGGAAATAATGTCCCACTAATAAAAATAGGAATATTGTTATAAATCGTTGTTTCTTTAATATTTCCACTTATAATATCTACAAATTTTTTATCTTACATTCATGAGGTAATATTTCCAAATTTATAGATAATTTCTCAGAAATGAAATAATGAGAAGGACCCAAATCAAATATAGTATTATCATGATTCTAATAAACAAGTGACAAACCCATCACAACTTCTTTTTATGAAACAACATCAACTATAGTCATATAAAAACATTCTTCCTAAAAAAAATTATTTCTATCTTGCGGTTTTCCATCCCAAGTAATCAATTTGGGAAACACATTGGATTAATGGCTTAGATCATTAAAAATAAAACAACATTACATTGTCCTTTCATTTATTTTATTAGAATCTTTCTTAAAATCTTGAACTATATGTATAATACTACCACATTGTAAGGATTTCCCAGACCTTGAAATATATTATATAGGATTATTTTTACCACACCTCTGACAAGATGGGAATTTTGTTTTCTCACCTAAAAACATATTTGATTAATTATTTCCCATTTCCTACCAACCAGACCAATTGTTTCATTTTTTTCATGGGACACATGATCATAAAAAAACCCTATTTTTATCTTCTCAGTGTATAAAAAAAGTTAGTATAGCTATTAAATTCATGGAAAACATCTTCCTTTCTATATATTTCTTTCAATCCTGAGTAATATCTGTTAATTTTATTATCAATATCTTGGATAAAATTTGGGACATAGCTCAAAATTTGAATGAAGATTTCTTCATATAGAGCCATAACATATTATTTCTTTTGTCCTAATTTAAATAATGTTTTTCAATCCTATGTCAAGTAGCCTTAGGAAAATAATTCTCGGAGATAATATTCTTAAATTCATCCTATTCCAAGGTGTAAATCTATTCACAATCCATGATATTCTTAACCATTTACCACCAATAATTGATTTCACCTTCAAAATGATAAATTTTATGTGTTACCTTTTTGTGAACTAAAAAAACCCTGATATTAAATACCTTTTCTAGGGATTTAATCCATCATTCATCTTTTACAGGGTTCAGAAGTTCCTCAGAATGATTGGGGATGTTGTTGCATAAAATTATCCACTATAATCATGTAACTCTATGGTAGAACTGGTTTCTATATTTCATGGAGAAGAAAACCATTTATAGGTAGATTTAATTGATCAATCATCATAAAAACCTACTTATTTAAAATTCCAACCATATCAGGATACTAATCACGAATGATATTTTCTTCTTACTTACTTCCCACTAGCACTGATTTCTTTCTTCTGTGGAAAAAAATTCTAAATAAACAATCTTTAGACAAAAAAACATGGATATATTAAAATTATTTATCATTTTATATTAACTATATATTTAAATCCTCTAAGGAAATTATACTAATATTCATCTAAAAATAAAAGTCATATAAACCAGTCCTTCGATTCCAACCATAAGAACCGGACCTTAAAACATTACATAATCTTGAGTTATGTAAAGAATTTTACATTATATCACATTTAGGATCCTTTCATGTTAGAGTTTTATTTAATTAGGTGATAACTCATATATAACAAATACAAAAAAATACAAAGTGAACAATTCCAATCAGAATCTAAACTTTTCAGCACATAAAACCTTAAAAAAAACATGATCTATTTTATGAGAAATATTTATGACTATAAACATGAATTATTCAAATACCTTACACATAAAAATGTACTATAAAAACATGAATAATGTGGGATGAGGATAAATAGACTTAATAAGGGAAAGAAAAAACGAAACCCTTAGTCCCTTTATAAACATTAAAAACACAGGAAAACTTTAACATGGAGTAACACTTTTCACCTTGATAAGTAGTAAATAAATTCCTTTAAAAATAAATTATTTTAATAATTTTTTTATGATCAAAAGATTACCATACAACCCATAAAAAGAATAGAAAATACATAAAGATAATTTGGAGCATCATTATACTTGTCACTCTTATAAATGGAATAACTATATGATTGACATCCATACAAGTCTCTCCTACAAATGTATTATCCCTATGAACCACTTACATACGTAATGCATTGGAGGATAATCACGAACCAACGCGTCCTTGGTTTATCATGGAACCACCCATTATAGATTTATTACATAACTACCCGTCAAATTACCATGTAAAATTTATATGATAATAACATAAAAAAGATTTCAATTTTAAAAATTCCACTCATAAAATATCTTTTTCAATCGCAAGAAAACTTTTCAGGATATTGGAATAATCAATCCATTTTCGAAACTTATTTAAAATAGAAAAGTACCAAAAAAGAAAAAGGAGGTTTTTATTTTAAGAAAACATGAAATCTTTCAATGGAAACTAAAAATAATATAATTCCCTCTATGGTAGAAAATCCATTGTTTCTATGTGAATTTAAAATAGAACATTACATTTAATGTTTTTATAAACATTCCGTATAAATCATGTGAAAATAACCCCTTTCATAAATATTAGAATTAAATTAAAAATAGATATATAATTCTATTTATAAACCTTTTATATCCATATAAATAAATATTTAATATAATAAAAATCATATTTCCATGGATAAATTTTTATAAACTTAGTCTTTAAACATTGAAAGTGTCCCATACCACTTTGAGAATTTAAAGAATAAGCCTCGTGAAAGAATAAAACATTAAAATCATTAAATAACATGATAAAAAATAAAATATGGACATATAACATAAATGGTAATTCATAAAATCCTTATAAATAAATAGAGGTTCATATAATCAAGAAATTCCTCAATACAAAGAGATTTAGACAAAGTCCTTTACATCAGGTCCGACTTGTCTTCTTTTATTTAGATTCCTGAATTATAAACACATATTAATAACCTAATTTATTGAAAACCTTATTCAAGTTTTTTTATATTTTTTTTTCATTTATTAAAATGTTTTATAAAACTAATTTAACAATTATGTTTAAATCGGATGTTTTTACCATATTCATTTTATGTGTCGAAATGACTTTGGTAGGTCAACTATGATCAAAGGGGTTATTATATGAACATATCTGGAATTTTAATCAGGAATATATTATCATATATATACATATATTATACTTTTGAAACCAATCATGAAATGAGGTAACTAAAAATGTACCAACATTATAATCATGAAGACCGTATGCTATACACACATATGATTAACGTTCTAATTTTTCAATGATCATTATGGAAAGAAGGTAAGTAAAAATTTATATTTAAATAATTAAAATTATATCATATATAACATATTATTTAATAATATTTAGTTATATATATAATTATAGTGATGTAATATGAATCACATCGCTTCGAGGGGGCAGTAGTCCACACGTCGATGAACGACGTTATCACTTTTTCAGTGTGGAAAATTGTTAATGAAAATGTTGTGTTAACTTTATAGAAAGGTAATTATGTCATTAATATCATATAAAAGTTTTTTAGGCCACATATATTTAATTAAATCCATCCTTAATCTATTCTATGTTGCATGTGAACGTATGACATCGCTTTGAGGAGGAGGTAGTCCACACTTCGACAAGCGATGTTTCCATATTTACATAAAATGGTATTTATGAATGTATGTGTTATAAAATAATTAAAGAATCATAAATAAATAATAAATATAATAAATATCATAAATATCATATAGAAACTATGTTTCCATCATAATTACATACCATGAAATGATGTAAAGGAGAAATGAACAACATCATTTTGTGAGGTTGTAGTTTGTCATCCAAAAGAACTGTAATTTTATTACTGATTAAATGGATGTGTGTGTATGTATAGGTAAAAATAGTTTCATAAAAAATTATAGTTTACTGAGGAAACTTATTTTATTATTTATTCATGGAATAAGATGATTTTAGGAAGTGGATATTGAAAATAAAATAAAATAGATTGTGGAATGTTGTTACCCCTTATTCAGGTAACTCCTTTTGGTTTGCAGTAAAGGGCTTACATGTATGGATTTCTACCCAAGGAGAGGATTATAGGATAAGGGGATAACTATTTGGGAGAAATATTGGGAGATCTTGTTCAATCTATTGTTTCTTGGGATTTGTGAGGAATTGGGTGGGGTGAGTGCCTTTTTATAGAGGAGGATTGTAACTCTTGTAAATTTTTGAAAAGGGGATTCCACCCAGATTTTTCAAATGTAATGTGGATCCAATAATGGTATAAATTAGATAAAATGGTGTATAGTGTCAAATTATGGCCATAAAATGGATTTTTTAAAATTACTTATGTCATTTGGTCCCTTAAGTTTTAGGTTTAGTAACTTATTAATCTAATATTTCTCATAATCACTCTAATTAATTTGATTTACTTTCACTATTTTTTTTTGTTAAAACTAAGTTAATTACATTAGATGTTATAAATTATCTTGATACCCAAAATGGAATCCATTTTTCCAAATTCAAATCAAATGAGGAGCATGAATTAATTTAAATTTAATACCACAGACAGAATAACAATGCAAGTTTTTAAAGTAAAAATGTTGAAAAGTTTGTTTTGTTTTTGTATATAATTTCAAAGAGAATTTGATTACAATGAACTAATTTGTTTTAAATGATATAAAAATTATCCAATTATACATTAAAACCAATTAAAAAAATTATTTAACTATACAATTTAATAGTATTAAAAAATAGTTTTGAACAAAAATTTTGTATTATTAACTATTCATAAAAATATGAAAGTTCTCAAAAGAATACCTAAAATTAACCTAGTGTAAATTTGTATATTTATATTAAAAAACGTTTATTCATTCATAAAAAAATTATAAATATGTTTAAAATTATAATTAAAATAGTTTTACTATTAATTGGTGGTAAAACTACCGTTTAAAAATATAAAACTTTTTTATACTTAAAATTATAGTGATTCTTATGTTAAGAATATCAAATTTATTGGACTAATTTAAACACATTTTATAAAAATGTTTAAAAATAATGAATTTAACCATGTTCATTCATGTATATATTACAATTATTTGATAACTAATACTTAAAATAATAATGTTAATAATATAATATTTTTCAGTATAACTTAGTCTTGCATATAACATAAGATTTCAAAGAAACCGATTAATACATGTTATGTATACTATTAGAGATAGAGTACCTTTTAAATTAAATTTAATATCTAATTCATAAATATTATTGAATATGATAAATACTTAATCTACCATTACCTCATACGTTACACCAACAGTAAACTATATCTCAATAGAACTGTAAAATGAGTTGATCAAACAACTTAGAGTTGTATGATTGGAATCTTGCTATAATTTTCTATTAGACGAATTTATATAATGTTTTTTGTGTTTATATGTTCTTGTTTTCAGAAACCCAAAATAGTCACATTTATTTGATTTCAAAATAAGTTTCAAACACCTTAAAAATACAACAAATTTATGATCACTATATTCTAGAGGATCAACATTTTATTTATTCCATAATTATGATGCTGATTTTTGTGGCATAAATATAGCTAGAAAAATAAATCTTGGAAGATATCAGTTTTTGGGAAAGTATCGTGTTTCATGGTGTAGTAATAAATAAAATTATGTTTCATTATCCACTATTGAATCTGTGTACATAGATGTAGTTTTTTTTGCACATATTCTCTTGATGACACATACATTCATTGTTTATAGTTATCAATTTTGACATTTACTTATAAATTTTTATAATACAAGTTCTATAAATATATCTAAGAATCCAATATCTCACACTAGAAGAAAATATATTGATATAAGAGATTACTTTTTTAGAGTTTATTTCCAAGTGGGTGATATAACACTTGAGATCATTGGTATTGAACATCATATTTCTAAAAAAATAAAAATTCCTTTTAATTTTGATAGAATGATCTATATCAAACATGAACCTAGAATGATAAATTTTTCTAGGTATTAATTATTTTATTTAATTTATTTTTTATTCTTAAAAATAAAAATACTAGTACTACAATTTATGATATACCATTAGTCATACTATTATTGGTGATCTACCATTAATAATTATAAAGTGATTATATACTTTTTATCATTCTTCCATGATGATTGACCATAAATCTTGCTACTATAATGATCAACCATGAATCATGCTACAATGATGATTAGTCAAGAATCCTGGTACCGTGATTATAAACCACACTCCATGCTACCATGTTGATCGATTGAGAATCATTCTAATTTGATGAATGAACATGAATAGGGATACCCTAATGATAAACTATTGCATACTACCATTTCTATTAAACCATCTAGATAATACCATGACATAGTACCATTACATGCTTTAGTAACTTTCTACTATCTCGATGCTACCATGGTGTACTTCCATTATAAACTACTATAGGACATTCCATTCCTAGTCAAACCTTTCTTTTGTATATATTTAAATATTATCAGTTTTTTTATCTACATTATAATTTTTCATTTTTTCATTTTTGAATCCCTAAATGATAAAATCTATATAAAATTCAAGTATAAGTAACACTCTCTCTCACACCTCTTCTAAACCATGTCTCTTCTCATTTGAACTATGTCATCCAATCTACAATATCTTTCCCTAAAACCAGTGAAAATATTGTGCTAGTGAAAAATCCCAGTGAATTTATTGATGATTCATGTTCCTTAAAGAAGGAAATACCGAAATCAAGTAGGGATGTAGAACTAAAGAATTCCTATCTCACATCTCATGTTGTTATGTCAGAAAAAATAAATCTATTCCACATGGATTTCCTTGAAAAATCACTCATTTGAAATATGATACGAGACATGGGATGGGATAAGTGGTTTTTGAGAAATGATTAACCATTATACACTAGGTTGGTTCATGATTCCAATCGATTTTTAGAGTATCAGTTTAGAGAAAATAGATATGTTATTAAAATATTTATAGATGTAAAAGATATTGTAATTTCTTTGAATTGGTGGGAAAGATACATAAATGTTCCTCGCAAAGGTATATATGAGTACTAACAAAGTTATTTACCTATTAATCATGGAAATATTGCGATCGAGGATAAATTTCCTGATTTGACTAAGAATGTAACAATTTGAAGGCTTACTATAGAAGATAATGACGGGGAATGAAGATTATTTTTTCTTTTCATACAACACATGATGTGTCCTAGGATGGTTATTTTTAGTATAATGAGGTATCATGATATATGTTTCTTTCTTCTTATGAAAATAGGATACTAGATTAAATTATTTAGACACATGATAGTTCGTATGAGGGATTTGTATAAGCCACGCTCAATATAAAACTCTATAGTCAACCCTAATATGATCTATTATATATTGAAATCTAAAGATTTTGTGTTATAGGGAGAAGAAAATGTAACTAAGTGTTGTGGTTTATGCCAAATTCAAATTTAATTGAATAAGATGAAAGTGATTTGGTACACATGTTTAAAAAGGCAGGTGTTGGATAATGATAAAATTTATGAAAATATTAATCCATTAAATATTTCATCCAGATTGATTGATATGGTCGACCCTAACTTTGATCTAGAAGAGGTTCTAGTGTATTATTTAGATGAAGAATTTTTGGAAAAGGTTCGAGTGAAAGATATTCAAATCATGAAGAGGATTTTGTTCTTATTTTAGTGGAATAGGGAGTGACAATGTTGTGGCTACGAGTCCAAATGTGTTCAATGGTTCTCCTAGTACACCCATATACCATTCTTTTATAGAGAGTTTTCTGAAATAATATGATGAAATTGAGGAGACTAAAGTCTATAATAGTGATCAGTTTGAGAGATATTTTCTAGAGACTCTTGAGGATGTGGTTGTGATTTATCATGATTCCAAGAATGATACTAATGGGGGAGATGGGAATGAGAAATTTAAACCATATCATACAATCATTGTTTCTAGAAGGCCTTATAGTGGAGAGTGGCAGAGCATATCTCAATCTGTATTATAAAGTCAAGAATATGGTGATTGAGATGAACCAGTCTCTTCAAAAGGTCAATCTATTAGAATACTTGGTAATCTAGTTACCATATATAGAGATGAGGATAGAGAACCATCTAAGGGGGAGAAATCCATAGGTTCTTCTAAGATAGAGTTTAAATATTTTGAATTATATGATGATGAGGTCAATGCTGATGATCATTCAATTGCACCAGAGCATGGTTCGCCGACCATTTTAGTTTCTCTAAGATATCACAAGGGATCATAATTAGAGAAGACTGACCAGGCATAATGTTTGGATGTTTTTCCTTATGGTGATCCTAATTCATAGACTGGTCATGAGGATGATGCAATTCACAACATGGGGGGAATCCCCTCCTCCACTTTCATCTTCACCTCATTATAGTTATTTTATAAAATATGAGATGAATTTTTTTTAAGGTAGGTTTGTAAATAGATCTAAGTGGAATTCCTTGGTCCTATTCATCTTAGTAAATAAAGATATGTGAAGTTTATACCAAAATGAATTTTTTCCTTAGTCATTATTCATATAAAACCCATACTGGTATTAAAGATAACAAATATGGAATTAGAGAATAAGATACTAATGGAACAAATGTATAATATTAAAAAATTGTGGGGAAAATAAGCTCTAGTTTCACAATGGGAGATATACCTATCACTGATATGCTAGAGTATTTCTCTACTCTTAGATAATATTGTTCTAGAGACTCACCTCCTTACCCTCATGATTCAATGGATGTTTATTTTTTTGATCCATAGTAAGAGAATAGTATTATGCTATTATGGTTGATCACTCTAGTTATAATCAAGGTGAGGTTTCATTGATTAATTCTCATGGTGAGAACATTTGTATGTTGGATAAAAAATTCTTAAATAAGGATATAATTTATAAAGAAACTATCACTAAATATATTAAGTATTATCTCTTAAAGATTTATACCAAATGTGATCTTAATTCACATTTTATGTTCTTTAATGAAAATTTGCGAATGCCTCCTATGACTAGGACCCTGAAAGAGAAAGTTACCCAGTAGAATACTTTGTAGAACCACCGCAAGATATTGATAAAAGAGAAAATTTTACTTTTCAAATATATCGAGAATATTGGTAGAGTGATTACTTAGTTTTTTTTGATTTTATAGAACCAATTTTTTTACACAGCCATGAACTATTATTACACCCTGACATTTTGTGAAATGTTATAGGAATTAATTTATCCTTTTAGATATTTTTCATTTCATACAAGACTGAAAATATTATATTATATATTAAAGAAATATTTTATTATTATGTTATAAGAAACACCTATTTTATTTTAGAATACATGAAACATACATTTTATCTTTCTCTTTATGGAACACAAAGTTTATCTTGAGTTAAATACAACAATGAATTTCATCGATGGCTTGCGTAACTGTATGACTGAGGTTTTTGAATGAAAATATATTATTATTTTATATAATAAGATATGACCTATAAAATGAAATTTTCGGTTTTGAATAATATTAACTAATTTGTGAAAATATATGGTTTTTATAAATATTATATGAATTCAATAGTTACCACTTAATTATAAAAGAATATAAAAAACTATTGAATATAAAGTTAAATATTATTATTTTTTTGGTAAAAAATATGTTTTAACCTAGAAAAGTAAATTAATGATAATTATTGAGTGATATTAGTGTAGTATATATGTTATAAATTCAATAAATTTGTTTCATCCAATTGAATTTATAGACATAAGATAAGAAAAAACCTAATTTTATGCATAAAAACCTATATTTTTATTATGGAATTTGCACTGAATTTTAATGATGAACCCATCTTAAATAAAATTTTGGGAACACTATAGTATTAAAATAAAAAAAATTAATCTTTTAAGTTTTAATATAGATATTAGGTTAGGATAACTTTTTCGTATATTTCTGTAAGGTTTTATTTTTAAAGAATAACTGGAAATAATGAATTTTAATTCAAAAATGAATTTTCATCTAGTCTATTTATAAGGTTAAATTATATTTTAAATGGGTCATAAGGATTAATTAGAAAGTATATATATATATTAATCCAATTTAGGTTATTTTAATTTATTTCACTTTGAAATTGTGTATAAAAACATAGCAATTTTTTTTTGACTTTTTTACCTAAAAAACTCACATTGTCGTCCCATCTGTGGGATTATTTTTAAATTAATTTCTTCCACTTCTAGGACTATAATTAGTTAAAATTTATTCTATATTTGGAATGAGAATAATATATAATATCAAATAAGTTCAATTTTTTTACCAAAAATATTAGCGAATGTAATTAAAATTAATTACAATGATAAAGATAATAATTAGGTTAACAAAGTAGTAAACCTACAATTTATAAGCCAAACCGACTTATACAATTTTAAAAAATCCATTAAATGGAAATTAATCAGCAATGAAACTTCCATTATTGATATTTTATTTTTCATGAATTTTTTTAGGTAAAAACGTGGGTACACCTAACTTGTTTTCAAAATTTCCAAGTGTGTCCTTTCCCTTCCGTATAAAAGGTCACCTCCTATCCACATTCCTCACACCACTTAAACCACATAGTTTGGGCCAATATATTGACACTAAAATTTCCAACATCCTTAACTTCCTCATATAATCCTGTACTTGAGAATAATAAAATCCAATTAATATTTTTGGCACAAACCAAAAGGAGTTATCTAATTAAGAGGTAATGTCCTCCCTCAAGCTCCTTTATTTTATATTATTTCTCCACTCCGATAACTCTATTTATTACATGACTGTATAAAAACAACTATATCATCAACATAATATGATTTTTTGGAAAAGTTTTTGATCTAAACTTACAAGAACCTCCATCTAATGGGTAATAGACATACTCTTTATGTGTACGATGAACCACCACCCCACAAAACGCTGATTGTTCATTTTTCCTTACCACCTATAATGGTGTAAGTTTTGATGGCTGCTACATTTTTATATTTTATATATTATATTTATTATGTATTTAATATTATTTAATCTTTTTGAAAATATACCTTTATACTATCCATTATTAGTTAAAATGATAATTTTATTTGAGGAAGTGTGGACTACCGCCCCTTAAAGCAGTGTGATTCTTTTGCACACTACATGGAATGTATTAAGGATGGGTTTAGTGAAATTTTATTCTATAAATTATATAATAATTCTACTAGAAAAATTATATATATATATATATACACATATTCGGTTTACATTCTTTCTTTCAATAAGAAAATAAAAATGGAAACAACATTCATGCGTACACACGACTTACTATCTCTATAAATGGTGTATTACATTTAAAACATATATATTAAATATATTATTATCAAATAAATATAATAAATATAAATGATATCAATATAATTTTTTATATTCTTAAAATAATTATATATTTATAAGGACCAAATATATTACATATTAAGTCACATGTAAAGATCAAAGCGAATATTACCTGAACTGAAACCTTAACATATGATGGTTGACAAGAGGGTAATATAAAGTCATAATCAAATAGTATATGGTGTTTGATAAAATAATATGGTTCTTTATAATATTTATAATAAATTTATATTTATTATATTTTTGGTTTGAATGAGTACAATGATAGTCAATACACAAGGTTTGGGTATTTCATATTACTTTTTGTTTCTGTAAGTTAAACAAATGAATCATCACTCATTTATTTTGTGTGGTGTGTATACTTCCAATTTATGTGTTATATGACTCTTATAATTTAATTTATAAGTATTTACATATCCATTTTATGATATTTCTTTCATATTTTCTATTTTTTAAAATCTACCAAATCGGAAAAGTGATTTTTTCCATATTTTTCTTCTTTGAGAAACAAGCCATTTTATAAACCTATATTTTTCCATGAGTTTTATATACTACATTTGACAAGTTTACGTCTTGAATATATTTATTTTCATGAAATTTTGATATCCATGTAATGTTTCTCTTTCTATTTTTTATGATCCAAATTTACCAAATTTGTAATGGTTTATGGCTACAATCTCAACCATTTATCAAGATTATTTATGATTATGATCCCTTTAATGAAATATTGTGAGCCATATCTCAATAACTCTTACGTTGTTTTATTAATCTGTGATAATTCATTTTATATCCAATTAATGGTACAATTTTCACACTCTTTGGTATATAATATGTTCAAGAAAGCATTTTTAAGTAATTTTGACTTTACCACTCACTTCGGTCGGAAATGCATGTTCCTTCAAAACCATGATTTCAAAAATGGATTCCAAGAATATTATAATATTATAGAATAAATAATATAAATTTTTACCTTTTTTCAGTGATTTTATAGGAACATTATTGTAATTTTGGAACAAGAAATGTTTCTAATGTTCTTACCTTATAAAAGGAATGTAATTTTTACCTCATACAACATGTATGAATATACACTCCTTCATTTATGTGAATATTCCTTCACATGTTTATGAAGATAATTTATAAGATAATTTTTTAATATTAAATATCAAAGAAATTTCTTTCAAAACCTTTTCAATAATGGTTTACATGTTTTCATGGAACATGGGTTTCAAAAAATTTCTGGCCTTATTTATATGTTTTCAAATTATTTTCAAAGTAATGGTTTTCAAAAAAATTTCAAGATTATTTTATAAGAATTCAAGGGAATATTTTTTCATAATGTTTTCAGGATTAATTTTTTTTTCTAGGGAAAATGTTTTCAAAATGTTTTCAATCCTTCATTTAATGTTTTCAATGAATTTTCAAAGATTTTTTTGTAAAGGTGTTATGTTTAAAAATGAATGTCTATAGAAAAAGTTTTTTTTCATCAAGAAATATTTTCAAAACATCTTTCCAAGTTATTTTCCATATATGATGAAATATTTTGATGTCACTCATTCTCTTATAGGAAATTATCCAATGGTTCCATTCATATCCTTTCATGAATGCTTTATGTTTTGATGTAATGATTCTTATGGAACCCATTTCTATTCCAAAATATATATTCTTTTGAAAGTGGTTCTTTTCATGGGTTATAATTTAATGAAATTATTATGGAACATATCTATATTCCATAGGCTATGATGTGATGAAATAATAATGACACAGATCACATAGCGATTCACTATTCAATTCCACCCTTATACCACTGTTTTAAACAAGTTTTGTAATTAATATTACGAATATAATAATAAATTTAACTTATTGTATTATTAAATGAAATAAATATTAACACTATTAAAAAGGTAAATTATACTTGTTTTTATATTTTCATTGAAGGTGAAGGTGATTTGGGGGCCCAAGATACGATTTAAAAGGAAAATGGGCCAAAACTGCATGAGTTCCATGAACACCTATCCACAGTTGGGTATTGTTCGAAAACTTCGTGCATCCAAATCAGCTGAGAGTTTGTGGGATGGTCCAAAAACTCAATTTTATACAAATATTATGAATACAACCGATCCTAATTTGGCCATTAAGAGGCCCAACCGAAGTGATCTGGCCAGGCCACCGAATCTACACAGAATTAAAAGTTATGTGATGTGTGATATCCATATCTTGATATATAGATGTAAAAATGAATCAAACATTTCGGTGGAGATATCCATGAATTGGGTAAACAACTTTATAGTTTTTTCAAAAGCTATTGAAGACTTTCTGGAGGTCGAAAACAATAGGACCAATGGTTTTACTCAATCGGTGTGCCCAAAACCACGTCCCATTTTTTCTATAAAAGAGCACCATGGGTACCTCATTTGGGGAGTTCGAACCAGAGGTGAATATCTTCAATTTATGAGTCCTAGAGAAGTCTCCTACTCATCCTAGAAGTTATGGAGTCCCCTATACTCATATGGGGATCAAACATGAAGGCGAAGCTCCACCCAAGCCTCCTCCCCCTCTCGATGGTTAGCTAAACAGGGGACTATCATTACGTGGGAGCTACACACAATTGGGAGGGAGTTCCATGACTAATTCTTCTACTGGTTTTGTATAATTTGTGTTTAAAATATTTCACTTATTTCTTATCTTAACATTCTTCGCCCCGTAATTCATTTCTTTGGGTATAATTAAGTGAAACACTTTTTATTTTAACACCGATTGGGTTGGAATCTCAAGTGGGAATCTTGGGTTGTTCCAATTGGACAACACAAGCATCCTTTATCTCTAACACATATATGATATTTCAGTATTCTTTTGTTTCCCTAGTTCTATAATTGAGAACCAAACCCTGAAAATACGATCGTTGTGTCAAGGGTTTCTTTTTTGTGCATCGTTTTAAGGGGTAAGAGGGTAGTCAAGACCTTGACCACCTTCAACCAAAGAATTAAAAAAAACCATGTGATATTTTTAGAGAAAAAAACTATCCAAGTTGTGTAGTGAACTTGAAATGATCTTCTTATCTCATAATTATAAAAAAAACTTTTATTTATCAACTATTAAACTATTTAATTAAGTCATTTTATTTTTAAAACTGTTTTCAAAACAACCCCCTCTTTTAGTAAAATTTATTAAAAATACAAACTCAAAACCTAGTAATGCTCCTTGGGAGATGACCTAGGGTCTTTCGTAGACTATAAATAAATATTAAAATCATAATCAATTTGATGTGTCATGACAATATTGTCAAATTTTAGCATCATTGCTGGGGAGCGCTTTGGTTTTCGTGTGTGTTTTTGATAACTTTTTGTTTGTAAATTTTGTGATTGTTTGTTTGTTTTAACTTATACCTTTACATTTAATTTTTTGATCTAATTTATTTCTTGTGTAGGTTTGGTGAATGATTCATTATACTCCGGGAGACTTACAACCTTTCTAACTAAAATTAGAGAGGATCCTACATCAAGGACCCCGAGACACAGAAGAGGAATTTTCGATAGACGACGCAAAAAACATCAACACTCATCTTGATCCTTATTCATAATCTTTAGGAACCCATGTTAATGATGAAATTAATGTGAAAAAAATAGATTAAAACAATAAAACACTAAAATAAATAACCTCGCCTGATGTTGATATCCAACCCACAAAAATTAAATTCAAGGCAAGACACCCAACTTTGAACTAAAATCTGGTTTAATTCATTTATTACCAAGATTCCTGGGACTGCCTGGAGAAGATCCACCCAAAAATCTAAATGAATTTCATACTGTGTAATCTACATTAAAACCTTCAAATGTGGATGAACAAAATGTAAATCTTAGGTAATTTTCTTTTTCATTACAAGACACTGCAAAATACCAAATTTATTATGTTAATTCATCAATAAGAGGCTGGGCGGACATGAAACGCCTTTCTCTTGAAAAGTTCTCCCCAGCCTCTCGAACTGCAACTATAAGGAAAGAAATTTTTGGGATAATACAATTTCAATGGGAAGCACTTCGTGAATATTGAGAAAGATTTAAAATATTATGTTCATGTTGTCCACACCAACAAATAGGTGACCAAATATTAATTCAATATTTTTATGAAGGTTTAATCCCTATTGATAGAAATATGATTGATGCTGCGGCATGTTGTTAGATGGTAGATAAGACCCCATTTTTTTCAAGGACCTTAATTGAGAACATGACATAAAGCACTCAATAATTTGGTTCAAGGTCCAATGTACCTATTCAAGGTGTCCATGAGGTGCAATGAACTGAATTCGAAAAGAAGGTGGACATGAAGTTTTAGGAAGTAAGTACCCTTCTACGACAAATTGCTCTATCCTAAGGGAAATATCCATCTTCTCCTCCCATCCATTGTGGAATCTGCTCTTCTAACACACATTATTCTGACCAATGCCCCATATTGAGAAAAAAATTTGAGAGTTGTGAGGAAATATTCCTAGGACACCCCTATAACCAACCCTTTAGGAAAGAATTATACAATCCATTCAATTTTTGGTTGAAATAATACAAAGGTTTTAGGAAAGGGGGTATTCAAAGTAGCCTCATCATCATGGAACCCACAAGGTCAGGGAAGTCATCCACCACCACTACCCATAAATACTCAACCACCCCAAAGGCCTTTCTTACCACCCCTCCAAAAACCGAGACTATCATAGAATATATGATGAAAAATATGGATACTAACAATCTCCATTTCCAAAAAACCACCCATGCTACCATACAAGAACTCAAAACCTAAATAAGCCTACTATCTAACTCTCTGGGAGGAAATTCAAAGTCATGGGTTGCGTAAAATACCCCCTTAACTAGTAGTTAATGCTTGGGATAATGAAAATGTTAGTTCCATCACCCTTTGGAGTGAAACACAGCATAAAAGCCAAATGACCCCACCAATATGAGAGAGAGTTAGGTTTTTCTTGAAAAAAGAATGTAATTTCAGTTTTTAGGAACTAAAAAAAAGATTGGTCAATTCTCCAGTTTTGGACATGTTTTCCAAAAGTAGTGACTTCATTATGTACAATGATGCTTCATTAAAATTACATGGGTTTTTTCTAATGAAAAATGACAAGGTAATTACTTAGGTATCACATTAGGTAAAAAATCATGAGTTAATTTACCCTACACATTATTTGGAATTAGCTACTACTGTTCCTGAATTTAAAATTTTGAGATATAATTTTTATTGACTAAAGTGTAAAACATATACCGATCACAATATTTTGAAGTATATACTCACATAGAAAGAGTTGAACATGATACAAAAAAATGGTTGGAAATAATCAAGGATTATTATTTCAGGCTTCATTATCATCCTTAAAAAGAAAACAAGGTGACCGATTCTTTGAGTCAAAAAAAGTATTGATAGATTGAACATGTTACGTTTGGGTCCTCACACTATGGATAATTATTTGATGAATTTTATACTATAATTTAATGATATAGATACATCCCTTATTTTTAAGGTTCATGTATTATTGAGTTTGTTAGAAAGAATTAATAGGGCTTCGAAGGTGGATCAAACATTGAATGAAAGGGAAAAATCTATTAATAATGGTATGCTTTCTAATTGTTATATCATTAAAGACTATTTTTTATGATTTGGTAAAATAAAATGTATTCCTTTTGATTCATAGTTGAGGAAAGAGTTATCAACTAAAGCTCATAGTTCTCTCATTTCCGTTCATAATAGAAGCACTAAGACATATAGATACCTTCGAGTGTATTATTTGTGGGATGGAAAGAAAATTGATATTGCTTAATTTACTATGAAGTGCTTGACTTTTCAATAGTTTAAAGCAAAGTGACAATTACAAAAGGTGATGCTATGATATTTTCTAGTTCTGGAGTGGAAATGAGAGAATATATAAATGGTTTTGATGGTGGTATTTCCAAAAAATTATCTTGGTAATAATGTGATTTGGGTTATTTTCGATTGATTAACCAAATTTGCACATTTAATTCCCATTCAATATGTAATGTATTCATGTCATGTTTCTAGACTATATTTAAAAAATATTATGAGGTTACATGGAGTGCTTCTCTCCATTGTATCTGACAGTGCTCCTAGCTTCACAACCAATTTTTAAAAAGGACTTCAGAAGCCATCAGGTACTAAATTAAATTTTAGTACCACTTTTCATCCTTGATCTAATGTACAGTCTAATTGGACGATTCATACCTTGGGTGATATGCTTTGGTCATGGAAAATAGATTACCAAGGATGTTGGAATTGTCATTTATATTTGGTTGAGATATCTTACAATAATAGTTTTCATTCTAGTATATATATGGAATCATTTGGTGGTATTATTGGAAAAGAAGTGTAAAACATTGGATTTTTGGGATTATGTAGGGGAAATGAAGTTAATGAGACCTGAGTTGGTGGAGGAAATATTATATAACGTTCATTTTATTCTATGACACATGAAGATAGATCAGAGTAGCTATAAGAGTAATAAAGATAACCAACGAAAATATCTTTCTTTCGAGGTAGGTGATCATGTATTTTTAAAAGTTTCTCTATGGAAAATCATAATGCATTTTGGTAATAAGGGGATGTTGATCCCACAGTTCATTAGACTATATAAAATCTTTGAGAAAGATGGAATAGTTACCTACTTAGTGTAATTACCTATGAGTTTATCTAAGGTACACATTATATTTCATTGATTAATGTTATGGAAATATGTACCTTAATCATCTCATTTTTTATCGATGGAGTAGTTCAGATGGAATATAATATTTATTATAAGGGAAAAAAGTTTATGTTATGGACCACTAAGAAGAAATTTCTACATTAAAACATTCAAATGTGGATGAAGAAAATATATTGCTTAGGACATTTCCTTTTTCATTATAAGAAACTACAAAAGACAGAGTTTAATATGTTAATTCACCAATAAGAGGATGGGCGGACATGAAACACATTTTTCTTGAAAAATATTTCCTAGCCTCTCGAACTCCATCTACAAGGAATTTTTTTTTTGGGATAATACAATTTCAAGCGGAAACACTTCTTGAATATTATGAATGATTTAAAATAAAATGTTCAAGTTTTCCACACCAACAAATAAGTGACCAAATTTTAATAAAATATTTTTATGATGTTTTAATCCCTATAGATAGAAATATGATTGATGATGCTGCATGTGGTATGATGGCTGATAAGACCCCAATTTTATCAAGGACCATAATTGGGAACATGGCGTAAAGCAGTTAATAATTTGGTGCAAGTCCAATGTACCCATTCAAGGTGTCCATGTGGTGCAAAGTTCTGAATTCGAAAAGAAGGTGGACACAAAGTTTGAGGAGGTACGTACCCTTCTATGACAACTTTCTCTATCCTAAGGGAAATCTCAATCTTCTCCTCTCATCCATTGTGGAATATTCTCTTCTAACACACATTATTCCAACCAATGCCCCCCAATTGATAGAAAATTTTGAGATTTGTGAGGCAATCTTCAAAGGATGCCCCTATAACCAACCCTTTAGGAATGAACCATAGGATCCATCCAATTCTGGGTGGAAAGAATACCAAGGTTATTATCAAGGGGGTATTCAAACTATCCTCATCAACCATGGAACCCACAAGGTCAGAACAGTCATCCACCACCACTACCTGTAAATCCTCAACCACCCCAAAGGCCTTTCCAACCAACCCTCCCAAAACTGAGCCTCTCCTAGAAGATATGATGAAAAATATGGGTACCAAATATCCCCAATTCCAACAAACCACCCATGCTCCCATACATGACCTCAAAACCCAATTAGGCCAACTAGCTAACTCTATGGTGGAATTTCAATGTCATGGGTTGTGTAAACTACCCTCTCAGCTAGTAGTTAAACCTTGGGATAATATAAATGTTAGTTCCATCACTCTTAGGAGTGAAACTCATCATCAAAGCAAAATGACCCTTCCAATAGAGTCATCCCCTCCTGAGGAAACCACCATCCCAAGCACTTCTAAAAATGGTCCAAGAGAAGACAATCCTTATCCTGAGAGAAGTCCTTCCAATGTAAAGAGTGTGTATGCCGATGAGTCTCATATCCAAACCATTCCTCTTCTATTTCCCCAAAGGTCCACCCAACCAATAAAACATAAAGAAAATGAACTTGATAAGGAAATATTGTAAACTTTCAAAAAAGTGCAGGTTAATATTCCTTTGATTGATGCCATGAAGAAAATTCCAAGATATGCCATGTTTTCAAATGAGATGTGTACACATCGAAGAAGACATCATGGTGATGAGAAATTAAGCGTGGGGAGTAATGGCTCTACATTGATAAAACCATCAATACCTACCAAATGCAATGGTCCCTGAACTTTCTCGATTCCATGCACTATAGGGGAGTATTCATTTTAAAATGATATGATTGATTTAGGTGCTTCTGTAAATGTGATGCCTCGCTCTATTTACTCTTTATTGCAGGTTAGTGAGTGGAAGCCAACTGGTATAGTCATTTAGCTAGAAAATCAGAGTAATTCACACCCTTCTGGTGTTCTAGAGGATGTTCTTGTGAGGGTTTAAAATATAATTTTCCATACTGATTTTTATGTTCTTAAAATGGAAGATGATAATATGAATCTACATGCCCCAATTATATTAGAGAGAAAATTATTGAAAACCCCGAATGAAATAATTAATGTCCATAATGGTACATTATCTATGGAATTTGGTGGTGACATAGTCTATTTCAACATCCTTGATGCCATGAGGCACCCCTCAGAAAAACATTCCTCTCTCTCTATTAATTCAAATGATGTAATCCCTTCCCCTGAAAAAACAAATTTTCTTTCCCTCGATCCCCTTTCTGAGTTTTCTTCATTGATTTTAATTTTAGGTAATGAATCATGCCTTGATTGTTGTAGTGGTCTAGAAAATTATCATGCATGTTTATTAATTGATAATTTCTTGAAAACCGAGGATCCAATGACCATCGATGATACTGGTTAGCTTGTAAAAGATCATTACTCATTTGAGGATGATACCATTGAGCAGTAAGATGAGATTAGTGACCTATCACATTCACACACAGTCCTAGTAGTCCCAAATCCACCTGAATTGGAAGTAAAATAGTTTCTTCAAGATTTAAAATATTCATATCTTGATAATGGAAACAAGTTGCCCATCATCATTTCTAGTTCACTCCCTCCTGGGCATGAATTGAAACTACTTGAAATTTTTAGGGAGTATAATAAAGCTTTGGGATTGACACTTGATGAGATTCCTGGTATCATCCCATCAATTTTAACACATCATATTTTAATAAATGATGAGGCTAAACCAGTGAGGCAGGAACAATGTCGACTGAACCCAAACCTCATAGAAGTTGTGAAAAAGGATGTAATTTTTTTTGGCTGTATGAATCATTTACCCCATCTCTGATAACCAATGGGTTATTTTCGTTCAAGTAGTTCCTAAAAAACTAGCCTTATAGTAATAAAAAATTAAAATAATGAATTGGTTATAACTCATGTGCATAATAGTTGGCGGGTCTGTATAGACTATCGCCGAGTAAACCAACACTCTAGGAAGGACCATCTCCCTTTTTCATTCATTGACCTAATTCTAGAGAGAATAGAGGGTAAGTCCCACTACTATTTCCTTGATGGGTATTCTGGATACTTTCAGATCCACATTGCCCCCAATGATCATGAAAATACATCCTTCACTTGCCCCTTTAGCACATTTTCAAATAGGAGGTTGCCATTTGGTCTATACAATGCTCTGGGTACTTTCCATCGATGCATGGTCAGTATTTTTTTAGATTACCTGGTGAATTTACTGGAAGTTTTCCTAGATGATTTCACTGTTTATAGATCCTATTTGGATGAATGTTTAAGTAGTATTGGTTCAGTCGTACATTTTTGTATTGAAAAGAATAATGTTTTAAATTATGTGAAATGCCATCTCATAAGGCGATAAGGTAATGTTTTGGGGCACGTCATTTTTGGGGATGGTATCCAAGTAGATAAATCAAAACTGGATGTCATTTCTTCACTACCATTATCCAAAAATATATGGTATTTTTAGTATTTCATAGGTCATTGTGGAGTTTACATTCGTTTCATTTGTGACTTTATTAAACATTAACTCCCCATCACCAAATTAATCCAAAATGAAATAGAATTGGTTTTGGATAAATAATATGATAAGCTTTTAATAATTTAAAATGGAGTGTCATGTTACCCCCGGTAATCCAACCACCTCGGTGGGATTTAAAATTTGAGATCATGTGTGATACCTCTAACTATGAAATTGGGGTAGTCTTGTCACACAGTTTTGATCGAGCTCCACATGTTATTGCCAATGCCTCTCGTACTTTGGGCCCTGCCCAAGAAAACTACACCACAAATGAAAAATAATTCTCTGCCGTTGTTCTTTTCTTGGAAAAATTCAGGTCATATATTTTAGTGTCCAAAGTCATTGTGATCTCAGACCATGCATCCCTCTGGTTTCTCCTTAAAAAATTCGAAGCCAAACGACATCTCATTTGCTTGATGATCCTCCTTCAAGAATTCAATCAAGAAATTAGAGAAAAATAGGAGCAGAGAATGTGGTGGATGACCATATTAATAGGATTCCCCCATCCTCGAACATTGAATCATCCCCCGATATTCTTATACACGACATGTTTCCCAATGAGAAATTGTACTGAGTGAAAGATGCTATTCCTTGGTATGTTGAAATGGTAAATTATTTGGTTGCAAATTGAATTTCTATTGATTTCAATAAAAACCAAGCCAGCCATCTAAAACTTGAGTCTCATTGGTACATTTGGGATGACACCTACCTCTGGCTCACATGTAGTGATCAAGACCCTAGGAATTGTGTCTCCGATAGTGTGTTTTGGTCTTTACTTAGATTCTACCACACTCTTTCTTGTGGGGACCACTTTGGTCCCCAATGCACTACTCCCAAATTCCTTGATTCTGGTCTATTTTGGCCAACACTTTTTTAGAATGCCCATGATTTTGGTAAATGTTGTCCCCATTGTCAAAGAATGGGTAATGTATCTAAAAGGAATGAAATGCCACAACAAAAATTTCTCATTCAGGAAATTTTTGATGTTTGGGGTATTGACTTTATGGGGACATTTCCCAATTCCTTTGGAAATTTGAACATTATTCTAGAAGTTGATTATGTGTAAAAATGTGTAGGGGCATGAGCTACAAGGACTGGTGATTCTAATGCAGTTATAGATTTTTTGAGAACCCAAATCTTCTATAGGTTTGGCTTAGGTAAGTTCATCATCAGTGACCAGGGTTATCATTTCTGCAACTGAACAATTTAATCACTTTTGCGTTGGTATGGAGTCAGTCCTCGAGTGTCTACTGCATATCTCCAATAGTCCAATGGTTAAGCCAAGGTGTCAAATAGAGAGGTAAAAAAAATTCTTGAAAAAATGATTCAACTCAACAAAAAAATATGGGATTCTTAGACTCGAGTATTCATTATGGGCTTACCGTACTGCCTTTAAAACTACCATTGGAATATCACTTTATAGGCTTGTTTTTGGAAAAGGTTTTCTCCTCCCTGTTGAGATTGAGAACCTAGCCTAATAGGCCATTAAACAATGTAATTATAACCTTTTTGGTGTTGGTTCAAAAAGGAAGTTTCAGATTCAGGAGTTGGAGGAAATGAAGAGAGATGCATATAAAAACTCCAGGATTTATAAGGAGTGAACTAAGGCTACCCACAACCATCTTATACTTCATATTCAGTTCCAAATTGGGAATAAGGTCATACTTTTTAATGAAAGGCATAAGTTTTATCTAGGTAATATTTTTTCCCACGGGTTTGGACCATAAACTATGATTAATATATCCCCATTTGGTGTTATTGAGGTTCAAAATATAGAAACCAATCAAACCTTCACTGTCAATGGGCAACGACTGAAGCACTTCCACAAATCCCTTCAAGAGTTTTTGATAGAGGAACTCCATGTTCAAGAAGAAATGTACCAGTGAAACAAACTAGGTTTTATCCTTCCTTATTACATTCTCAATTATTATAGTGTAGACCCTTCACATTCGAGGTGTGGGGTGTGGATACATTCCTGGATTCATTAGGGTATTCATCAATTTTTTTTCTCTTTTTTCCTTCTTTATGGTATTTTCACTTTACCCCATCTTTTTGGGTTTATTAAGATTTTCATTTTATTCCTTCTTTCTTCCCTTTTTCACTTTCCTTATGGTATTTTTACTCATCCCCCCTTATGGACACCAAAGCATTGAATTTACTGAAAATTCTTGTTGAAATTTTGGATTCCCGATTGATTTCACATTTGATGAAAAACCTATCTCTGTTATGGATTGAATGTTTGTATGAATTTAACATCAAGGAGTGATTTTTTGTAAATTGGTTTTCTATCGATGATATAAATTATTGTATTATTGTGAAACTTTTGAGATGATTGATTCCCTATTGGTGAGTAGTTTTTGGGGAAATTGTGTCACTGATATCTCCAAATATTTTTTCACCAAACCCAAAAAAGTGCGAGTATTTCTTACTTAATATAAGGTAAATATATGTTAGGTAAATATTTTCATATTTAAATGATATTTCCATATGTTCATTCCTTATCTGATCTATTTCATTACTCTATCGAATTGACCTATGCATGTGTACCAAATGTATGAATGTTATACACCCTAAGAAAATGGGTTGTATCTTGGGAAGGTCAAAAACCAATCCTCCTCGACCTTTGATCTTTTTATAACTGTTACAATTATTGTCATGAGGAGATCAAACAAGGTTTGGGAGATGAGTGTGAATTTTTTTCCAAATTCTACTTCTAAAAAAACAAAAATAAAAAATGAGGGGAGTGATGAAATGTACAACATATGGGGATATCTTGGTTGGAAATTTATGGTTTGACTTCCAGGAATACTTAAGTGAGTGGGTATTGAAATATTATTGCAAAGGATGTAGGGAAGGTCCAGTGAAAAAATCATTTAAATCTAAATGATGTTAAAATAACCTATATTTATTGGATATAAAGTGGAAAGAACAACATGGAATGGGTTTTATACACACAAATGGAGTGTTAGTGGAATGGTTGACTTTTGAATTACTTTCTCAATTTAGTGTCATGAATCTCTTTTAATTTCATTGTGATATGATTTATGAGACATCCTTTTCTATTTTCACTAGGAAGAACTACTTGGTGTGGTTCATGCATTGATCACATTACATTAATGAATTAATATTTCCTCAAATGTTAAATTTTCTTGATGTTAGGAATATACACATGCATCATTGTTTTTGAATATGTTAATTTTCCCAAGAGTAAAAATGTTTAGGTGTGGGGGTGTGATCATATGGTGATTCACTATTCAATTCCACCCTTACACTACTGTTTTAAACTAGTTTTGTAATGAGTATTCAAAATATAAGAATAAATTGAACATCATGTTTTTTAAAAATTAATTAATGATTATCACTATTAAAAATGGAAATTATACTTTTTCAAAAAAAATTCATTGATGGTGGAGGTGATTTGAAGGCTCCAGAGATGATCTAGAAGGAAAATGGGCCAAAATGACATGAGTTCCATGACCACCTATCCACTGTTGGGTATATTAAGAAACCTTAGTGAATCCAAATAGGCAGAAATATTGTGGGTGGGTTAAAAAACCTACTTGTCTTCAACTATTATGAAGAAACCCAATCCTTATTCGGCCATTAAGAGGCCCAACTGAAGTGATCTGTCCAGGCCACCGAATCTGCACGGAGTCAAAAGTGGTGTACTGTGTGATGTCAATATTTTGAGTTATAGGTTTCAAAAATAATCGAAATTTTTTTTTGGAGATATCCAAGAGGTTTTGGAACGACCTTTTGGTTTTTTCAATAGAGTTTTAAGGCTGTATGGAGGCCGAAAACAATTGGACAAGTGGTTTTAAACAATTTATGTGCCCAAAACAACTTCCCATTTTTGCTATAAAAGAGAAGCATTGGTACCTCATTTGGGGAGTTCAATCCAGAAGTGAATCTCTTCGATTTTGGAGTCCTATAGGAGTATCCTCCTTATACTAGAAGTTTTAAAGGCCCCTATCCTCATAGGGGGTCAAATATGAAGGCAAATTTCCACCTGAGCCTCCTCCTCCTCTCAATGGTGAGCTAAACGGTGGACGATCATTTCGAGGGAGATACACACACTTGGGTGTGTGCTCTAGGACTACTTCTTCTACTGGTTTCATATAATTTGTGTGTTAAATATTTCCATTATTTCTTATCTTGACATGCTTTTCCCCTGAATTCATTTCTTTTGATATAATTAAGTGAAACACTTTTTATTTTAACCCCAATTGGGTTGACATTTCAAGTGGAAATCGTGGGTTGTTTCGATTGGAAAACACAAGAATCATCTTCCTCTCACACATATATGAGATTTTAGTAATCTTCTATATCCCTTGTTCTATAATTGAGAAAGAAACCTTGACAACACAATCATTTCATCAAGGTTTTCTTTTTTGTTCATCATTTTAAGGGGTAAGAGAGTAGTCATGACCTTGACAACCTTCAACCAAAGAATTAAAATAACCATGTGAAATTTTTAGATAAATAAACTATCCAATATGTTTATTGAACTTGAAATGATATACTTATCTCATAATTATAAAACAACACTTTTATTTGTCAAATATTAAACTCATTAATTAATTCATTTTATGTTTAAAATAGTTTTCAAAACCACCCCCTCTTTTAGTAAAATTTATTAAAAATAACCACTAAAAAACTATTAATTATCATTGAGAGAATACCAAAGGTCTTCTATAGATTATAAATAAATATTAATATCATTATCAATTTGACGTGTCATGACAACACGGTCAGACACTAGTTTAATTTCATGGGTTATGATAGTGTGTTTATAAAACCCATCTCTTTTTATAGTTCCTGATACAATGAAAGTTTTATTATATTGTGAAACATGTTTGAATGATTTTATTAATAGATGGGTGGGACCTATATATACCTCCAATTCATTGGGTATTGATAAATGTTTTATGAGATAAAAGGGTACACATGAGGGAATCCCATGCCCGAAACAATAGGGTATATGTGAGGAAACTCCAAGCCCGAAACAAGAGGGTACTTGAGAGGACATCACAAGCCCAAGATAACAGGGTAAATGGGAGGGTATACCAAGACCAAAGTAGGTACAATGGTGATTATTCAAATACTAACATGTTACAATGGTCTTGGTAGGCATCCTTGACATATTATTTTTATATCCCTATGTTTCATCCACAATTTCATGTCTTATTGATATGTTACGCTTTCATGGAATATGCTCTTGATTTCATTATGATTCATATCTTATGAAATGCTAATATTTGTTCCATTTCTCATGATTATAGAATTTCATATGCAGGTTATGATCATGAAATGTTATGATCATGTTCTCATACACTTATTCTCATGTCGTTCTTACACATTTCCTTTTTTACCCTTATTGAGCATTTGAACACGCCCTTTTATTATGTTTCCTTTCACCAGGTTATGAAGAAAGGTTTAAAGTAGAGTTAATAAAGGGGATGATTTTTGTTGGAAATATTTAATATCTTTAAACAAGTTAAAATATTTTCTCCATGTTTTAAAAGACACTAAACAATTATGGTCCTTGGGATTTTATTTTTTTAATGTGCTAAATATTGATATAAAATCATGTAATACCCATGTATGTTAAGTCTAAGACTATATAGTTAGTATCAAAGGAATGTTTGAGTAATCTTTTAGAAACATTGATGAGAAAACATTAGTGACATACCTATGGGTATTTCTAAATATATCTCTAAACATGTATCTAAGGATAAGTATAAGGATGAGTTAATGTTTATGAAATTGTCCACAAATTTTAGTGAAGGATATGTTGATTGGTTTCCATGAAATACATCTCTTACTGGATACCAAAAGTAGATATGGCTCTAAAATATATTTACCTAGGGGTGACAACTCCAAAATGATGTCCTGGTCCTGACTTGGGGTAATATGGTACATGAAAACGATACTTACTGCACAATTGTTTTGAAACTCTCGGGGGATATGATTTAAGAATTAATAATCTCTATATAAATATAAGGCCCCAGCTTTAAACCTTACTTACTCTTGAGTTATTACAAGATTACACATTGAGGATATTTTCAGGTTTAGAGTTTTAGAGAATTAGATCATGAAACTTTCATTACATTCCACATTTAAACAAAAAGGTTACATAAAAGATAGTATTCATTCTTCCCATCAACAGAAACATATTGAAAATAAAACTTGGAATCTTTCTTGACACATCCTTGACACTATCATCACATCATGTACCTTTCCCTTGACCTGTGAAAAACATTTCAAAAACTTGGGATGAGCATAAAGAGCTCAGTAAGGGTTATAAAAATATGGAAAAGAAACATGAGTTCATATATACATAAGAATGAAATCACACTTTTCCCATAAAACATAGGCACTTTAACATACCTCATCAAACCCTGAATAAATCATAGAAATCATAAGACATAAATGTAACTTGAGGCATTCATAACATTCTTACGTAGGGAGTAACCCTCTTGGTTACTTTTGGAATACCCATCACAGTATATTCCCTAAATCTCTTCGGAGAAACCTTAACGTTTCACTCTTTCGCGTTACCCAATGCATTGGAGAGCTATATGGGGCTCACCCGCCCTTAGTTTATCACGGAACCACTCGTTTTCATAATAATGCCCCAAGAACCTCAACATAATCATATCACATAAAACATGCATAAAGGAAACATAACATTCCCACCATTCAATCACAAGATATCAATACAACACATTGATATAAAAACATTATGAAAACCATTTTTGATACCAAAATAAAAGAAAAGTAAAACATGGTATTTATTTTTCTTTTAAAAAGAAGGTATGGCTTGTAGAGGAAGCCGAAACTCAAATAACGGTCACGACGGTGGAGAAGTCGTTGTCGCTGCATACGTACGACAAAAACATTCCCTTTTGTCATTTAGTAAACACTTCGTATAAAAAAGATTCATTTTGAATAAACGTAAAAGTCAAAGGGGTTTATACACCGTATAAAAGAAAGTTGTGTATAAAATAAAATATGCCTCAATGAAAGGAGATTGAGACGAAGTCCCATACCACCTTGAATATTTTAACATTTTAAACCATTAATATCTATATAAATAAATCCTTAAAACCATTTTGAAAACATGGATATTAATAAGAACAAATCATTAAAACATTTAAAGCGATATTTTGGTTAATGGGTTTTTACCAAAATTAGAGACACTTGAATACAATAATTGAGGAATAACATTTAATCAGAACTTTATAATATCATGAGAATAAATGGATTCATGATATAATATTCCAAAGGCCAGTATATACACCATATAAGAGTGAATTGGTGCATAACAACAATGAAGTCTCAATAGAGATGTAAAATGTGATGAAATCCATTATAAAGAAAGTATCCCTAAATTAAGGATAAATCAATATCAAAATTATGTTTATAAATACGCCCAATATAATTGGATATTAAGTGTAAAACAATAAAAGTTCATTCACACATATTCAAAGGATGACATATTCAATAACAACATGTTGAACCCAAAGAAATCGAAATTGGGTTCAAAAGTTCCCTTGGTAAAATTCGACAGCCTAACGGTGTCACTTCAAAAATTCAGAAAATGAGTTGATGAGAGATAAAAAGGGAATCTCATCACTTGGACATAAAATTTACATCAATCAGGATATATAATAACATATCCCAACATAATAGTATGTGAATTAAAAGACATAACAAACGAAGTCTTTTAAAAAGAGGAGGGTGAAAGGTTCCCTTACCGACTTGGGTAACTTTCGAAAAGTACACCCCATTGAAGAAGTTTCATACAATGAATATGTAAATACCCATAAATGGAATTATATTACAAAAGGTGTGTAATAATGGGCAGTACATAAACCACTCAAAGGAAATTCTGGCAATTGTAGCAGAAATCTCACGAGAATAAAAGGGAGATGAAAAATCTCTTACGAAAACTCGGCAGCCTAACGACGCCACTTAAAACTTCCAAAATGGATTGATGAGAGGAAATAGGGTCTCTCATCACATCAACATATTGTTTAAAGAAAGCGGAATATAAAAGAACATCCCCAAACATTACAAAGAGGAGCTTAAAAGAAGTGACATAAAGGAGAGTACTTAAAGAGAAAGAGAGAGGTTAGATCTCTTACGAAAATTCGGCAGCCTAACGGCGCCACTCAAAAATTTCAAAATGGATTGATGAGAGAGAATAGGGTCTCTCATAATATTAACATAAAAATTACAGTAATAGTAATATAGAAGAACATCCCAATAAAGATGAGCTTAGAAGGAATGACATAACATAGTGTACTTAAAAAGAAAGAGAGGAGTATGATCCCTTACCTCAAGTCCAACTTGTCTTGTTCATTTCTTTATATTCCTGAATAATAAACCTTGGTCAATTAAAAATTTCCTAAGTACCTCCTTTATAGAATATTATTCAGTTCATATCACATATTATAATGTTATAATAATTGTTTAATAATGTTAGTTCATATCAGACGTTTTTTCCGATGATTGGTACATGAGTCAAAAATGAACTTGTTTGAAAAAAGATTGCCCATGTAGTTATAAGTAAATAATTTACAGAATAGTATTAATGATTAAAATATCATATATATCCAGTAAATATTCATTTCATACTATTCCATATCATTTGGAGGTAAAAAACGAAAGGCACCGTTCATGGAGACGGTAGGTCGTACGTACGCATGAACGCTACTTTCATTTTTTTGTCATATTAATGGAATTAAAACAAAATGAGAGAGATATATATATGTTATAATTCAAGAATGATATCCATAATTTTTATGTAATATATTACATATATATCCATTATATATATGTACTTATAGTATTACATAACATTTTGAGATAAGAAATGAAATGTACCGTTCATGGAGATGGTAAGTCGTATGTACCCATGAACACTACTTACATTTCTATTTCATATTTAATGGAATTAAAACATAATGATACACAATAGTATTTTAATTCCAGTATGGTATCATATATAATATCATTAAATATATCCTTTATATGTACCACATATGGTATTAACGAATCAAATCACTTTGGGGGGGCGGTAGTCCGCACTTCCTTAAATGAAGATATCGCGTTTACCCATAATGGAAACCATAAAGGTATGCCCAAAATGAGAAATACAGAAGCTTAAGTAAAACATAAACATATTATATATCATATATAAATATATTGACATCTTAATGTCCACCTTTGAAGGTGTTAAAAGAATGTTGAACAATCATCGTTTCGGGAGGCATAAATTCGCCATCCACAAAAACAGTATGTTCTTTAACCATTAGATGTAGGTGTGTGTAAGTGTAGCTCTAATACTTCTTATAAAAACATCCTAGTATATTTAAGATACTGTATTTGTTACAAAAGAAATGAATAAAAAGAGTTTAGGGGGTTGGAGTGGCAAAATAAAACAAAAGGACTCAAGTGAAGACATTACCTTAAAATCGGGTAACTCCATTTGGTTTGATCTCAAAGGCTTTCTTGGGAAAACTTTTGCCCAAAGTGAGGCTTCAAGGAGTAAGAAAGAGAAATGGAGAGACCAAATGGGTAGAGTTTGGGCAAGCCAAAGGCTTTGGGAGTGTGGGTAAGGAGGTAGGGGTGGGGGCCTTTTATAAGAGGAGAGGAGGGGCACTCTTTGAAAGTAAGCAAATTTTACTTTATTTGAAAATGGTATTAGGATTTAAGAGGTCCCACATTGATGTGTTTCGAGGATAAGGTGATAAGGGTTCGAAATACACTCATCCAATAGGTTTTGGACATGTGTAGGTCTTAGATATTACATTATCTTTCCATTTTATTTAAATCGTTAAATAATGAGGTCATCGCTGTATCATCATGATGTCATAAATAATTTAATTTATCTGATGTCTAAAAATTATAAAAAAATACTACGATTTAGGAAATATTTTTATCTTTCCAATTAATATTTATAGACAAATATCTGATTTTTATAACCCCATGTAAAAATTGTTTTAGTAAAACATTTCATGTTTGTCTCATTTTTTACTTTAACTTTAAATAAAAAGACATTAATGTCATTTTCCAACCAAAGTGGCTTCATGGGGTCCCCAAGTTGACCCATGAGTTTTCATGGTCGGCCATGACACATCCAATGAGTTTAGGATATGTGTCAAGTTCATTTCATATTATTGAAACATTATTTTTACCTTAAACTACACTAATTACCTCTAATCGTGATTAAAAACTTAATAAGTTACTATTCACCAAAAAATTATTTTTATCCCATTGAACCACATATTACTTCTTAATGAAAACCATGTATGTCGGATTTTTGAAATTCAAAACACAACGATGTTAAAATTTCATTTAAACGGAAAAATCAGTTTTTATAAGTACCACTTAGTGGTTTCACTATTCATAAAAAATTGAAGTTTTTCAGAAAAATCCCAAAAATTCACCCTAAGATATATTTGATATTCCGAATTCAAAAATGAAGTCTATTTTACAAAATTCAAAACATATAAGTCAAATTAATTAATTTAATAATTAATTCCCGCCGTCATAACAAATAGCGTGTTTTTATGAAACAATAAGTATCAAAAGATTGACACTAGTTTAAGTCTGATTTCAAAGTGAAATTAATTCCAACGACCACTATTGGATTTAATGGTAAAAATATATTCTAATTTCACTTTAAAACCAATTAAAAATATAATCTAATTATATAAATAAATTATATTAAAAAGTGTTTTTGAATTAAAATACAACATTTTACACTATTCATTAAAAAAATGAACTTTATCGGAAAGATACCAAAAATTTACACAAAGTAAATTTTGATGTCCCGATTCTTAAGAAGAGTTTTATTTGGACCAATAGAATGTATAAGAGTTAACAAAACTATATTTATTGACAGTTCTCTATCAAAAGGCGATAAGTGAACCTTTAGTAAAAACTAGGGCATATACGCCTAAATTCGAATTATTTCCGTATTTTATGCCTTTATCTTTTATTGGATAAATGAAAAAACATTAAAAAACATATATAAAAATATTTTAGTTATTTCTATCCATTCCCCCCAATACAACGGCTACATGTTAACTACCATTTAATATAATATTATTTTATTATTAGAGTGCAACGTAAGATTCGCAAGAAACTTGTTGTTGCATGTTGGGTACATCATCGAGCATAGCATCCCCTTTAAAGTCATATTAATATTTTATTCACAAATATGGATAAATATGAAAATGTCATATTCTTTATTTACTTGGGGTATTACAATAAACCATCATAAAAATAGATTTTCTATGAACAACCTTGGATAAACCAAGGGTTTCACTTATTCAGGATGGTTTCATGACTTAGACATGTTATAATTAGTTTTTCATGATTATGTCGTTTTCTTCTTGGATATGTGTTTCTCACCCAATGGTCTCTGGTTTTAGTCAATGGACAAAATTATAAGGAAAATGGTTGTAATTGAATGTTTCAAATTTGGAAATTAGGGGAATTAAAAAAATTTATTTCCCATGTAAAAATTTCATCAAGAATGTGGTATGAGTATTGGTTATTCTTATGAAGATATAGAGGCCGAAAAATAAATTTGAAATGTATGTGATGTTCTTCCAGTATTCTTTACATTAAACATAAGAAGCATGATTCTATTGATGTTGATGAAATATAATAAATGATTCACATATCATATTATTGGAATGATATATAAATGAACAAGTTAATGAAAATTGAGTAATGGTTTTAGAATAAATTTTGATGAATGAAGTATTTATATTTTTTGAATACACAGATTATATTATATGAATCATGGAATATATAAGTATTTTTAGTATATATTTTAATTATGGATTTAAAAGTATATGATGAATGGTGATGATGGCATAGAAAAGTGATATTTTGATTAAGGAAAGGTTACCTTTAATCTGATCAGGATGTTGAGAAAATTGTGGTTAGATAGAATAAAGAGATTGCTGATTTGGATGAGTGAACTATATAGAGCTAATTGCCCCAGATCATGTGAATGATTGGTTAAAAAACTGGTCTATGTCATCAGGGATGAATTTTTCAACTTCTTGGATTTAAAAATAGAATCTAGTAATCAATGAAATAAAGAAGCATCCATGTTTCAAAAAAGGATTTATGAAACTTCCAGTTACTACAATGTTTCAAGGGAATATATGATAAGGGTATTAACTTTTTTGGAATGTGACAAAAAAGTAATAATTTCTTATAAAATGGGGATCAATGTTAATCTAATTTCATTCCTTTCTTTATAAAGTTTTATATTTTCATATTTTGGAAGGGTTATAAGGTAAGCCATTTATGGTGAGATTATGGTGAAATTCAAGTCAAGTTTGTGAGATTAAAGCATTATCTCACCCCAATAGGATTTATTTTTTTTGGATAACCTGTTCTAAAAAATATTTGTTAATGATAATAGATTAAAAATGGAATGGCATATCATGGATCTCATGATCTATTAGTAATTTTAGAACGAAAAATTAATCTTCATTTTTGGATAAAGCGGTGAAGTGGATCAAGGAAAAACAAAGTGTGAGGTTTTCCTAAAATCATACAAGTAAGTCTTTTCATGAGAATTATTAAGATTTAGGAAAAAAACTAGAAATAAAATGTTTTCCAAATACCCTGATTTTTTAATCAATGTCCTTTAAAATTATCATATATTTATGGATTTGAGGCCTTCAACTTTTAATTAATCATTCAATCCTTTGTGATTGATGAACTTAATAACTCCCTATAAATATATATGTTTTCTTTCATGCCTAATATTCAATCCCATCATATGTTATACAACGAGGAAACCATGTTATACATTATCTTGGTTAACCATTATGGATTCAGAATTCCCTTTTTAAGGTAACTTTTATTATTAATTTTTATGATGTGGGTTTATATGAATGAAACTTTCAATTATTAATCTTCTGATAACCCAGAAAATTTTTTAGGACATAATTCATTTTAGGGAAGGGATAGAATGTAACAGTATGATATTTTGTGTTTTTTTTGAAATAATTTAACCTTTTTGATATTTTGAATTTCATGTAACACTAAAAATAGTTTTTTTATATTAAAGAACTATATTTGTCTTACATTATATGCAACACCATGTTAATTTTACACTACATGCAATAAAAAATTAATGTTTCTCTACAAGAAACTCCAAGGATATCTTGCATTACATTCCACATTGACTTTACTTGATGGCTTGTGTGACACGCATGACTTGGGTTTACCGAACAATAATATATTATTAAAATTTTATTTTTTAACATTATAATATATAACTTAAAAAGTTAAATTAGTATATATGGATAGTATTAATTAGTTTATGGAAATATATGGTCTACAAAAATATAATATGAATTTATAGGTACCAATTAATTATAAATGAATATGAAAATCGATTGAATTTAAAGAGAAATATTATAAATTTTATTGTCACAAAGATGTTTTACCCTAATAAATTAAATTAATTATAATTAGTGAGTGATATTAATGTAATATATATGTTATATATTAAATAATATTTTTTCATCCAATTGATTTTATAGACATAATATAAGAACTAACCAAATTTTATTTTTAAAAACCTATATTTTTATTAAGGCATTTATACCACCTATTAACGAAGAACCCATTTTAAATCCAATTTTTTGTACTTTTATATATTTAAAATGAAAAGAAATTCATTTTTTAAATTATAACATAAAAAATAGGTTATGAAATTCTTTTCATATTTTTCTGTAAGGTTATAGTTTTTAAAGAATAGTTAAAAATACAGAATTTTAATTCTTTGTCATTTTTTCATCAAATACATTTATAAAGATAAATTATATTTTTAATTGGTTTAAAGTTTATTAGATAATAATTTTATAAATTAATCAAATTTAGGTCATTTTAATCAATTTCAATTCAAAAGTGGGAATAAAATCGTAGCAAAAGTGTTTATGTTTTTTACATTAAAAATCCATAGTGACATCCCATCAGCGGGATTATTTTTAAATTGATGTATGCCACTTATGTGATTATAATTTGGAAAGATTGATTTCATAATTTGAGTAATAATAATATATAATTTATAATAATTTCAATTTCATTTACCAAAATATTAGTGAAAATTATTAAAACTAAATACAAAGATTAAGAGAAAATCTTGGTTCACAAAATACGAAACCATAAATTTAAGACACAAACCTACCTAAAAACATATCCAACATGAATTTTATAGATATTAATCTTCCATTTACCTTTTATTGTTGAGTATTTTTGGTTTTTTATATCTTTTGTTAGGTAAAAACCCAGGTAAACCTAACTTGTTTTCAAAAAATGCCAAGTATGACTTTTCCCTTCCTTATAAAAGGTCACCACCTCATCCTTTTCCTAAAACATATCAAATCACTTAGGTTCATAAAATATATTCACAATAAACTTTAAAAAATCCCTAAATTCCACTTGTAATCCCATCTTTGGGATGAAATCAATCCAAGGAAACCTTTTGGAACAAACCAAAAGGAGTGACCGGATTAAGAGGTCATGTTTTCTTTCAAGGTCCATAATTTTATTTTCTATCTCCACACCCTCCATTCTATTTATTCCATAGTTGTATAAAAAACACATATATTCAATATAATAGTATTTTTATATTGTAAGTGTTCTATATAAACTTACACACACCTCTATCTATTAGGAATTGAACATACCATTTATGTTTATGACAAAATACCGCCCAACTAAATGATGATTGTTCAATTTTACTTACCACCTATCATAGTGGAAATGTTGATGGAAAATATGTTTGTATATATTATAAATTATATATATTTTTTATTTAATCTTCTATAAAAATTTTACAGCACATATCATTATACTTTCTATTTTGATTAAATTGGATAATTTTGTTTGATGAAGTATGGACTACCACCTCTTCTAAGCGATGTGATTCGTCCACACACTACATGGAATGCATTAAAGATGATATTTATAAAATTATATGATATATATGATATAATAATTCTAATGGAATAATGATATAGAAACACACACACACACACACACACATATATATATATACAATTTTCATTTTCCTACTTTATTTCAATACGATAAAAAAACAGAAACAACATCCAATTGTACATACAGATTATTGTATCAATGAATGGTGTGTTCCATTTCATATTTCTATAATATATAAATTGATATAATAAAAATTAACTGAATATAATTTATATTTATATCATGTTGTAAAATATTTTAATCAATATATAAGTATAAGGACCAAATATAGAACACATTAAGACACATGTGAAAAACAAAGTGAACATTACTCGAAGTGAAACCTTAACATAGGATGGTAAACAAGATGGTAATATAAGGTCATAATAAAACCATATATGCTATTATATATAAGAACATGGTCTTTAAAATATTTTTAATAAATTTATAATTATTAAATAGGTTATTTGAATTATTACGATGAGAGTCAAGACACAATGTAAGGGGATTTCATCTCACTTTTTATTTCCGTGAGATACATACCTCAATCATCAATCATTTAGTTTTCATGTTGTGTATACTTTCCATGGATGTATTATATGATTATTATACGTTAATTTATGGTTATTTACATTTCCATTTTTTGATCTAGGGGTCTATGTTTCAAAAGTTACCAAATCGGTAAAGTGATTTTGTCTCAATTTTCATTAATTGAGACACATACCAATTAATGCACCTATATTTTTACATGAGGTGTATATAATTTTTTTTACATGTTATATAAAGAATCTATTTATTTTCACGATATTTTAATCTTAATGTAATTTTTTCTTTGGATTTTTTTTATCCAAATTTACCAAATTGGTATTTGTTTATGGCTATAATCTGACCATTATGTCGAGATATTTATGATTATTCTCCCATTGATGAAATATTGTGATCTATATCTCATTAAGTATTATGATACTTATTAAACTATGTTTATTCATGTTATATCCATGTAATGGTACAATTTTTCCACTATTTGGTACATAATATGGCCAAGAAATTGTTTTTATGAAAGTCTGACTTTACATATCCCTTCAGTTGAAAATCTATATTCCTTCAAAACGATGTTTTCAAAAATGGTTTCTATGAATTTTATAATATTCTAAAATCATTAAACTAAATTTTTACCCTTTTTTCCTTTTACTAATGTTTTCTAAGAAATCTTCCTCTCACTTTCTAAATAATAAAGTTTTATAACCTTTTTAATGTGAAAAAAGAATTCTCTTATTACCTCATACGACATGTAAACATGTAATCACCATCATTTCTATGAAGCTTCCTTTGCATGTATAAAAGAATAATTGTTTAAAAAAAATTAAAATTAATTTTCAATGAAATGGTTTTAAAAACGTTTTCAAGCATTTTTTACCAGTTTTCAAGAGAAATGTGTTTCAAAAACATTTTTTAGACTTATTTGTAAGTTTTGAAATAATTTTCAAAGAAATAGTTTTAAAAACATATTCAATATTATTTTATTACTTTTCAAGGGATTTTATTTACAAAATTTTTTCATGATGTGTTTATAATATTTCAATGGAAAACATTTTAGAATGATTTCAAGCCTTAAATTTATTTTTTCATTTAATTTTCCCTGAAAAATGTTCTTCTTAAGGTTTTATGTTTTAAAAAGACTTTTCAAAGAATAAAGGATATTTTTTTAATGAAATGTTTTCAAAAAATATTTGAATGTCATTTTCAATATAACATGACATCCATTGATGTTACACATTACCCTATAGTAAATTATCTAAAGGTTCTATTCATACTCTTTCCTGGATGGTTTATTTTTTGATAGAATTATTCTTATGAAACCCATTTCTATTCCACAGGTTATATGATTTTAAAAAAAATTCTTTTCACGGGTTATGATTTGATGAATTGATTATAAAACATATCTCTTTTTTGTTAGTAATTATGTGATTAAATTTTAATGATAGATATTTTATTTAATGGGTGATGATAACATGTTTATAAAACCCATCTCTTTTGTGGGTCATGATATGATAGAAGTTTTATTATCTTGTGGCACATGTATAAATAATTTTATTATAAGATGGGTGGGACCCATTTCTCCCTCCCATACATTGTGTATTGATAAATAAGTTATTATCTCAAATGGTACACAAGAGGGCATCCCCATCCTGAAACAAGAGGGTACAAGAGATGACATACCAATCCGAAAAGAAGAGGGTAAATGAGAGGATGTCCCAAGCCTAGAGAAAGTGGGTACACAAGAGGTAATCCCAAGATTAATGTAGTTACAAGAGTGCTTATATCAAGGATAAAATGTTACTATGGTCTTTGTAAGAATCCTTGACATTGTATTTTTATATCCTTATGTGTTTACCACAGTTTCATGTCTAATTTATATATTAAACTTTTATGGATTATGATCTTTATTTCTTTATTATTCTTGACTTATAAACTACAAATATTTATTCTATTTCTTATAATTATGATAATTGATATTTAGGGTATGATTTTCAAATAAAATGGCCATGTTATCATACACTAATATTTATTTTATGATTTTACAGTTCCCTTATTTACCCTTAATGAGCATTCGAAATAACCCATTTCTTATGTTTCATTTCCGTTGGCTGTGAATAAAGGATTTATGTAGAGATACTAAAGGGGAAGATCTTTGTTGGAAACATTTAATATCTTTAATCAAGTTATAATATTTTATTATAAATTTTCAAATAAACTAAACTCTTATGGTTATCATGAATTGTTTTTTGTAATGCGTCGAATATTCATCTAAAATGATGTAATATCAATTTATGTTAAGATTGGTTCACAATAATTATAGTCACTATACATCCTTCCATACCTATGGCTACATAAATTTATAAACCTTTATCAACTCCCTTATAGAAAATATCTATTATGGTTAGTCTGTTTGAAATTTCACATGTTGATGTTTTAATGTATATTAGTCTGGTTTTATCTGATATAGTATTTCATCTACTTATACATCATACTTATCTATTCTCTCCTTTTATTGGAAAAGGAAAGGATCTAGAGGACCCTGATTCTAGTTGGGCTATAAAGTCTTCACCATTCTAAGATTACGATTTGATAGGGATTGTTTTCTATTAGTTTTCTCTCCACTGATGTAATATTTTGACAATAATTTATAATTAAACCATATTTCTCTTAATATTTATCTATTTTATTTTATATTTTATTCTTTATATCATTTTGTTAATATCAATAGGGGGAGTAATTGTATATAATATCACATAAGTACTTTTATTGCAGGGATAAATAACTATGAATCACATATGGAATTTTATTAATTGATCTTTGTATATTATATTCATTATATCCATCTTTTATTCATATGGTAATTTTTTTATGATTATAAATTCCATGATTTTTGATCCTCAAAAGTGGGATATTGTTGTATTAGTCCATAAAACTCCTTATATTAATGACCAAAAATCATGTTTTTTATGTTTCCACTGAATTTAATGTATTATAATAGTTAGTTATTTTTGGGTAAACTGTGGAAAATGGCTATATTGATCTAAAATTTTAATATACCATTGGTTTTAATGATCTAAGATTAGTTGAAGAGTGATAACACTCTAAGCTACCATCAGGTTAATATGTGACCACTAGTTGAACTCTGTGACCACCTAGAACCACTATCAGGCTGTGATTCCATTGATTGGAGCTACTCCTACTAATAAGGACATCGACTTGTAGTAGCTACTACAATCACTTTATGTTAATTCCAGTTCAGTGATGCTACCAACAGATAACTCCACCATTAAGAAGAGTTATTGATATGGAAAATCTATCACTACCATTCGGTGAATATACTATAACATAGCACTACCATTCCATAAAGACACTACTAGTTCACTAAGTGGTTCTAGTATGAAATCATCTTCTTCTAGAAGAGATGCCTCTAGTGAAGGTACCACAAAAGAGCTATTGTTTCTATCTGTAATTAATTTAAGAATTAATTCTATAATACATTTTTTATCCATTTAATTATAATAAAAAGAAAGTTTATTTAAGAATGAATATTCTTAATAAAATCCACATCTTTATTAAATTAAAAGTCAGACCTCCCAGATTTTTTTCTCACTATGAGGATCTAGATTATTCTATTAATATCCTATAATAGATAATTGGACCACCTGGAATGATATAAATTTTGATGATCTCCTTTCTGAATGTTGTATAATTCCTTGTAAATATAAATATATATTCTAATATGTTATATCTAAATGTTTAACTTATACACACTTGTGTGAAAGAACCTATACTCTTAAAGATAAAAAATAAAAGGCTTTTCAATAATTCCATGAAACTCTATTTTTATAAATTTACCATGAAACTTGTTTAAGCTCATTTCAAATACAATTTAAAGGAATCAGAAACAATTGAAACTATTTGGGTTGAGAGGCACTACATTTCCTAATATCAAACTACTTTATCTCTATGGTTTATCATACATTTCAACCTGGTTTATTTACTATGTATATCCTTAAATCACAGTTTCCTACACTAAACTAGAGATTGATTGACACACAATATCATTTAGTTACATTTTTATATCCCATATAAAACTACAGAAGTGGATGTGTGTGGTATGAAACCTTATTATGACACATATTAATATTAAAGAGGCTTTGTGGATAGAAATCCTTGCATGTTACTGTTTGTGAATCCCAATCCTAGTTTTGGAAAATGTTTATCTTATAATAAACTTCTTGGCAGTGGGTGATTTTAATGTGGATTGTATGAAGTGTATTCTTAATAATGAGTAAATTAGTTTCAAAATTAAATATGTAAAAGGATTTTTAGTGAGATATGGTTGAAATTTTTAGAATCATTTCTAAAGATCAACTTATAAAACTTTACCTTTTTTTGTTAACTGGGATTTTTTTTCCAATTGGGGTATATAAGATTTAACTTTTCTATTAGAAATTTTATTGGAAACTCAATTCACCCTCCACTTTAGTTTTCCACTAAGGCTAAGAACAACGAAGATGTATCTATGATAGAATATCCTAGTAACTTTTTTCCATCCAAAAAGGAGAAAAAGTGATCATTGATCTTCTAAAAAGACATAAAAATATTAAATTTTATAAAAATATTGATATAGTTATAAATATAAAAATAATGACTATTTTTAATGTATAATATGTTCTTTGAAAAAAATCTAAGTAGGACTCATGAATTAATCAAGGGTAAAATATTGAAGTGAAGGCCTACTCTTAATTCATAATGGTTTACAAAAAAGAGTAAATGATTGAAATATAATATCAATTTTAAAAATAATATAGAAGTTTATTGGATGTGTGATCAAACTTATCACAGTCCTATTAATTTTTATAATTTTTCTTAATGTATTTAAAATGATAAATATAGTATAGGTACCCTCCAAGAAGATGAATAAATAAAATATATATAATAGTTTGGATTGTTGTACTAATTTTAAATACTTCTCTTTTTAGAATTAATCTTAAATATTAACTAGATGAAATTTACATAAATAGTATTATTCTTGGATTTGAGAAGCAACAATGGTCGAGTAAGAAAACCAAAACATCTACCTCTCAATGAGGAATTAACGAAGAGGTCCCACCATGGATTTATTATAAGGATTGGGGAGGAATGATTTATTAGATGAAAGGAAATTTGTGTTATTAATGAAAATATTCATTAATAGAAAATATTCTGTATTAATTACTCTCTCATTCGTCGTATAATGAGTTTGACTAAAAAATATTATAGATGTTTAATCAATATTTCTTTATAATTTATCATATTAAATATTTAATTGGAATCATGCTCTTTAAATTAATGATCAATAAGGGGGATAAAAGAAATATATAAAAAGGATTATTTAAAAAGGTATTTTGGTTTTGACAATAGTCTTGAATGGGATTATTAAAGTGTGCATTAAATTTTAGGGAGTTTTAAGATCTCATTTATTTATTTATTATTAATATTTTTTCAAACACTGTCAAATTTTGAATCAATATACCAAGAAATTTCTTGATATTTCACTAAAAAAACCCAAAAAACATAGATAAAACATTCTAAGGGTGACACTAAACTTTTTATAATAATATTTTATATTGATGTGTTAATTAATGAATGTGGTTAATAATAGAAATGTTAAAATATTTTAATGATATATGAGTATTATTAACGAATTATAATAATTTCTTAGTATATTTGAATACCATTGAAATATTATTTTATATGTTGAATGGAATATGGTTATCATGCACAAAAAAATTCGTTTGAGTACACTATAATGTTCTTAAGAAGGATGAAGGAAAACATAAATCTCTGGATAAAAATGTATGAAATATATACAGTAGTTGTAGAATTTTGATTCTTTAATTATAAAATGTTATTAATCATCTAATATAACACTTCCATTATAGTTTTTATAGAACAAAACATTATTTGAATGTATATTCCATATGCAATTACACATTTTATTTGAAAATAATTTCCTTACTAAATTATTATAAAGTAATTTTAGGATAAATAGAATGTTTTTGTGTATTTCGAGTTACAAATAATCATTAAGTATTTAGAATAGTATTATATAATTAATGTTATATAAATATTATTAGTACCTAAATCATTTTCTCAAAAGTTGTTTAAATTTTTAAAAAAATTAATTGTTTTCATTTGATTTTTTTTTTAAATTTTGGTATCCATGATTTCTATTTAAAATCTTTTGAAATGAAGATTTGTTTATAACAAATTGAGAACTCATATTATTCATTGTAGACTCAAAAAAAATTATAGATTAAACACAGAACTTATGATTTTTAATTTTTATATAAAAATTAATATTTTTATAGATAATTTTTAAATTATATTTAAAAAATATTAAAAGGTTTGAGAATGATTAATACCATTTTACTAATTTAGAACTTATTTTTATAATGTAGTTTAATATTGTATTTTTTATTGTAAACATGAACAAAAAACATATTATTTCATTACTATAAATATATTAATATATGTAAAATGGTTTACCTATATTTACTTTTCCAAGACTTAATGACATGTGGGGAATATAAACTTATTATTTTTATTTTTAATAATTCATAAAACAAAAAACCTGAAATTTATAAAATATTTTAAAAAAAATTTATTGAGTATCCCATGATGTGGTATCATATAATATCATTTTACACAAATGATTAACTATTCAAATGAATAATGGAATTTATTAATATCAATATTAATATTCCATTATTTAATTATAATGTGTTTTAATTTATTATTCAGTCGAGGCATAAAATAATAGAGAATAGAATAGGAAATACTCAAAAAATTCTATATGTATTGATTTTTTTTTCAAATATAAATAATTTCAAGGATATTTTTTTAGGCTCATTATTAAACATCACTAAACGTATAATTTTTATTACCTAAAATTTATTTAATGAAACATTTTTTTGGATTAATTTTTTTAGTGGTTAATGTAGAAAAGAATGAATGAAATTATTTTTAGTATATATCATATAACATTATACTATGTGATAAATATGAATACTAATTTATACATAAATTATTGATACATGTTTTATAAAAAATTTCATAAATTTTTTGAAGGAATAAAATATATTGGAATCTTTTAAGTCAATTTTGATTAGAATAAAACATGAGTTGTATCGCACAAAGAATTTATTCTATATGTAAAAAATTAATAATTTTTTAAATTTTTTGTTTATACATATACTATAGGTTTTTTTTTATTTTTTAGAAGTATTTTAAAAGATTCAAAGTTACTTATTTAATTAATTACGTGTTTTTAAATTTATAAATTAAGGTGCAGAAATTTTTTTTGGTTTTTAAGATGAGTTGTTAAATCTTTGACCTAATATAGGGATACAATTTGATATGGGACATATATTAATAGAATAAATTATATCCCTCAATTTTTAATAACTTCACACAATTTATTAGAAAAAATATTAAAGATTAATTCAATAAATATTTATTTTATTATGAGATGTGTGCAATTTTTTTTTAGTTTAGAAAGGACATGTGGCCAATATATGATATATATAAATTCAATTTAACATATTTTAGCAGTTAAAAAGTTTAATTTAATATTAATATATTGATTAAGAGTAAAAAAACTTCTATGATGTCTATAAAATATTATAATTTTTATGTGATATAACACAAAAAATTTGATATATGAGTTATATAACAACCCAACTCTTTATTTAATATTAGTACGTGATTTATTACATTATATTACACTTAATAAAGGACATAATATCTATAATTACAGTTTCTTTTGGAATTAGGTACATTACATAATAATTTACAATAAGAAAACATCTTTATTGAAAACTTCCTTAACATGCTCGCACTGAATAACTGCATGGGATAACCTGGGGACATACATAAGTAATGGGTGATGTATGAATCCTAGTAAGGGAATAAACATGGAATAAGGTGATAAATTTTAGTCAATAGGCATATTAATGGGGAATAAAAGGTCTTATAATCATAAACATGAATAATAAGGCATAATATAGCATGATCATTATAACATGGGAAACATGGAAATAACTTAAAACATTTCATCAAAAAAATAGGTCAAGTATAACTGCAAAGAAATCATTGTGTAAAAAGAACCATAAATTAATAAGTTTCAATCCTTATCTAATCATGAGGTCTCCTGAGACTAAATATTACTTAATTCATTTGAGTACTATATAATTATGGGTACACCCGTCACTTTCACTTCATTCTCATTCTTAAGTGTGCCACATAGATCATACAACATAGAATTATTTTTCATAAAATTTTATTCCAAAACCAAGTAGTGTGTAATAAATACATGTAATTTTCAAAAAAAATAATCATCGGTTCATAAACATGAACACCCATGATAAGTATTGGGTATGGGTTTTCAATAAATGTTTTTTTGGAGTGGAATCCTTTGGTGAAATTTCGGCAACATAATGGGGGAACATTAATGTTCATGGTCGGGATTAATGAGAGTTAAAGGGGTCTATAATAATTTATACATAATATTTTTAGTATGGGGGATGTGTAAAAAAACACCACAACCCTAGAAATTGAAAAAAAAAATGAATAAAATGAAGAAGATTCTTGAGTAAAGGGGATAAAAAGAGGATCCCTTAGTTGAGTGTGGGAATTGAAATGCATTGGAGGAGCTTATTTATAGTTTGGTGGAACCTTGGGAAGACTTTAGAGAGTGTATTTAAGAGTAAATAATTGGTTAAAGTATTTTGAGTGAAGAGAAATGTGATATTCAGTGGGTTTGAGTGAAGAGAAATGTGATGATTAATTTAATTTTAAATATGATATTATATAATAATACATAGGAATTTCATGTGTTTTCTATAACTATAATACATTATAAGAAATTTAATTAATTCAAAAATGATAATTTTATTTATAACCATTCGGGTCATTACAATCATCCCCACTTAAGAAATTTCTACCTCAATTTTTCCCACAATAAAAAAGATGAGGACAACTCTATTTCATCATCTCCTCTGGTTCCCACATCACTTTCTCAAACTTGTTGTTTCTCTATAGAACATTGATGAAGTGTATTGCATTATTTAATAGAACATTGTCTCCGTGATCTAAGAGCTTCACTGGCTGATCCTAATATGAGAGATCATCCTCCAATGACACCATGTAGCCTCACCACTTCTTTGATGTATATCCATGAAAGTTAGTTGAGTGAGAAGTCCTCTCGAATTTTAATAAAGTGAGTTATGTTTGTAAGATGATTCAAAATAACCCATATAGAATTATTTCTTTTAGATATCCTAAAATGGCATGAAGGCCTTCTTTTTTATTGATTATTGATAACCCCCCTTTCAAGGGATGAGTGGGAACCCTTATAAGGCCCTTAGGCTTATAGATTACATGGCCCATGGGCTTAGGAGATTACATGACCCGAAGGACTTAGGGAATTCAACCAGCATATCTACAAGGAACTACCCCTCTCCAGTATCTTCACCATGATAGTGGCTCTCCACCTTCACATAGAAATATGGCTAGGATTCTCGTGTAAGAACAAGATGGTCTTAGTGTCATAGCCATACCCTCTCATTCTCAAAAATCCATTTGGATCTTCTCTTGTCAGTGCACCTACTCTGAATCCTCTTCTGGGGCCGCTCTTTCTTTGTAGTGTGTCTAGGGAAATTGCATGTGGCCCAAAGGCATTGAGGTGGCCTAAAGGCCTTAAATATGGCCCAAAATCCCTACTAACCCGAAGTCATGGGTGGCCAGAAATCCTTAAGGACTCCAAGACCAAATTGGTGGCCCATGGTGAACAGTTCTAACTCCTATAGTACCGAAAATACCTTTTATAGTGCCTGCTACAGTACCACACAATGTAAAGTTTGTTATAGTGCCCATACAATATACAGTTCTACTATAGTACACCATAGTGTATGGTTCTACTACTATACCTGCTAAGTACTACTACAGTACCCCTGTAAATATACCTCTACCTGGTTTTGAACATGGGTCTCGTGGATGCACTTAAGGATACCTCACCAACTGGGCTGAGGCTCAAGTTCATTCTTTTAGATATCATTAGAATTTTGGTGACAAATTCCTTGGTGACATATTCTCATTTCCATGAGGGTAAGGTTAATGGTTACATCATCCCCTTATAATTGTAGCTTTCAAACTTCACTTTCGAAAAAACCCAACACTTTGATGTATGTTCAATGATATCATTATTCATATTTTCCCAACCAATAGTTCTCTCAGATATCATGATACAAATTTTAACTCCATTGGATAATAGAGATGGTTGATCTATATACATCATTCATAAGCTATCACTTTATCTCTTCATTGGATGAAACTTGTAGTTGTGACCCAAATCATACAACTCCTTCTTCATTAACATTGAACCTTGAGGATTTCCCTTTTCTTAAAGATACCAATTTATTTTTAATTCCCAGATCATTTATCTGAGCGTCCATTATCTTTTCCAAAGGAGGATTTTTAAAAATTATTTGTGAAAGGATTGATTATGATCCTCCTTTTTTATTCCCATGTTCATTCTCTTCAAATGTAAGAAGATCATACCCCTCCCAATTTTGATTAATGATATAATTGGTAGATCCTTTCTACATAAGATAGTCTACCAAATTATTTTCTTTACCAAGGGAATATTGGATTGGGATTCATAGTCCTTGATCCTCTCTTACCATAATGAATGGAATATATTCAAATATTTTTATGACAATATATACTTGAGGGTTTTGTGATCCGTATATATCTGAAAATTATCCCCATAAAGATAATTCTGCCATATTTTCAATGCAAAGATATCTAAAACAAACTCAAGATCATGTATTGGGTAGTTCTATTCAGGTACTTCATATTTCCTTGAGGCATAGGCTACCACTTTTTTGTTTTTCATTAACACATAGCCCAATCCAAACTTGAAATAATCACTGAATACTATGAAATGTTCTCCACTTGTGGGTATTGTGAACACAAGGGATGTGATAATCCTCTTTTAAAATTTTTGAATCTCTCTTCACATTCATCATTCTAGGAAAAAATTGGAACCTTTCCATGTTATATTGTTTTTTTTTGGATAATAATGATATATTTCTCACAAATCCAAGATAATAACCATCTCATTTAAGGAAAATACAGATATCTATCACAGATTTTTTCCTCAACCATCCTTCAATTGAATCTATATTTTTAAGGGTCCACATATATCTCATTTATTATGTTGATATATCCGAAGAATGATACATTCTAAAACCTAAACAGATATTTTCTGTACTGGGCATAAATATTATGCTTTTGTAAGGTTTTTATCACAGTGTCGAGATAAACCTCACGATTCACCTTGATTTTAGAGTATATTAGAATATCATCTATAAAGACTACCACAAATTTTTCGAGGTAATATATAAACACACTATTAATAAAGTCCATGAATATTTCTAGAGAATTAGTGAGTCTGAATGGAATTACTATTAACTCATAATGCGTGTACATTTTATGAAAAAATAGTCATGGGGATATACTCTTTCTTTACCCTAACATAGTAATATACGGATCACAGATCCACCTTTGAGAAGTATTGTTCTCTATATAGCTTATAAAACAATTCATCAATCTGATTCAGATGATATTTTTTCTTTATTATGATTTTTTTGAGCTCATGATAATCAATACAAAGACGCATTAACCCAACATATTTCTTGACAAGGATGACTGGTGCAACTCATGGTTAAGAACATGGGTGTATGAACCGTTTATAAATATTATCCTTTAGATGTTTCTTTATCTCATTAGGTTATAAAAAAACATTCTATATAGAGTATTGGAAAATGGTAACACCCCAGATATAAATTTTTTTTAAAATTCAACCTCTCAGTTTGGGGGATGTTGAGGCAATTCCTTGAGAAAGAGATTAGTGTATTCCCTCATAATTGGAATGTCTTCAACGATGGTTATTTCCTTAGAAAAATCATTTGAGACAAATATTCTTTCTCATAAGGAAATAATATACATTTTTAAGATATTGGTTCTAAAGAATATTCTTCCTCTACCTCTCACTTATATAGAATAATGTGTCAATTTTCAATATGGAGAGTGATTTTCTTTCTCATGAGAATTAATGATGGATCTATATAGGGAAAGCCGATCAATACCAAAAATTACATACTATTCAACCAAAGGTAGTAAGAAATTTTTATCTAGAATTTTTAGGCCACAAAATTTTATATTGGAGAAGTTATATACTTGGAATTCAATAATTTCCCCATTCCATATTTTCACAGATAACTTTAATTCCATGTTTTTTGGTGGTGTTTATATAGTCAACTAAACTTTCAGAATTTGAAGGAATTCGTAGAATCGGGACCGAAAAGTACAATTAATATTAATGAATAAATAAATATAATATGTGTTCCCACTTCATTTTCGGGATGCACCTCCGAGGTTGTGATGGAAAACCCATTCCATTTATTCCTTAGAGGTTATTGGTTATCTCTGAAAACCATCGTCTTAGTGCATTCATTTAAAAATTTCTTTGGTTCCTTGCATTTGAAGAAATGAAAAATGCACTGATGATTAAATAGATAATACCTTTCCTCTATTGCATTAGCTTGTTTCCCCTATTAGTATTCACTAGCTAGGTTCCCTTTCTTTCTACACCTAAATAATTTCTGGATTCCCCTTAGGGAATATCTAGGGTTCCTCTTTCCACACCATTGACAAGTAAGATGTTGAAATTTCTTATTATAATTAGATTTCTCTATTTGACTACCATAATTGAAATCCACATTATAGTTCTTATCCCCTTTGTACTCTTAGGATTCAAATATTTCCATTTTTACTTTTAGGGCCCATTAGACAATTTAATCATAGCTGTCAAAGTCACATACCATTAGGGTTTTTTGTGGACTAGGTTTTAGAACACCAAAGAAGCGGTCAACCTTGAATTCGGGGGTAGAAAAAAAATTCTAGGTGTATCCTACTAGTCTTGTGATGTTTTTCTCGTACTCCCTAATAAATTCATCATTTTTTTCTTGAGGTCATGAAAATCCATTTCTATTTTAAGTCAGAGAGTGCGAGGAAAATATTTATCAGAAAAAAATCTTTGATTCCTTGCACCCAACTGCTTAAATATCTTCCTCAGGATTCATCTTCTTAATCAATGTCTACCACATATCAACTTCTCCCTACATATGATAAAATACCATTAAAACATTATCATTTTCATAACATTGAAGGGTGTAATTGATCTTTTCAATGGAGTTGACCCATTATTCAACGATAATGGGATGGGATGATCTATTGAAATTTAGAGGCCTTTATCACATAAAAGACTAAATTGTATCTTTTTCATTATTAGGGGGATTTTGGAACTCCGTATTATCTAGGATTTTATTCATAACTCGAGTTAGCTAAGAGAGTGTCATCACAAATTTTGTTATTCCTTCTCCCATAAGGTTTAGAATCTCATTAGGGAAGTTTTCACAATTCATTTCACATTGATTTTTTAACTGACTTCAGATACTTCTAAAAATTATCTAGAATAAATGGAAAATTTGGGATGAATAATTTTATACTATTAAACACAAAAATGGTCATTTAATGACATTAAAGTGATAACTAATAACTTTCATTTATTTACTTAACTTATGCATTTTTAAGAATTAATAAATCTTATCCACGATCTATTTCCAATCATATATTCTTATGGTAATTTCCCCCCTTAATAATGGTTCATAATGAACTTATTAATTTAAAAAATCATATTCCATAGGATTTTCAAATAAGGTGTGCGGTAAGGCCCTTTACCATCTACCAGGTTACTCTAAAAAAGGCCTGACACAATTTTTCAGAGTTGTTACGACATAGAACATCTATTCCAAAACCTTCTCCCCTTCGGGTATTTAGAATGAGATGTATTTTAATGATAAACCAATTACTATATACGTACCAAAATATTTGGGAGTTTCCTCATACATTGTCTTATCCCAATGTCTTTTGCTAGAGTTTTCTAATCCTAATCCAAAAAATGACTAAAATTTTCCTTTAATACTAACTATGAAAACACCCAAATTTATTTCACATTAATAAATGATTTATTATATAATATTAAACTTAATAGAGCCCATAATATTAATTATTCTAGTTTTTTTAGGAATTTGGAAAATTAGATAAAAAAATAAAACTGAAAAACAACATCCTTACTAAAATCTTCCTTAACATGATCACACTCAAAACTACATAGGATAACCTAGGGACATATATAACAAAGGTGTAAATATACACTAATAAGGGAATAAACATAGAATAAGGTGATAAATTTCAGACAAAAGTCATATCTATGGGTAATAAAATGTGTGAGTATCATAAATATGAATAATAAGGTGTGATATATCATGATAATCATAACATGGGAAATGTTAAAACAACATAAAACATTGAATCATAAATATAGGTCATGGACATCTTCCAAGATATCATGATGGACAATGTACCATAAATTAATTAATTTCACTTCTCTTCCCATAATAAAATCTCATGAGACTAAGTATTACCCTTTTCATTGGAGTACTACATAATTATAGGGACACCCATCACTTTCATTTCATTCCCATGCATAAGTGTGCCACATATATCATACAATGTAGAATATTTTTTTGAAAAGTTTATTCCATGATTGAGGAGTGTGGAATTAATATATGTATGTTATTCATAAAATAAGTATAGATGTATAAAGGTAAACACCCTTAATAGGAATTGGGTGTGTGTATTCAATACACATTTTTTGGCAAGGAACCCCCCAGTGAAATTTCGGCAGCATAACGGGGGCTCATAATTGTTCATTGGAGGGATTAATGAGAGTGAAAGGGTTATATAATAATTTATAAATCACATGGACAGTATGGTTTATGTGTAAAAACACACCCCGAAAGTATTAATTAAAAATAAAATGGCATAAAGTGAATAATTTTATTAAATAAATGGTAGAAAGAGTGGATCCATTACTTGAGTGTATGACTCTAAATGCTTGGGAGGAGCTTATTGAGATATTTGGGGCACATTGGGAGGACTTTAAACAAGTTAGGTAAAATTAAGGACGTGATAAAGGATTTTTAGTTGATAAAAATAAAATATTGGGTCGGTTTATATATGAAAAGAGTGGGGAATTCTTTATTATTTCTCAAATTTAGGTTTTGGACTCTATATAATAAAATAAAAACAACAAAAAACAAAAATTCACATTGGTTTTCCGATGGATTCTTTAAAATTGGAGTGATTTTAAATTTTTTATTATTTAAATGGATGGAAAATATAAAACAACACCCTTATGTGGAGGCGATTCATACTCTTAATGAAAGGATTTTAAAACCATAAATTATATTAATGGTTTTGGAGGATTCATAATTGATTTTTAAATTTAATCAAATACACACAAAATAAATTTATTTTAAATGGATGAAATATATTTGGTCTTAGATACAATTTATAGTCTTTATTAAATCACTTATGGCTTATTATGGTGTCATAATACACACAGTATATTTATATGACATTTAAAATTTATACAAAAAACCCATTATCTTATAAAATAAAGAAAAATTTACCATAAGATAATTTAGATGTTATGAATAAATAAATAATATTAATTTTATCAAAATAATTTTCAAAATTTTTTAATTTTCACTTTTATAATAATAATAGACATTTATAGAGAAATTATGTGTTATTTACAATAAAAATTAATAAACCCTTACACAAAACTCCCTTGATTTCTTAAAAAAATATTATAATTTATATTTAATAAAAATTATTCAATAATAATATTTTATTAAAAACTTATTAGTTTCAAAATGCCATTAGTTCATCAAAAATTATTCCTTAATTAAATTTTAATATTACCCAAAAATACTCTTTGGGTTTTATTATATAAAAATCATTCATAAGGTAACAAAAATAGGATTAAAATATATTCATTATTATATGAAAAATAATGTAAATACACATATTTCTAGGATCTTGATACATATTTCTTTAATAAACCATCAAACTAACTAATACTAAGGACTGCGATAATGATATTTTCATGGGGTGGTTCACCATACATTGTTTTGGACGTTATCTCGATGATCTTGAACTTCTCCTATAAATAGTTTCCCTCATTATTAGGTTTTTTGATATCATCTTGGACTTGGTCAAGGGAAAATACCATATATTTTATCTCCCTCAGAATCTTTGATGATTGGGATTTATAGGGTATTATCCTACTAGTTGATGTCATCACTTCCTTTGTCTATGTCAATTCGGTTTGTTGAAACCATATATTTATATTAATCATGTGATCACTATTCAATGACTGTTTTATAAGTTTTTATGATTCTAAAAAACATTTCAAATTTTCTAGTATATACTATAACCAAGGAATTTCATGTGTTTATTATAACCAAAATACATATTAGGACATTTAATTGAATAAAAATAGAGTAATTTTATTTATAATAGTTCAGGTCATTTCATGTTATAACTAATTATTCTCATTATAAAGAATTAATATTGATAAGAGGTTAAGATATTCTAGAGTGTTAATGAATAATATGGCCAACAAGACATGTGTTGCAATTTTGAGTATTTGGAAAAGTATTGGTACCAAATATACACCATAGTAATGAGGAACGCCATACCCTTGGGTAAAAATATTTTGAGATATATTTTCCAAAAATAATTGATGATATTAGTTTTTTTGATGAATGATTATATATTTTTTGTATAATTATAGATTTTATAGATGTATTTTCAGTTAATATATTAGAAACATGATATAATATTTTATTATATTTTAACGATATAATATAATTAAATTCTATTATTCAATGTTAATATATTTGTGATATTATTTTAGATTTCAATTTCAATCCTAAATTAATTGTATTTGTAATATTAATAAATTATATTATTAATTTCTTTGAGATAAATAGATATAAATAATGTAAAATATATTTCCATATTTTTAGTAAAGTAATTAACATATGTTATTATTTTCATGGGGTGTGAATTGTGAATTAATTAATGATTATTTGTTCTATAAATTAGTGGAATAAAATATAATATAAGGTTTTTAAATATTGTGAATAATTTTATATTGATAATAAATTTTATGTTAATTATATTTGTGGTTTTAATCTTAGATGAATTTATACACTTCAATTGAAATAAAAAATAATGATCTAGTAACATTGAATATGATTTTATAAAATTTATAGAGAATATTGATTATTATTATTATTATTATATGAAATGATTAATGGATCATATCTTCCACAATTGAAGGATTCTGTTAGATACTGATTGAAGATTAAAAAATAGACATTCAAGATGATTTATTTAGAGATTGAAACCTTTAACATCACAACAAGAAGGATTCTTACTCTCATAATCCTAATTAGATTTAAAATAGGGTATATGGTAATATTTGAAACCCCTAATTATTTTATTAATCAATTTATTTAAATAATATATATCATAGCTTGTGGTATAAGAAACACCATTTTAAAATGGACATTGATATGATCAGTATAACTTAGAAGTTGGTTTGGTGGGCATTAACAAGAGTTACCACATTATGAAAGATATGTAAGAATGTTTTAGCTAGAATAAAATTTTTGATTAATTTATTTGAAATAAGATGTCAATTTTTACAAAAGATCATATAAGATTAAATTAGATATTTTTTTATGAAAAATATTTTATGTCTGTAAATAATTATTATCAAATTAAATCATGTTAATCACAATATATGAATGATTATATTTAAATTTATATTTCATATATTAAATAAAATAAAATAATATTCACCTAATGGTTGTCACTATATAATTATTTTTTCTTCAAATGTTTAGTTTCATTAATGATGGATTTTGCTGCATTTAATGCATAGAAATTATAACTAATTTATTCCACTTTTATAAATTTTATTTTTAAAAAAATTATATCTTTTTCCAAAAAATATTTTGATAATATTATTAATATGAATATTTGTATTTTTTTGAAAGCGTTGAATTTTTAGTGAAGAGTGAGAAATCCCGAATCTTTAAAAACAGTGATTTCTTTTCTTTGTAAAATGTTATTTAAACACCCAATTCAATATTGTATTCAGTGTAATTATAAAATAATATCAAATTGATTAAAAATAATCTAATCTGTTCTATAGTAACAATAATTATGCATTAGTTGGTATAAAATAATATTTATGATTAAAACACATTTTATCTAAAAACCAATTTCATTATGTTTTGTGCCATTACATTATAATTTATTTCTAAAACTTTTATAAATTTAATCTTTAAAAATAATTTTCATATTTTTAATCACAATTTTTAAATTTTGTAAATCGTTTAATTTAATTTCTAGTCAAAAATAATAGTAACCATGGTAAAAGTTTATCACCATAGTAATGGGTAAAAGTGGTTACATAATGTTAAAACTATGGGATAAGGTCTCAAAATCCACCAAAAAGTTTGATTTATTTAATTTTATAGTATTAATTCTACCATAACCATCATAAATTTTAAAATATGTCGTTTTTATGCATTTGACATTGATTATGACTTTTATATTAGTTTAAGTTAAGGAAAATTATAAAATGTCAATCATTCTTTTTTAATATATCTAATATGTTTTCATAGGGATAATAATATTATGTGAATGATTGTAAATGAATATTTTTAATATAACTATTTTTTATTGTAATTTATTTTAAATGTTTAGATATAGTATAATTTCCTTGAATACTCACACAATGTTGATTCCATACATGTGAAAGAAATCAAACGATTAAATAAACAATTTTAAAAATATTAAAAGTAATATATTTTGGATGAATTAATATATCACAATAAAAGTATTGACACTTAAAATGTATAATTTATTTTAAAAGATTTTATATTCTAGTTATGTTGTTTTATTGATTCCATTAATGTCAAGATATATGATTAGTCTAAAAAACGACCTTAAATGGTATTTAATCAGTAAAATTATTTTTAAATTATTATAAAATTATAAAAAAATTATTGAATATATTTTCTGGGAAATTTTTGATTCTATCATACATTATTAATTTATTTTCCTCTTGTTATTTTTAAAATTACTTTCCTGACACTTAATGAGTTGAAAATGTGTTACAATGGTTAAGGTTAACAATGGTTAATGAGGTGGTGAAACCAAAAGATAAAGTTTTAAATGACATATAAACATGTATAAAATTTATTTTTTGATTATATTTTTCCTTTATTCTCCATTTATTAGATTATAATTTTTTTTCCATTTTTAAATATTTAAATATACAGTATACATTGATATTTTAAGTATTTGCATGTTTTCCTGCCACCTCGCTAATAAAATGGTATCTCATATTTTCTATTACTAAAATATATTGAGTATTTTACCTAAAAATACCTTAATAACATTCCTAAATATGTTTTAGAGGTTAGGTTATCACCAAATAATTAAGCTTATAAGTAATAATGTATGACCAAGGATATTTTTTGAAAAAAGAGGAAAAACTATTAACCTTATTGTTTCATTTTATTAATTCTTCCAGAACCATCAAATAATTTATATTTATACTGATATAATAGCATATATATCTTCAAAACACCAAAATATTATTATATTAATGAAAAAACCTATTTCATCTCTTTTTCCATAATATGGGAAATACAAATATCACTTGTGTATACGTGTAGATACCACCTCCATGAAGCGATGTGTTTCATTTTCCATCACCATATCACATGGACAGTTATGAAGATTGAATTAATAAATATATAATATTTTACTGAAATTATTTTTATTATTTTGTAAATATGAATCATTTCTTAACTTCACACCATTTACTTTTTTTGTAAAATAATTACACTGAACAAGTGTACGTGTGGAATACCACCTCTACGAAGCGATCTGATTCATTTTTCATTACTTTCTCACATGGACTCCTATAAGTATGGGACTAATGAACAAATATGACTTATATAGAGAATTAAAAATTATTTTTAATAAAAATATTATCCACTTTGTCTATTTTTTAGCCAGTTGAGAAATACAAATGTCGTTCATGTGTTTGTAAAAACTACCTTCTCCTTGAAAAACGATATTTAATTTATCATTAAAAAATTAATTGGGTCAATAAAACATAAATTTAATGTGAAAAAATAATAATTATTTCATGATTAATATTTTTTTTTTATGGAATAATTACACATTTGACATTGGTTAGCCTACCTAATTTGTTTTGGTTTATAAAGTAATTGTACTCAAAACTCTAGAAAAGAACTTAATCAATTTAGTAACTATATAATTCATGGTAACAAATAAAATAAAATATATCATGATAAGATAATAAAAATGAAAAAATTGAGCATGAAAATACTTTTTATAAGTTTATAATATAAAATTTAAAGAATGTATGTGGAAAGCCAGACTCGAGGTAAGTAATTTCTCATCTCAATTTCTGTTATTTGACACTTATATCATATTAAACCCATATATTATTTTTTACATTTTATATAATACCATGTGGATTTAATTTATCATAAATTTCCTAAAATTAATTTGGTTTACAAATCTATTTCATGTTCTCTCCTTGAATAATTTTTTTATTCAAAAGATACAAAATGGTTGATATATTTTTCTTTAAAACCATATTTGAAAGTATTAATTTAAAATAATTTTTATCCATGTTTATTTTATTCTATTATACTACAATAAAGTTGAAATTTATGACTAAAATATTGTTAATGGTTAATTTTAACTACTTTTTACTTTTTTATAGTCATTTAATAAATAATATTTGTAGCTTTTTTCATAGGGGCATCTTATAACTCGTTATACCAAAGTGTGAAGATAATATTTTATTAAACATATAAAACATGTAAATATCTTACCACCTTCATGTATATTATTCAATATCAAGATTCATATAATCTTTTTTGTGTTTTTTTAAAAGAAGATACCTCTCTCATTTTCCTAGTAATTTATAGTTTCTAAATGTTTTCAAAATGAAAGGAAATTTATTATATGTTTTATAAGATAACTTAAAATGGTTTTATTTATGGGATGAAAAAACTACTTTTATAATTTTTATGAAAAAAATGAAAGGCATTAAAAAATATTATTTTAAAATATTTCACTTGGGAATTGTTTTTAAATGTGGGAATGAGGAGTGAACCTAGACCGTTATAGGGCCTTGTCCATGACATGTCAGGTGGGTACGCTAATTCCATCCAATTATTTTTAAAGGAATTAAGTTAACCAATATATGTTAGTACTAAAATAATGTGGATGGGGTTAAATTATAATAAGTTACTCCTATAAAGTGATGGAGTAAACTAATGAATTTTATTATTAAGTAAATTTTTTAATTATCCTTTTAAGTGATTCTATGATGAAATTATGATTTATAATTTTTTACATGGTTTCTATATTCTTGAAAATACCTTTTCATGGAATTATATTATTCCAAAAGGAAAAAATGAGTTTAATATTTAATGGAATGTTTATTATCTTCAAAAGGTGAGTGGTTTTTTTCATGGTAAGGATTTCAAGAATAATTTTTTTCTATTATTATTACTTACAAAATGTTTTATAAAAATCATTGGGTATTGAAGTTTATTTAAATTTTAAGTAAGTGATTATTTTTAGATTAATGATTATTTTGAAAAAAGGAAAATATTTATGTTGTTTTATGTTCTTTTCAAAGGACTGAAAGTTTTCCCTTATTTTTACACATCCCTTAATAATATTTATTTTCATCATCCTATTTTTTAAAATGTTTTTGAAAGGGACTATGATTGAGTAAGAATTATAACAAGGTATATATTTCCACAATGGGGATCTATATTAAAAAAACCTTTTTAGGTGAAACATGAGTTTAAATTTAACTATCTATTTTTTTCAAAAAAATGTTTATAAAGTTTAATTGTCCACTTTTTATTATAAGGGTTGGAAATATAACATTTTTTATTAATTCTTTTATACTAAAAACTAAATAAATAATAAAAATTTAAGAAAGGAAAACAAATTTTATAAATCATGTAATTAAATATTTTTCTGTTATGTGTCATTATAGTTTTCATCAAATAAAATATTTATATAACTTTAGAGGTTATGAGGATTTAGATAAAGATATTTTAACTGTTTTAGATACTAACATTGTTTAATTGGTCTAGTGTATTCCCTGTGGTTAAATATGTAGTCATCCCTTTTGAGATTTTATGTGACATGAGTACTTTATGAGATATTTATTGACTTTTATTAGATGTTTGAAGTATATGTAAATGTTAAGTTTGAAAAGTGAAAAGTTGATTTGATTAAGAATTCCTTTGTGTCTTATAAACATAAGTATAAAGGTATTTGTAAACATTAACCTTGATGTGATCTATGATTATGAGGTAATTATGTTTAATTTAGATAAAATGGTTATTATATTTCTATATAATCATTTGAATAAGAGAAAGGAAAATAATTTTTGCAAAGATGAGAGTTTATTTTAGAAATAAAGTTTTAAATATATTTTGTAAGAATATATGATTTTATTGTGGATTTATGGTGATTGAGGTTATTTATAGAAAATATTATAATATTTTGGATATTATATGATTGTGGAATATACATTTTTTGTATGATAACTTTATATTGATTAATGTTATTTAGATACAAATGTTATTTTTGTCTTGGAAAAATATGTTATTTCATCATTCTAATATTTAGGATTTGGTTTTAGTTTGAAATATTTTGAAATTCTTCATGTTTATTTATTTATGGAATGATTTTAGTTTAACATTGGGTGTTTTTTGATGATTTGGATATTAATTTTTTTTGTTCATTCATATGAAGGTTTTTACATTTTGAATATTATATTAACTTGTTCTAACCAATTTTGGGTTTTTATTAATGGATAGATGTGGGATAAATAATTTTTTATCATTTAGTGGATCTTGAGATACATTAAAAAGTTAATTTAAGTTCTTCATGCATGAAAATTTAATATTTAATATTTATTTCTTGGATACATAGATGATATCAAATCCCAAATTGATCAAAGATAGACAAAAGGAACAAATTTGGATTATGAAGTCAAATAAAATCAAGAAAGTATATTTTCTTGTGTTTTTTATCTTTATAGTACAATATTATCATAAATATAGTATAAGAGTCCTTATATAAAACTTTTATCCCTTTATCATCATTTATGATAAATTTTTGGCATTATTTTCTATTAATGATTTGTTGTTTTGGGCTAATTAACATTCTCATGATCATTATAACACAACCAAATTTGAAAATATTAAAATAATTTTCGATACCATGTGTGAAATAGAACAGTTAGTGTAGAAAGGGTAACACCTTATTATGAATTTATGACATAATTAATATTTTAAATAAATTCAATACATTTTATAGCTTTCAATGCACACAACACCGAGGTTAGGTTACCTTTTACCAAAGAACAATATACTGTTTATATTGTTATTTAATATGATAATTATCAACTAAATGTTGGAATGATAATGAATAATATTACTAACTAAATTATGACAATATATAGTTTACATGCATTTATTGGTTATCTATTTATTATAAACTATAAGAATCATTTAAAAGGATTTTTTTCCAGAAAAACTGTATTTTCCTAAAAGATGGTTTCATCATATTTGGCACACATAATTTAAAACTAGTTTTTAACACTTTTATAATATTTAAATAAATAATAAACTTTCTTTTTTAAACAAGAATAAAAAAAAATTCTTAGGGAGAATCTTTTTTATTTTTCTAAGAAGTTTCATTTATTGACGAGTAGTGAAATATACTAAATTTTAATTGAAAACAACCTTTGTGCTTAAATTACTTCTATTGATAGAATTTATTTTGAATTTATTTTAATATAGCATTAGTTCAATTTTATATCAATTAATCCAATTTATTAAATTTTAATAAATTTTATATTAAATTTAGTTATAAAACATTATAAACTTTTGATCATTTTCACTATAAAAACTCAATTTCTCATCACATATGAAAAATTAATTTTAAAATTAATTTTTTTCTTCTATGAATTAAATTTAGAAAAAGGATTCCATATTTGGAATCATAATAATATATAATATATAACTTGTTTAACTTAATTTTTGACTAAACTAAATAGTGAATGTAGTAAAATTTAATTACTGTGGCTAGGATAAAAATTGTTTTACTAGTGGTTGAACTAAAATGTTAATGGTAAAAGTGATCAATAAAATTGAGTAAAAACTGTTTTAGGAACACATTTATACTATTAAACATCTTATTTTATAAAATGGTATATTTTTAACTTTTTTGGAATGTGAAAAATGTGGGAGCAATCAATTCTTTTGAAAAATACCATGTGTGTCCTCTCCCCCACTTATAAATGGCCACTCACACTCCTCCATTATTAAAACCCTCTAAAAAATTTCATTTGGCAAATTCCTTCCCAAATAAATTTCCATATTCACTCCCGTAATCGTATAACTCTTATTTTTGGTTTAAATCCAACCTTTAACGGTTTTAGTGAGAACCATAAGAGGATACCTGAAGAAGAGGTAATGTTATTCAATGAGAATCTTTATTTTAATTCTTTTGATTCCTCCATAAATTTATATTAAACCATAATCATATAATAAACTCAGTATATTCCATATACTAGGATTTTTTAACAGGTGTGTGACATAAAACTGTCATCACTTTCATCAAATTTTTAATGAAATCATCGTTCATGTGTATGGTGGACTACTGCCTCACGAACCAATGTCTTTAGGTTTTCTATTTCCATATCTCATGGTAGGGGATATGATGATGGATATAATGTACCCATATAATATTTATAACATATTTATACCTATGTAGTCACTATAATATATTAATATATAATTTTCATTCCAAAGACGACAGAAGAATGTCTCTCGTGATTAAATTAGACCACCACCTCATGAAGTGATGCGATTCACATTTCCCTAACTTTCACATCTTGAACTATTGAATAATATTTGTTTCCTCGTTTTTTGTGTTATTTTATTTTGTACTCAAAAAAACAATAACATTTTATTAATGAAGTTAGTATAATTAAAATGAGACCTTTGGGTTTCATCCATTATATAACCATTGGTTAATTATGACCATTGGTCTATATTAATGTTGGAAACTATTCTCTTAATGTTATGATTATTTCTTATATATACAAAAGATCATGTTTAATTAATACATTAAGAAGATACGATGGCCTCATCCAACTGACTAGGTCCATATGAAGCCTATATGTCTGATCCTGGGAAGGAGTTTGCATCACTAGGCTTTGCCTTGGACCAATCCCAAACTGATCTTCAATATGTTAATCTTGAATGGAATCACATTCGAGAGAAGTTCAAGTTAATTGAAATCCCCACTCAAGAAATATTGTCCAATCCACCCCAAGATTCTATTACCATCTGACACATTACTCTTAGGTCCTATGTTTGTGTTATAAGGGGCTATGTAATGAAGCCTTAGTTACTTTGTGTAATCCTTTTGTATAAATAAAATTGTTATTTCTTATTTTGGTAAAACGATATTCATTTTTGAATTAAAAATGAAAAAATAAATATATGTAGATCCTATAGTTTTTTTCTAAGAAATTTCATATAATTGATGAATATTAAAAAAATAGTATTTTAAAATATTCTTTATACAATAAATAATTAATAATGTCAAATTATTTTCAAAAAAATGGAACTATACGATTGGGATCAGTAAGTAATTAAGAGTCTGATAAGATCAACTTAATTTTTTTGGTGAAGAGTAAATTATGAATAGTAATATTATCGCTATGAATGTTAATATGGCCAATGGAATATTAATGTCACTTAAGTAAGTAAAATTATAATTTAGGAATCTTGAATGATAATATAATATAATAGTATAAGTAAATAATTGTTTCAGAAATTATTAGTTAAGTATTTTTCTCTTTTATGGTAAATAGTTTTTTTTACTTAAAAACTAAATATTTAATATTTACAAAATTATTTTCATAAAATGGAGTTTGTTTTTGAATTTAGACCATAAATATAAGGTTAAGGTGAATTTATTATATTTTTATAAAATGTTTTGTTTTTCGGTGAATTGTAAAAATATTGATTTTTAGATTTCGGTGTGTTTTATGACATCATAATTATGTAATATGTAATTTAAAATTCTGGTATAATCATTTGGATTAAAATATTATATCATGTGACCCAATTGGTCAAAACCATGGGAAAATACGATGGGCAAGCCAATGGTTTTGAAAATACCAATAATGAGAAGTCCTTTGAAAATTAATAAAATATTCCCTCATTTTTCTTTAAAGACGAACCCATTCTTTCATTACTTTCTTCTATAAGTACACATAAACGAATTTATGGTCTTTTTACCTCCCAAGTAGCCCTCCCAAGGTTCCCTCAATCCCCTAAGGTCCTAACCATTGATTTGTTTTGAATTTACTCTTCAAGGTAATTGAGCCTTTCACCCTCCTCCTTCCGTCAAGGATTATTTTATGTTATGTATCTTAATTTGCATATTATAATATTGGGTTATGTGGTTTTATATCCTTGTAACAGTCAATTTTATTCCCAAATGATGAGACACCCTTTCATCTCTCATTAACTGATAATCTGAATATGTAAGCGTGTCGTTAGGCTGTTGAATTTTCATACAGAGATTTTCAAACATCTCTTTCTTCCATTCAAGTTATCTTCAATCTGTTATGTATTTTAAGATTCCATACCATTTTATTAATTCCATTTTATTATGTCCCTCTAATATATTATTATTATCTTTTTCATGTGTGACCCCGTTCCCCTCTATTTTTAATGTTTTATAATACATGTTGTATGGCCATTATCCTGTAGAATTTTCTTCTCAAAAAATATATATTTTTTCTCAAGAAAATACCTTATTTTCTTTACTTGAATAAAAAAACCAATTTAATTTATAATGGTATTGATAAATTCATTAAATTTATTAATTTTATTTTTGAATGGACATAAATTTTACCCTCATTCTCTTTTTTTGGATTATTAATGACACAACGATCATGTTTTTCAGCTCTTTTTAAATTACCATGACTTGGAAATGAAACCCATTTATTTTTCTTGGGTTATATATGGAATGTTTGATTATTATCTATGTGGATACCATTAAAATAAATTCATATTAAGGTTTATCCAGTATTTCACTCCAATTAATTGTATAAAGAAATTAATCTTCAGAGATGACATGTTTTCTGATACCTTGGTGAATAACCTTGGTAATTTTTATGACACCTTTGGGATAAAGATTAGTGATATGATTATGAATGTAGAAATTAAATGTTGTAGAAATATTTTCAAGATATTATTCTTGTTTTTATTATCATTATATTCCTCTTCTATTGCCTTTATGATAGTTCCTCATGTTCTTATTGTATTCTCTTAAGTTCACATATAATTGTTTTTCACTCTTTTCCCTTTTAGGGCCGTATGCTCACCCTTTCCTCTGAATAATGTCCCCAGGTTATGAGATTTTGTAATTTTAATGAGGATTAACTTTTAAATAATCATTTTAATAGGATTAAAATAATTTTATATGATTTCATGTATTATGTACCTTTTTCCGAGAAACTAGACTTTAAAGATCCTCTATTAGTAAAATTTAATGAAATGTTATATAATAAAACGGTTGGATGTCATAGCTGTTATCAGGGGTTAGTGATGTTTTTTGTGGATATTAGGATATGAAAACTTTTGGAGGAATCCTATAAAAAAGTTTAAATACCGGAAAAATTCCTAGTATTTTGTTGAATTATTATGTAAGTGGTTTCTGAACAAATAGATTATTGTTTGGATACAAATAGGTGGATGTGGATTTGGAAAAAATTAATCTAGGGGTAAAACCAATTTTTTTTTCATTGAGATAGAATTTAATGGGAACTGGTACATGAAAATGGGACTTTCTGCACTCATATTTTGACACTCCCATGGGATATGTTTTGTTAATTAATTGCTTCTTTTGAATAATTATGAAGGATTTATAGAGAAATTTAATTTTTATTAATGAATAATATATTTATGCATTAATTTGCAAGACATAGAAATCATTTCTATATAAAGGATTGGTAAATGAATTATGTTTCCCACAAAGTTTTTATTCTTTTAAAAAAATCTTGGGCAATAGGAGGAACTATGCAAATAGTGACCACAAAGTACCATGAAATGAATACCCTCTTATAGAATACAGAATAAAAACATTTAGGAGAATTATGAACTAACTAACTCAACTTATAAGAAATAACTTGAATCAATCTGAGAGACTGATTTCACCATGAAGGGAATGTATTTTTGTCGTGTCCTTTATACTTCAGCGACCACCAAGATTCAGTGGATCTATCAACCCATTGAATTATTAATAGTGGATCAGCTATATCTAGAAGATATTTTCTGTTCCCTGTTATTCATAATAGGAGAAGGAAACCTTAGCTATTTACTACTGAGAGGGAGAAGCTGATCAGTGGTGGGAAATGATTAATAACATTTGGCCAAGAGTGGAGGTTAAAGCTATGGATTGGGAAGAGTTCAAAGGGATCTGATTATATAATTATTTCCTATGTTTTATGAGAATAAAAATTTATAAGGAGTTTATTGAGCTGATGGATAAGGATAATGAATCTGTTGGATGTTATGAGACGTACAACATAAGACTTTCCCATTACACCTCATGAATTTTCATGGACCATAATGGGAAGGTTGATAGATTCTTTGGGGGGCTAAGACCTCATTTCTGGAAGAATATATCCAACTGGGACTATGATAACTATAAAGAGATTGTGTAGAGTGCTATGAAAGTCGAACTGAAGTTCAGTGAGATGCACTGGTGTCATAAATTCAATGATAAGATGGTATCAATGAATCCAAGATTAGGTAGTAGATTTGATCAAGGAATATGAGGAAATTATGTGCAGCTTTCCATGTATGATAAGTGTTGGAATAAGAATTCATGGAACTTACTGCTCGAGAGTGGGAAATTATACAAGTGTGGAAGAGATTTCCATATCATGTGGTATTGTCGTTGTGAGGCAAAGCCTCAAATTCCCAACACTAACTTCAAAGGGAAAATGGGGCAGTCCCTACCTGAAGATCAATGCTTCAAGTGCGGACATCTTGGTAACTTTTCCAATCACTATCCAAATCCAAGGGAAGTGGAGGAGAATCACAATCAGCCTTAGAAAAGGCCATGGGAGAAAAGTCACGCTTTTTCTATCTTGACAGATGATTTTGAAGCTCCAACTGATGTGGTGTAAGGTACTCCTAATGTTCTCTCAAATATAGAAAGTACATTTTTTATTCGTTTTCTATGCATTCTTTAATTTTATCTTAGTTTTCAAGTAACATAGAATAAACCCCCAAATTTATAAAAGTAGAGTTATCAGTCAAGACTCCTAGTGGAATTATCCAAGCTTCATTAATGTTTATAAACTCTGGAATTTACTTTTGTGAGGACAATATTATCGCAAATCTATTAGTCATTCCCATGTTGGAATTCGACATTATACAAGGGATGGATTAGATCTCAAAGTATAATGCTAATATGAAATGCAGATTCAAGGAAATATCAGTAGTCTTGAATAAGAATCCTATAATTATCATCCAAGGATCGATTTATAGACCTGATATTTGTCTAGAAGAACCTCTTATATACTTCTTTATGGATTTGATCAGTAAAGAAGAAGAAGGAAATGAGAGAATAAGGATATAAGATACCCCCATCATCCAGGAATACATTGATGTATTTCCTACGGAGTTACCCAGATCTCCCCCAGAAATAGAAGTAGAGTTCTCCATTGAACTTGTACTTGGATCTAATCTGATATCAATGACCCTGTATAGGATGAAAAATGTGGATCTGAAGTAATTATAGAAGAAACTCCAAGACCTTTAGGATAAGGGGTTTATCTGACCGAGTGTGTATCCTTGGGGAGCACCTATTCTCTTTGTGAATAAGAAGTATAGATCAATGTGTCTATGCATTGATTATAGAGAACTGAATGGGATCATAGTGATGAAAAATTTTCCTCTTCCAAGAATTAATGACTTATTTAACCAACATTGTGGGGTTCAATTATTCTATGAGATTGACCTTTGATCTACATATCATCAATTGAGGGTGAAGAAAGAATATATTCCAAAAAACTTTATCCGATCAAGACATTTTCATTATGTGTTTTTCATTATGTCCGTCAGACTGACTAATGAAACATCTATTTTTACTGATTTTATGAATATTGTCTTTAAGGAATACATTTATAATTTTTTGGTAGTTTTTATTGATGATATAATGATATATACTAAAATTATTTAAGGGAATATGGATCATGTAAGGGTTATTTCAAAAATTCTATGGAAGGGGAGGCTTTTTTGGAAAGTTTAGAATGTGTTAGTTTTGGTTACAAAAAGTTTCTTTCTTGGGGAACATTGTAACCAATGAAGGAATCACTATTTAACCTGCCACGAAAAAGTGTGTAGAAGAGTGGCCTCAACCTTCATCAATTACTGATATTTTTAGTTTCTTTGGATTAGTGGGATATTGTTGGAGGTTTGTGAAAAACGTCTCATGAAATTCTAATCCACTAACCAAGTTAACTCAAAATCGGGGTTAAGTTTATCTGGACAGAGGAGTGTGAAGAATGTTTCCAAGAGCTGAAGAAGAGATTTTATACTACACCAATGTTAACTCTAGCCTCAAGTGGAGAAGGATTAATTATTTTTAGCGATGCATATTTGAATGGTCATGGGTGTGTCCTCATGCAAAATAACATGGTGATTGCTTATGAATCTGGACAGTTGAAGACTCATGAGAAGAACTATCGTACACAAGATCTGGGGTTAACTGCTATTGTTTTTTATATAAATATTTAGAGGAACTATTATTATGGGGTATAAGTGTGATATATGCACAGACCATCAATTTTTGAATTATATTTCCATAAAAAAGGAATTGAACATGAGATAGAGGAGATGGTTAGAACTTTTTGAAGACTATTATTGTTCAATTAATTATCATCTTGGAAGATCAAAAATAGTTTTTGATGCATTAATTATGTAATACTATGTTGTTCTATCCATGATTAGGATCCAGGGAGATACATTGATCAAATACCCAGTAAAACTGGACAAGGGAATTATAAGGGAAGGGACATCATTAAACCTATACCAAATGATTTCTCAACCATCATTACTAAATAAGGTCAAGAAATCTCAGAAAGAAGATCCTTTGTTACAGAAGAAGTTTAAGGCTGTGAAGGATGTGAAGTTTCCTGAGTCTAATATTGATCAAGAAGGTGCATTGAAATTTTGTACAAGACTATGCATTGCACCTATTCCATAAATAAAGAAGGAGATAATTTATGAATCTCATTGATCTACATTCTCTATACACCGTAGAAGCATGGAAATTTATAGGTACCTTCATAAACATTATTGGTGGGATAATATGAAAAGGGAGATTTCTGAATATACTAAAAGTTTCCTGGTATATTATTAAGTGAAGGTAGAGCAACAAATTCCTAAAGGGGTATGACAACCACTACCCGTACCAGCATAGAGGTTGGGCAGTATCACTATGGACTTTATCACTGGTCTCCTGAGAAATTCTAAAGGAAAAAATGCGATATGGGTTATAATGGACCATCTCACCAAGGCTACCCATTTCATCTCTATTAGGGAAGATTTAACTCTTGATCAACTTTCCATGATTTACGTGATGGAAGTGGTAAGTAAGTATAGAGTTCCACTTTCTATCATATCTAATCTTGATCCAAGGTTCACAACAAAATCCTAGAGAAGACTTCAACATTCCCTAAGAAACGAATTGAATTTTAGTATGACCTATCACCCCCAAACTGATGGAAAATCTCAAAGGACTATTCAAACACTTTAGGACATGCTAAGAACATTACCAATAGAATTTAAAGCTGGATGAGATCAAAATCTCCCATTAGTTGAGTGTTGTCACAAAAATAGTTTCCACTCGAGCATTCAAATGAAACCTTATGAAGCCCTATATGGGAAGCGATGTATAACTTAGATTTTTTGGAATGAATTTGGTGTGAGAAAGATTATTTAGATTGATATTGTGCAAGAGATGATAGAAAATATTTATGCCTTCCTGAAACACATTAAGGATGCTCAGAGTCATAAAAATATCTATACTAACAACCATCAAAGGAACATGGAATTTGATGTTGGTGATAAATTCTTTCTTCAAATTTAACCTTATTAGAGTTTCATGAGGTTTGTGAATAAAGGGAATCTCAGCTCTAGTTACATTGGCCACAATGAAATATTTGATCGCGTAGGAGCAGAAGCCTATCATTTTTATCTTCCTCCAAATCCTTCACAATTCATGATGTCTTCTACATATACCTCCTGAGGAAGTGCATACCAGACCATTAACATTTAATAAATCTAGTGGTGGTACAATTAGAACATGAACTCTCTTATAAAGAGCAGCCAGTTGAGATATTGGATCGTAGAGGCAGGGTTCTACGAAATAAGACTACCAATCTTGTCAAAGTGTTATAATGGAACAAAAAATTTGAAGAATCCATGTGGGGACCCATGGAATCTATGAGGTAGAAAAAACCTCACCTTTTCTCTACTGAGAGTGTGATTTGAAATTTTTGGGACACAATTTCTTAAGGGGGGAAGAATGTAATGACCAAAACTTTTGAATAATATTTATTTCGTAATTATCTTTGTTATTTTATTTTGTACTTAACAAAACTATATCCTAATATTAATGAAGTGAGTATAATTTGAAATGATACCTTTTTGTTTCGAACATTATATAAATTTTGGTTAATTATGATAGTTGGACATATTTCTATTCAAAACTATACTCTTAAAATTATGAATATTGTTTATAAATACAAATGGTCATGGTTAATTAATACAGAAAGAAGAGTTGATGGCCTCATCCAGTAGACTCAGGCCATACGAAGACCATATATTAGAGCTTAGAAACGAGGTAGCATCACTAGGATTTATTCTAGACCAAGCATGAGCTAAGATTCAACATGTTAATCTTGAACATAATCGCATATGAGAGAAGTTCACGATGATAGAAATCCCCACTCAGGCATGTAGTCTGAGCCACCCCAAGATTCTATCTCCATTTCCCATGTTACTCTTACTTCCTATCAGCTGTTATAAGGGTCTATATAATGAGTCCCTAGTTACTTTGTGTAAAATTTTAGTATAAATAATTATTTTTATTTCTTATTATGGTAATATAACCATAATTTTTTAATTAAAAATGAAGAAATAAATATGGGATAAATTTTTAATTTTTTCTAATAATTTTCATATTATTGATGATTATTAAAAAAGAGTATTTCAAAATATTTTTCATACATTAAATAATTAATAATGTGAAATTATTTAAAAAAATGGACATATACGGTTGTGATCCGTAATAAATTTAGTTTCTAATAAAATCAACTTAATTTTTTAGTAAATAGTAAAATATGAATAGTAATATTAACCTTCTGAATAATAACATGAAAAATGGAATAATAACCTCACCTAAGTAAGTATAATTATAATTTAGGAATCTTTAATTGTAATATCATATAACAGCATAAGTAAATAACTATTTCATAAATTACTAGTCAATTATTTGTATTTTTTTAGTTAAATACTATTTTTATTTAAAAGATAAATATCTCATATTTATAAAATTATTTTTATAAAATGAGGTTCATTTTTTAAATCAAAACATCAATATTAGGTTATGGGTAATTTATTAGATTTTTTGTGAAATATTTTGTTTTTCAGTGTATAGTAAAAATACAGTTTTTGAGTTTTAAGTGTGTTTTATGACATCATAATGATGTAATATGTAATTTAAAACTTTGGTTGCCTCATTTGGATTAAAATATTATATGTGTTCTCCCATGTGACCATAACCATGTGAAAAATACCATGGGAAAGCCCATATTTTTTCAAATACCACTAATGATGTATCCCTTGGAAATTAATAAAATATCCCCTCACTTTCACTACAAATACCAACCCTTTACATTTATTTCATTACAAATTCCCCCTAAATGATGATCTGGTCTTTTAACTTCCTAATTATTCGTCCCAAGTATCCCTAAATCCCCCAAGTTCCCAAAATATGTTTTTTTTGATGTTACTCTTCAAGGTAAGGGAACCTTTCACCCTCATCTTTTAGTCAAGACTTATTTTATGTTTTGTCTTTTAATTCCCATTTTCTTATGTTGGGGTATTTTATTATGTTTCATTATTTATTTCCATTTTATTTCCAAATGATGAGATACCCTTTCCAATCTCATCAACTAAATTTTTGAATTTTTAAGCAAAGTCGTTATGCTATTGATTTTTCATAAGGAAAATTTCAAACTTATCTTTTTTCCATTCAGGTTCTCTTTTATGTCGTACATATTTAAAGATTACATAACATGTTATTAATTCCATGTAAGTATACTATACTATTATTCTTTTATTATTGGTTTACCCCTTTCCACTCTCTTTTAAATGTTTTCTAAAACCTTTTTGCATAATCGTTTGGCTGTAGAACTTTCGTCTCAAAATATCTCTCTTTTTTCTCAATAAATTATCATATCTTCTTTATGTGAATACCAAAACCTATTTGATTTCCTGGTTTATTCATAAATACATCAAAATTATTTATTTTTTTATACAATTTAAATACAATTAACCATTATTCACTTTCTATGGGTTATAAATTACATAATGATAATGTTTTAAGTACTTTTTAAAATACCATTAATTTGATATGCAACCCATTTCTTTTATTCATTTTGTGTTTTTTATGAAATATTAGATTATAATATATGTGGACCATAATTAAATAAATATATTTTAAGGGTGTACCATAATAGCACTCCAATTCATTGTGTAAAGATGTTAATCTCTAGAGATGACAAGTTTTATGATACCTTGGTGAATAACTGTAGTAATTTTTATGACACCATGGGGATAGACATTGGTGATCTGCTTATGAATGTCCAAATTAAATGTTAAAGCAACATTTTCAATATATTATTCACGTTTTTATTATAATTATATTTCTCTTATAATTACTTTATCACAGTTCCCTATGTTCTTATTGTATTCTCTCAAGTTCACATGTAAACTATTTTCCCTCTTTTCCCTAACCGGGCCTTAAGGAAACCCTTTCTTTTAAAGTATTTCCCCAAGTTATTAGATAAAGTAATTATACATAGGCTGAACATTTAGAGATTAATTTAGAGAGTATTAAAAGAATATTATATGTTTTCATTTATTATATAATTTTTTCTCAAGACGCTGTACTTTAAAGATCATCTATTTGTAAAATGTAATGAAATGTTTTGTTATAAAAAGGTGAGATTCCATACTACCGCTTCACATGGATGGTGGTAAAGACAATCATAATGAATATATTTAATTTAATTTAAATAATTAATATATTAATTACATATTTATCATTATATAAAAAATAATATATATATCATTTTCTTCTTTCCATTTCACTCATGAAAAGGTGATTACATTATTTGTGTATGTGTGGAATACCGAAATCATAAAGCGATGCAGCTCCCTTTTTCCCACTGCACCAAATAGAAGTAATATATAATTATATAATATTTTATATGTAATATTATTATCTTTATTAAAAAATAATATATTAATTACCTCATTTGTAAAATGATTGTTGAAAAATGAAAACGTTGCTCATGTATATAAATGACCTACTGTCTCCAAGATCATAACATTCATTATTTTTCATAACCATATTTTATTATTTGTTTTCAATGAAAAATTAAAGAAAAATATGATAATTATAAAATTATTATTATTATTGAGATTATATAACTATTTAATACACTTAAGAACTAGATCATTCATGATAAGTCATGCATGATAAACCAAGGCAATTAATACCCAAAACAATAAAAAATGATGAAATATTACTATCAAAAAAGTGATAAGATGTTATAAAAGGATCATATATGATATTATAAATATTAAAATAATTAATCAATAAGTTAATTACATGTGTAAATCCAATATACATGAGGTCAAAGTACATTCACCCAAAACAAAACCTATGATAAGGGATTTCTTAAATCTTTTTATGTTTAGTGGGTTAATCTTTAATTTCATTGGTTATTTCATTCTAATATTATGTGTACAATGAACTTTTATTACCTCATACTATATTTACACTCATTTTATGAGGATTTATAGTTTAATATTATAATCCCTTCATTTATTAATTCTCATTTTATTGTAAAGATCATTATAATAGTCTATTTCACAATCTCATTCTAATCCCGATAGTTTAATTTTTAATTTCAATTTGAAAGAAATTATTTGAAAATTTCTTAATAAAACCATTTAATTTTCTTATACTATGGTTATTAGTTGTATTCTAATGCAATAGTTCCATTTTTCTACACTTTGTTTGTTTAAAAATTTAAGAAAATGTTTCTAAGAAAATACATCTTTATTTTTCTCTTCAGTCAAAAATATGCTTTCTTCCAAATCCGTGTTTTCATAAAATGATTTTATGCTTATAAAAATGATTTATAAAAGGTATTTTCACAAATTTTACTGTTTACAAAACTATTTCAAAAAAATATTATGTTTTTTCCAAATAATCTCCATTTGGATTTTACTAAAAATGTTAAAGGAATATTCTTGTAGTTTTCTAAACCGGGATCTTCCCTATCATTTTTACATCACTAAAGGAATGTTTTTTATAATTTTATAGCTTGTATATAATTTTCAAATATAGTGACTATATTTTCTTATAAGATTATTTTTAACGTTTTCAAGGTTATTTTTAAAGAATTTTTTTTAGAGGTGATTTTCATAAAAGAAAAATTTCAAAAAAAATCAATTTTTTTCCAAATCATAAGGATAATTTCATCAAGAGTGTTTTAAAAATATTTTTATGCTAATTGTATTAATCAATAAAAAAACCTTAATTCTTAATCCAATGGGTATATTTTATAATGATACCATCCTTATGCTTCCTCATCATAGTTTATGATCATTTTGAATAAGAAATTATTGAAATTGACTTCCTTGATTCATTTTTGTAGAAAATAAAATTCCCAAAAAATGTTGAAATTAATTTGATCATTGGTCTTTAAATTATCTCTAAATATCCATATTATTTATTAGGTATATGTTTATTTATTAAAACATATATAATTTTTTTCCATATAGTGTTCTATATAGAATGTTATTTTTTTGTAGAAATATTGATAAATCTGTATTCTTTACTACATGTAAATATTTGATACAGTAAATTGTTTATGAATTAAATAGATTGGTTGATATACAAGTGCTAATATGGATAGGTAAGACACAGTTGGATCCTGATTATATATAGACCACTGATGTGTCATTTTTCTAATGTGATGAATTAATTGAATAGACTTCGTTTTGTGAGGTTTCACCCAGTATTTTTTAAAACATATTGTGAAAGGTCTTAATGGTAAAGATACCATACACCTGGAAAATATGACGTCTAATAATTAATCATTACCTTTTTCTAGTATTCAGTTGTTTATAACCAGGAGATTTATACTATGAAATTATCTTTGGATTCATTTCATTATTAGTTTATTGATTAAATGAAATGTGTTTTCCGTTATTTACCATTCCAATTTGATTGTGAGATATCCAAGTATAATAGTCATGTTATTGATTAAATGGAATGTGTATTATGTTATTTAGCTTTCTATATGGATTATTATCCATTAGATTTTCACATTGATATTATGTCTGGATTCACTTCATTCTCGATTTATTGATTATGTGGTATGTTTGTTTAGTTATTACTTTTCCATGTTGATTATATTTATTGATTCATAAATTCTCCCACTATACTTAACCCTTAATTTGAATTTGAGATCACGTTTATTTTTTCCTTTCCCCGGATTCCACGAATTTTACTGTGGAATATATGCAAGAATATGCTATATAGTAATAAAGATATTCTTGAAAAAATGTTTTAATTTTTGAAATCAAATTAAAATTATGAATCGCATATATATAAAGTTTAACAAGGATAATAAAATGATTAGTCTATTGGTATGAAATTCATTGTATCTTATGCCACTACAATAAAGTATGAAATTGGCTCATGGAAGTTGGGGTTTGGGTTACCATAGTTGGTATCAGAGAAAGTTTTGTAAAAACCTTAGAAACTAGATATTGGAAAATATTTATTAAGAAGTATAACACTATGATAGTGTTTGAGGATAAGTATAAAAAACATCCTATGTTTTTATTAAGATAGATATAATGTGGGTTTTCTAGAAATTCATCACAATCAAGACACTATAAGTGGATGTGGTTCTAGAATGTAGGTACCTAGTGGCAATAAATGTGAAAAATCAATATCTAGCTTAACTTGAGTATTACCTAGTATATGTAAATGGGCGTTAATGTGCACCTAGTTTGAAACTCCCAAGGTATATTCTTAGGATAATTAAAATTATATTTATAAAACATTATAATGGATTTGAATATATGATGATAATGATTATCCATGGTTAAATCTAAGATTTCTTAGATTGAAAATAATGTGTCATATTTTTTATATTTCATAAATGATTATTTGGTTTTCAACTATTTTTATTGTTACACACACTATGCTTTTTAGTTTTAGTCATTGGATAGAACCCAAATAAAGTGTTATAAGACTGAATATGAAGGAAAAGCTGGTGACCATGAGAAAAAAGGAGTTAATATAGGAGTACAAGATATTATGATTATTCCTCATCAGTTTTCATGAAGTATGATTAATAACATATACCTTAACCAACTATCAAACTCACCAAAGAAGAGAAGGTTGGAGTACTATAAGAACATGAGGGGTGGAGACCATTGAAAAGGAATTACCAACATATATCATGAAATAAATGTGGAATGCGACACTAAGGGAAGTTCCTCAATGGAATTAGAAAATGATGTATTTGTAGAAATTGAGGACAGAAAGGGAATAATTACTAAGAAAAAATGAAGAGTAATATATAAAGAAAATAATCTCATACTTAGGATCCATTTATACTTTTTTTTGTCTTAAATGTGGGGAACCTATGAATTATCCAAGTCAATTCCCTCTTCTAACGGGTAATTCCTAGACCATGGAAGGACCTAGGTGGAAATAAATCAGATGAAGTATTTATTTATTTTGATTCAAAAATTAAATTGTTAAATTATTTTATCAATGGTATTTTGGTTATACATGTCATGAAACTTAGGAGGATTTTACTAAATGTTAGAAGTAATTATTTAGTAATTTACGTAATATGTATTGATACCGACATGCTTTATGAGTTTAACATTGATCACATGTTTAAATTCTTAAAAACCATTTTTTAGGTTCTATGTGGCAAGAATGTCACAAGATTAATGATATTTTGGAAGATATTTATAGAAATTAATCCCATTAGTTTAGTATCAGTTTTAGTGAGAAAGTAATTTGAGGAAACATGACTTTACATTTTATATAAATATATTTAATGGTATTCACAAAATTTAGGGTCAATATGATAATTATTAGAAAATAAAATTTATTATAATTTGTGAAAAAATGTGTCATTGGAAACCTTAGATAAATGTTTATTTAATGATTTACTTTATTTTAAAGATGTAAATCATATTTTCGTGGAAAAATTATAGGAATTATATTAATTTTTTTTTAGAAAAATGAAAATATGTATGATCGGGTACAACCCATAATGTCTAGCAAGGTCCTGGGACATGAATCCATGACCGAAGGATGTTAAGGGTTTAGTGCCTACCAGCCACCTTTGCTATTCCCAAGATTATATCTCATTGTTTTAGCCTAAATATTTGAAAAATTAATATTAATGATAAAAAAAGGTGTTCATTTTTAGTATTAGTTATTAATTTATTATATAACTTTATTTAACCATATTGCTTTCAGAAAATAGTTAGATGGAAATACATGTAATGATTTTATTGATCTTATGATCTATTAAAAGTGAATTTTAGTGCATCGGTCATAAAAAATATATTTTTGGATGCTAATTTATTAGAATAAAGGGATAAACTATAAATTCATCAAATCCCAACCAAATGATGAAATTTTGATGAGAAAATATAAATATTTCAATTAAGTATAGTTACTTATCTTCTTAGGCCTTAAATGAATTACTCAACATTTGGAAAATGATCTTGAAACAAAATTTTATCTTAATACATTCATTTATTTCAAAACAATGGTATTTTAAATCATCATATATTTATGTCTATGAGGTCTTAAATTTATCATCGAGTACTCAATTTCTTGTGATCAATGGCCTTAATTACTCTCGATACTTATGAATGTTATTCCTATTTTTTGTATCTTCATGTAAAAAGTTAGTTATAAGAAATTCCATATGACTTTTTTAATTAACTTCCTATATTTTTAAGAGGATATTTTGTTAACCCCTATTTGATGTGGGTTTTTTAATAATTATATTTTCAAATTTCAACCCCTTGATTACTAGGATCAATTTTAAATTTTTAGGACATAATTTATTTAAGATGGAGAAAATGTAACACTATAAAATATTAAAATATGAGCATCATTTTTGATAGATTATATAAAATGAAACACCAAGGGTTTAAAGGCATACAATAACCTGATACTTTATTATATATTTACTATATTAAATCAATTAATTAAATTCTATGGCTTTCAATGGATGCAACACTAAGTTTAGCTTTCTTTTTACCAAACAGAACTGTAATATTAATATTTTTATTCAACAAGATATTTTTTGTTTGGATACTATAATGGTGGGTATGGATATAATTAACCAAATTATGAAAATATTTAGTTTATAAACAATTTTTTTATAAATTTATTATAAATAACAAAAATAATAATTTAGAATAAAAATAAATATATTCGGAAAAACTGTATGTTTCTAAAAGACGAGTTAGTCCTGTTTAACACAAATTATTTAAAGTTAATTTTTTTACCAATTTAGAGAATTTATATGAAAAAATATACGTAATTTTTTAAATTTTAACTTTAAAATAATCTTTGTTATACTTTTTTGGTAATTTTAGGAGATGTTTAATTTTCTAATGAATAGTGAAAAATACTAAATTTTAATTAAGAACTATTTTTTTACAATTTAAAATGGTAAAATATCTTATGAATTGTTTTCAAATTAAAATTAGGTCAATTTAATATAAATGCATCTAATTTATTTCATTTTATTAATTTTCATGTTGAATTTACTTATAAACACATTATAAACTTTTGAACATTTTCACTAAAAATCTAATTTCTCATCACATCTGTGGGATTAATAAAATTTTCCACTTTGGTGAATTGAATTTGAAAAAAAAAATCAATATTTGGAATTATAATAATTTATTATTTATAATAAGGTAAACATAATTTTTTTACCAAAAATAATAGTGAATGATGTAAGAATTAATTACAATGGTTATGGTAAAATGCATTTATCAGGGGGTTAAACTAGAAATATAATGGTAAAAATGACATATGAACTTTTCTAAGAACAGATGTTGGGAAATATTCATACCCTAAAACATATATGGTTCTGGAATGACCCATTTAAACAATTTATCCAAGTGAAAAACGTGGGATCACTCAATAATTTTTAAAAATACCATGTCTGTCCTCTTTCCCACTTATAAAAGTCCATCTGCTCTCCTAAATTCATCACACCATAAAAAAACATTGGTACAACCAATCCTTTCCTAAATAACTTACCAAATTCAATCTGATAAACCTAAAAGCCTTATTTGTGTTATAAATCATACCTTTTAAGGCTTTTCTGTATAGTTAAGGAGGACATCTAATGAAAATGCAATGTTATTTAAAGAGCTTGTTTATTTTACTTCATTCTATACCTAATAATTTTTTTAAAACATGATAATATTAATACCTCGATATATTTTATATACTAGTATGTTTTTATAATATGGTAATGACCTGAAACTATCTCCATTTTCATCAAATGGGATAAAAATCATTATTCGTCTGTATGGTGGACTACTACCTCATGAGCCAATGCCATTTGGTTCTAAATTTCCCTATATAAAGGTTGGGTATAATGATAGATATAATTATTTATTTGATATTTATAAAATATTTACACCTATGTAGTCACTATATCATATATATATATATTTTTAAATTCAATTTCATATGAGATATGATATCTTCAATCATGTGTACGACGGACTATCGCCTCGTGAAGTAATATAATTTTTCTTTCACTAGTACAACATGTAAAAGGTGATAAATATAGTTTCAATGATTATATAGAATATACATGACATAAATATAAAGGAATATATTGGAAAATTTCCAAATAAAAACATTTAATATTTTTCTCCTAGGATTTTTCATTATATTTTCATGTAATATTACAATTTCTAAATTCTTTGGTACTAAAAATAAATAAGAAAATTCTTTTAAGAAAATAAAAACTCATTTCTCTCTTCAACCAAATAGATTTTTTATTCCAAAACCATGTTTTCCAAAAAGAAATTCAAAAATATTTTTAACCACTTCATAATTGTTTAAGAAAATAATTTTCACACAATTTTCACTTCAAAATAGTTTTTTAAAATTAATATTGTTTCATTTTAAAAATAATTCCCAATGGATTTTATCAAAAATGTGAAAGGAATATTCTTATTGTTTTTAAAATAATGCACTATACAAACCTTTTTAAATATAAAAAATATTTTTTTACTTTTAAAGCATGTATATAATTTTCCACCATCATTAAAATCATTTCTTGAAGCTTCAATTTAAATTTTATAAGGATATTTTTAAAGAAATTTTTTAAATGATATTTTCAAGGAAATATATTTTCCAAACGTTTTTTTAAAATGAAAAGGTTATTTTTCTCAAGAAATTTTTAAAGATATTTTGTTGTAATTTATATTCATTAATGAAAATAAAAAATTATTCTTACTATTATTGGAACATGTTATATTCACGTCCACGATTAATTTTTGTGTAAATTAAAAATACCTTCAAATTTTTAAATTTATTTGATCATTGGATATTAAATTAACCCTAAATATCCATATTTTTTTATATATTTGTTTCTTAAACTGTATATAATTGCTATATACATTGCTCAACATTTAATGTCATTTGTTTATCTGGTGAAATATTGATAGAACTGTATTCTTTACTAGATTTAGATATTTGAGAGGTCCCATTATTTATGAAGTAAATTGATTATTCAATATATGAGTTATTATTTGGAAAGGTACGACATGTTTGGGGCCTAGTTATAGATATCCCCTAGATTCATCAGCAGAATCATAGGATGAATTAGTTGTCTATCCTTAGTTAAGTGTGTGTTCACCTAGTATGTTTTAAACTCTCATACGAAAGGTCTTGATGATAAAGGAAACACATAGTTGGGAAACATGACGTACAACAAATAAACATTTCCTTTATTTAGTATTAATTTATTACAATCCAAAATATTTTCACTAATACATTATCCATATATTTATTTCATTTTATAGTTATTGATTAAATGGAACGTGTTTTCAATTATTTACCTTTTTATATTTATTATTTCTTATCCAATTTTGATATTCAGGTTACTGTTTAAATAAATGTGTTTTTTGTTACTTACCTATCTATGTTGATTATTATCCATGATATTCTCACATTGATATTATCTCTGAATACACTTTCTTCTAAGTTTATTGATTATATAGAATGTTTATTCAGTTATTACATTTCTATATTGATTATTCTTAATAATTCACAAATGCTTTAAATTTACTTAACTCGTAATGAGAATTTGAGATCACCCATATTTTATTTAATTTATCAATATTACACAATGTTTTCTATGATAGATATGGAATAATATTCTGGTATAGAATAATGATATTCTTGAAAAATTATTATGCTGAATTATTTGTATTCTAATATAATGTAAGAATCATATATGTATGTAGTTTACCTAAATTACTAAACTGATAAGTCCTTTGGGACGAAATTTATTGTATCTTATCCCAATGTAATAAATTAAAAAACCATCCCTAAGAAACTGAGGTCAGGGTTTCTAGAATAATGTTCTCTATCACTCTCTATTAATCCTTGGACATATTTTTCTCCTCCATGTCCATATTTTAACTTCCCGCCAGTGTTATCTTAATGCAGGAACTTGATTATGTGTTATTCCAAGTGACCTTCATGTTTCTCTTATACTATTTTAAAAATGATTTTTTATTATCACTTTTTATGATGTGGAATCTCAGTAAATGTACTTGTAATTTTTTTTTATTTCTTGATCATATACTTTATCTTTCACTTCATGGAACTGAATTTTGATTGAAATGTTTTAAACCATTTGTATCGATGATGAGATAAAATTGTGAGGGTTTTTAATGGGTAGAATGTAAAATTAATATTTTAGAATTTAATTAATTTAAAGAATATATTCAATAGTGTGTGGTATATACAACATCGAGCTTATTTGAACAGCAATAAAATATACCATATTATTATTTAAATATGGTTGTTATAACCTAGTGGTTGGCTTGGAAGGAATGAATATGAGTGATTACATTATAAAATATATGTATGGATTTTTTATTTAAGAAAACATTTTTAATAAATTAATTTTAAATAATAACTCATTTAAAAAAAGACTATTTAATAATAAAGGAGATATTTCATAAGAAAATTATTTTATTTTTATAGAGAATTAGTATCAAAGTAAATTAAATTAAACATAATATAAGAATTATTTTAATAAAATTTATAAATCATATATTCAATAAAATAAATTAACATTCATGTAATTGTGGTTACTAGATGATTAATTATTATAAAGTTATTTTATGCTTCAAAAATATATTTTCTTCAAAAGTTATTTTTATTTCATTTTGTGCATAGATATTTTAAATAATTTATAACACATTAATAATTTTTATTTTTAATAATTTATATAATTATTGAAATAATTATTTCATAATAGGCCCAGTTATAATTTTTGGGATTTTTCTGAAACTATTTTTTTTAAATAATGAGAAAATGTTATTTTTGTAAAAAATATCAATTTTTATCATTAAATATATACATTTTAAAGTCCAATTAAATTTTGGAATTAGGTTTAAGGTAAAATAATTTCACTTTTATTAAAAAATATTATTAATTATATAAGAATCAACATTATACTTGATTAGATATAGAATAATTTTTATTCATAAAAATATACTTTTCTAAAAAATGTTTTTAATTAGGTTTTGTGAAATTATATTAAAATTAATTTATTCCACTTATAAAAATTGAATATTAAAAAATTGTTTTAAATATTTTAAATGAATTTTTTTAAATTTGGTATATAATTCAATTTTATTTTTAGTCATAATGAATAATAACCATGATAAAAATTTATTACCACAAAAATGTGTACAATAAGTTAATTAAGGTTAAAATAATGGGATAAAGTCACAAAATCAACCCAAAACGTGAATTTATTTAATAATATGGGTTTAATTAGACTATAAACATACTATATTTGAAACTACTGTAGTTTTGTGCCATTTTATTTGGATTTTGACATTTATATTATATTATGCTATGAAAAATTACCAAATTTCACTATCACTCTTTTAATATATCTTATACACTTTAATAAGGATTGAAAAAATATATGTGTGATTATAAATTTTTAGTTTTAAAATTAATAAAATATTTTCATGAAATTAATTTATCTTTAGTTTTTATAGATAGTATTTTTTTTTTCTTTCAATTCTTACACAATACTGATGTAACACTTGTACGAATAGTAGTAAAATTAAATAAATTATATTAAAAACATTAAAAGTAATATATTTTGGATGAACTACAGTTTGCCATGAATTTATTATATAATTAAAATGTATAATTGACATTGAAATAATTTATATTATAATTATATTGTTATCTTGTTTCATTTAATTTCATGATATACGAATAGTCTAAAAAATGTCCTTAAATGGTATTAAGGATTAAAAGTTGTTTTTAAATCTTTATAAAATTATAAAATACAAATATTGACAAAATATAATAGAAAATTTATGATGAAACAATTCATGGTTCATTTATATTCCACTTTATTTAAAAAAAATATTTTCATTTCCCTTAAAGAGTGGAAATTTTGTTCTAACAGTTATGGTTAAACAGTGTTGACGAGAGTGTTAGACCAACAATTATTCTTTTAAATGATATCTTAACATGTATAAGATATATTTTTTATTTTAGTTATACTATATAAGCCTTATATATTTATCTAAGTCAGTTTAGATCCATTTTTCATGAGTTAGAAACATATTATGAATTAATATTTCAAGTATTTCAAAGTTTTCCTCCCACCACACTTATAAAAGTGTATCAAATATCCTCTGTTATTCAAACCTTTTGAGATATTTATATTTAAAAAAACCTATAAAGAACCATAATAACAATCATATACATGTTTTATATGTCCTTATCTCACCAGATAATCAATCATAGAAGGATTAAAGTTTATGCAATATTAGGATTTTCAAAAAAAAGGTAGAAATTTCAACCGAGTTATTTAATTTTATTTAATATTTAATATACTTAAAATATTATTTATAATTTATTATATAATAAAATAATAAAATAAAAAATTATAACATTTTATTATGTTGAAGTAATAACCATTTTTCATCTCATTTTCCATCATATAAGAATGGAATACATCACGTGTGTATACTTGGAGACTACCGCCTCCATGTAGTGATGTTTTTTTTCCATAAATACATCACAAAGATGGTTATGAAGTTGTATTTAATGAATATATAATATTTTTATGAAATTATCATGATTCTATAAAGATAAAATATTACTTACCTTCTTACCCTTTCAATCTATTGAGAAATGAAAATTCCACCCATCTGTACGTGTGGAATTCCATCTCCAAGAAGTTATGTGATCATTTTTTTCATTATAATTTCATATGGATTGTAATAAAGATGGATATAATGAATAAATATTAAATTTATGAAAAATTTATGATATTATGAAATAAAAATATTATCTAATTTATTTCTTTTCCACCCCATAGAAAAATTAAAATGTTATCCATGCATACGTAGGAATGACCATCTCCCTATAGTGATGTAAATAATATTTCATGAACACCTTACATGTATGGATATAAAATAGTATTTAATATATATACTTTTTTTTCTGGATTGATATTATAGATATGATGTAATTATGACCCATTTGACCTTTTTTATCCTTCCAAAGTGTATTTGTGATTTTCAACTAAATTTATTCTAATCATTTGACATCAAATTAGTCGATTTAGTAACTATATAAGACATTAAAATAAATAAAATTGAAGTTATTATGATAAGGTAAAAATTTGAAAAAGGTTTTTATGTAATTAAATAATTAATATAATTTTATTATACAAGATTAAATGAATGTATGTGGTTAGTCAATATTGATGTAAGATATTTCGTTTCTCAATTTTATATTATTGGGACTCATAAAATGTTGAATTCTTGTTTTATTTTTTTTAATGCATAAAATTCTATATATATTTATTTTATAATTGTTTTATTTAAATTTAATTAGTTTAAATTTGTTTTTTCAAGATAAACCAATTAATGATCTTTTTATTTTTGAAGTTTTAAATGTGGTAATGGATTATTATTTGAAACTTTTTTTAATAGTATTCCATTGAAATATTTTTCCTCCATGTCCATGTTATTCTAAAATTATTCAAGAATGTTGTTATTTTTTATTCCAATATTTTTAAAAATTAGTTCGAAAAAATTTATACATTTTTTATGAATATTTGAAACATAATATTTTTAATGTTTTTTATATGGGTCATCTTGATTATTTTTACCAAAGTGTAAGAATAATTTTTTTAATATATATATAAATATATAATGAATTAATTTTACCAAAATAATTTTATTTTCTCCATATAAATATTCTTCTATAGGTTTCTATTGTTTTTTTTTGAATTTTATTATTCTACCATTATCATTACAAATTTTCTTTTTTAAATTTTTTCAAAATAAAATTACAGTTCTAATTTTTTATGAGAGAAATGAAAAATGGGTTTGTTCATGAGATAAAATGATTTTTTTTTGTGATTAAAAGTTAAAATTATTAAATGTGTTTATTTCAAAAAATGACACTTGTGAATTTTTGATGAACGCGGGAATGTGTTGTGAAACAAAAAAATTATGGGAATATCTACATTATATGATGAGTGGGTTCATTAAATCCCTCCAATTATTTTGATATAGAAAACAAGACAAAAAAATTTAGTTACTTCTAAGAGAATGTGAATGGTGTTAACTAAAAAATAAGTGACTCATATGAATTATTGAATTTAATTTATTAATTTTACTCCTAAAACATTGTTGGATGGGTCTTTTTATGTGATTCCACAATGAAAATATGATGCCCCAAGTTTTCTACATTATATCTATATGATGCAAAATGTATTTTCATGGAAATATTTTGATTCAAAATTATAAACAATGATTTTATTTTTTAAATGGAAGTTTATGGACTTAAAAAGGCAAAATAGTTTTATTCATGGAATTAATTTCATGAATTTTTATTTTTTTTCTTGAATACATAATGGTTTTATGAAAATAAATTCATAACGAAGTTTCTTGCCAGTGTATATAAGTTATTATTATGGTCTCAAAGCTTATTATGGGAAAATGGAAACATTGATTTTGGTTTTAATTTTTATAAAAGGAGTAATATATTTCTAGTATTTTTATATCACATTATATTCATTATTTTGTTTCATCCCATGTTTTCCGATATTTTTCATAGGATATAAGGATGAGTAAGAACTATAAAAGGTTATATTGTCCACTTACGGGGATCAGTATTATAATAAGTGAGTGTGTTTTGAGTGAAATAAATGTTTAATTTTATGAATCTTGTTTTTTTGGATGACATGGAATATTGTAGATGTTTTCACTTTGGATTTTATGGGTTTGACATTTAAGAGTTTTTCCAAATTCACTAAACTCTAAACTGAAAAGATCTACAAAATATAAGAATGTTCAACCCTTATTTTAAATAATTTAATTATGGACTATTTAATTTATATAGAGTTATAATACAAGCCCTTTGAAAAAAAATTATAATATCAGTGATTATCTATGATATGTATATTACCATTTATATAAAAGATGTACTGTACTAATTGGAATGAAATAGTAAAAAGATATGTTTTCTCTTGATTTACTTATATTACATTCCATATGATTAAGAGAGATGTCTAAAGGATAATATAAGATCATAAATTTAACAAGTTAATATAGGTAGTTTTTTTTTCAAATAACTAAAAGAGATCAACATTGATTCTCCCCCTTAGTATTACTACCAAACGTTTTTGGGAATCTTATATGCCACACAACCACATATTCTTATGAATAATGATTTAGTAATGAATTTTAAATAATTAATATTTATTTTCAATATAAATCATGTCTATATAAAATATATAATTATTAATCAATGAGATAAATATTATAAATTTTTTAGATTAAATTTAATTGCTATGTATAACTGTTTTTGGATATTTTTATTTTAAAAAATAATTATAGTATCAAAATATTCTAATAATTTTATGAAATAATGATTATAATTTATAATCTCAAAGGAAATCAAAAATTTAAAATAAATTTTAAAACCCTTTAACATAAAGATGAGATCAAATTAATTTAATATCTATGACTCTTTTGAGATGCTTTGTTCAAAATCAAATAAGATTATTTATACAAAAAAATGTTGTTATTGAATTTAAATACCTAAATTAGTATTATGGGGAGTACTATTCAATGTTGTTTGTTGTATTTGAGTAACATGTCAACCATGAATTTTTTGAACTCCAAATCCATTTACAATTATTTATCTTGTGGATTTCCTTTGGAATAACACAATATTTCTAAATCTAAAAAATATAGCAGGATGAGGTGACCTATAAAATGTTAATATCCAGTAATTGATTTATTATATTTTATATAAGATTCCACTTGTAAGCCTCATTTAACAACCCTATATTCAGTAACACAAAGTCGATGTCTAATTTATTACAATGGAATATGATACAAGGTATCTCATCCTAAGGGATAGATCTATTTAGTTGTCTTAAAGAAACATATATATATATAGTGTTCCAATTTTCCATTGTAAGGAAAATTTAAAATATAACAAAAGAAAATGTTCAGTATCCTGGAAATTCATTCAAATATTTCTTCTCCATATCATGGGGAAATGAATAAAATATGGGTTTTCTCAAATTCCTATTATGGTTTAAGTACAATGGAAGTTACTATGATTAGATAGGCATAATAAATATGGAAATGTAAATAAAAAAAATTCCATTTAATCAATAACTTGAGCACGAAATAAATCCAAGGATAATATAAAATAAAATAATCTCATGGATAATAATAATGGAATTATGAATTAACAGAAAGTAAAATTTTGGATGTCTTTATCTCATAAATTAGGATATATATTTCCTTTAACACCTTGTTCCAAGAATTTTTAAAGGATGAGAATAAATATACTAAAAACCTATATAATAAGGCTAGCCAACTGGTTTTCCTCAAGAGACCTATCGATATATTGTGGGTGTATATAATTTTAGACCCTAGTTATAACTATATATCTAGTTCATTTCTTATAGATTTAATGATTAATTTGATTAATACACAATAATCCTTATCAAAAAATATTATTATTGAGTAATGAATACAAAATATCAATATTTCCCCAGCAAATCAAATAATTTTCTTAGTAAAACACCATACATAGAAATAGTTTACTATTTAATCAATAAGAATATCCACAATGCAAATAATATGGATATTTATGAGAAATTCTATGTACAATGAAATATGATCACAATAAAGTGAATATTTTAAGACAATGTTAATGACAACAAAATTAATCAAGAGATGAGATATGGGCATCAACTCCGCAGTAATGTATATTTTTTTAGAAAACTATATTATTATAAATAATAAAAGAAAATAAAATATAAATAATTAAAATAAGTATTCATCAAATAATTTTATTTTTAAAATCATTAAAATAATACCAAATAATCCAAATAACATAAAATAGTTTTAGAAATAGGAAAATCTGTTAATGTCGTATATGTTAAAAAGGAAACTTTCCTTTTGAATTTTAGTAAATAATTTGGAAAATAATCGTTTAAAAACAATATGTATATTACGTTAAAACCTTTTAAAAGTTAAAGGATAACATGAAATTCTTCTAATAAATCATTTGAGAAATAATAAGGTATTTTTGAAAATAAATTTTAATAATATAGACATGGAAGAAAAGTATACCTAATAAAAAATAAGATCATTTTTTATTTTAAAAATTTCTTCACATAATTGATGTTACAATTAATAGATATTTTAATGAAAACATGTAAAATCCATAAATATACATAGGATAAGAAAATATATGGATTTTGCGATGGATATATTATAATATTCCTTTAATTAAAATTAAGGAAATTCCCAAGTAATGAGATTGTAAAATAAATTTTTAACTCTTTGATAGAATTTAAATTGTTACCCCTTTAAAGGGTAAATATGAATTAAAACTTTAATGTTAATGAATAAATATATACTATTTTTAAATACATCAAGGGTAAAATATATATACCATATAAATTTAAATATATTTTAAATAACAAATATGTCTCAACAGAGTAGAATTTGAGATGAAATCGATGGCCTTATGTTTCCCCTCTGTTGAACATGATTTAACTTATTTTATTATTGATTTTAACATTTAATTAATTAATAAAAGAACCATTATTATATTTATAATGCCATATATGATCCTCTTATAATATCATATCAACCATTATTTAACAATCCTTCATTATTATCATTTTTAGGTGTAAATGCGTTATTTTCTTATACATGTTTGGTCATGGATATTATGGTCCTTCTTTATTGATTATATTTCTAAAAATATTCACAATTTTAATAATATTATAAATATGATATGTATTATGTATATATATATATATTTATTAATAAAGGGTATAGGTAGAAAAATAAATTACACTATTTATGGAGATGGGTGGTCATGCATACACAAGAACATCTTTTTCTCTTTTCAAAGAATAAAATGAATTAAAGGTAAATAAAAATTCAAAATTATAAAATAATTTTTATATTTTTATAGCATATGTATTCATTAAATATAACCTTATTACCATCAATGTAAATAAAATATGAAAAACAGATCACATCGCTTCGTGGAGGTGGTAGTCGGCATGCACACACAAGCGATATTATTTTTTTCCAAAAGATTAAAATATAAAGAAGATATCTATGATATTATAATTATAGAAGAATAATCGTTTCATAAATATAATATCTTAAAATTATTTCCCTATTTATAACAATTCCTTTAAAACATTGATGAAAAATGATTTACACCACTGTTTGGAGATGGTAAGCCATATGTATTCACTAGTGATGTTTTCACTCTCTATGAAATAAAACATTTGTGGGAATTAGTATCCCATAATTATAATAAAATATCAGTATATTTATGATATTTAATTCATTATTTTTGAATAGATTCCAGTTATTTATAGGATGTCATGACCCGACAATTAAATTTATTTTATTTTACTGATTTCATGGCTTCAAATATTTTGGTTGATGTTCGTTTTGATTTATTTGTTTGAATTTTAGAATTTTGGCACTTCTAGGTGAGTTTTTGGAATGTTAACATTATTTATACATTTTTAAGGGTTAACCATGTGGTATGTTGAGGGAGAGGATGGTTTTAGTTCATTTCCTTTTTGCACCATTTGAATTTCACAATTTAATCAGGGATTAGACCAAACCGTATGGGGCCAAGGGGAAATCCCTGAGGCTTGTGGGCTGCAGTCTTGGGCATGGAACATGGTTTGTGCATTGTTAGAGGAAACCATGAAACAAATGTTCAAGGTGTTTAGATGTTTGTACAATGGAAGTTTTCATGGGGGTGTATGGTCTGAGAAATCATGCAGCCTCCCGTGTGTGGTTCCCTTTCTCTATAGAAGGGTGCACATGATTGTCGAATGGTTTTTCAATCATTGTAGTCAAACCAAGTGAGTTTCCTGTATCATTAAAATTGTTAAATTCCAGTTTTCACCTACTTATATTTTAACCCTATTTTGGGTTCCCCTTCCTTGTTCAAACTAAGCACATGAGGGGGAACTAGGTGACCCTCCTCCCTTGCTCCCCTTCATCTGTTGAAGCTCCTTGAATTTTCCATGTATGTTTCATTAATTTTTGGTATATTTACTCCTTTTCTCTCTTCCCTATCATGGATCCCGATTATATTCTTGGTGGGCTCTCTCTTGGATGAACCCTAAGTGTTAGGGTTGTTTTGTGGGTTGTTCTACATGGATGTTAGGGTGTTTGGATTGTCTATCATTCTCTATTATTCTTTATCCAAGAGTTTTCTTATATTCTCATGTTGTTGAGGTATGTGTTTCTATACATTTTCTTTACAAAAAAATTCATTTTATGCTTTATTGTTTCTAAATAATTCATAAATATGTTTTTCATGCTTGTGATATGTTTTTTGGGTTTGGTATGGTGTTTTCATGATGGATAGTTGGTGAGAAATGGGTTTCAAAGGGACTTCATAAACCTGAATATGTATATATGAATGAAAGGACTATGATAAAATGTAAATTTATATTTTAGAGTGAAAGTTGGTGTATTGTTTGTTGTTTTCATTTGGTTATGTTTTGTCATTAGGGTTGGATTGTGAATTATGTATTATTTTTGGGAATTGGTGACTCTTGTGGTTTGATGTCTATTTATGGTTTGTTGAATTTGCTAGTAAAGTAAGTAGTGTTTCAACAAAAATGGATTTGGGTGTTTTTGTGGAATCATAAATGGTTTTATTGGATCTCGACACAAAAATATGTGATCGATGTGTACTTATAGATGATACAATAAATAAATAAGTTCACTAAGAATAATATTTCTTTGCATCCTGTTATTTCAATGTTTTCTCTCCCATTTTATTCATCATCATCTCAAATATTTCATTTAAGGTAATATTTTTTTTCATTGTAATTTGAATTTAGTATGTTTTGGAAGATGTATTAAAAAATTAGTTTATTTTCCTTCATGTGTACCTCTATTTGTTTCTTTATAAATGTGTTCTGTGGATTGTGTTAAAGGTTTGTAACATGTTTCAAAAAAAATTAGGTAAAAATTTGATAAATGATGCTTTTCTAAAAAAATTGGGTTTTTGTTGTATGTTAACATCTTTATTTTATTTCTTAAAAGTGTGATATGAATTGTGAAACTGGCATAAAAAAGGTTTAAAATAGGTTTGGTGTGTCTGTATTTTAAAAAAAACTTTTCCTATGGAAATGGTTGGATTTCATGTGTGCTATTCTTGTCGATTTTCCAATGGGGTTTTATGAATGGTGAAATTTGTGTGAAATTTGTTTCCAAATGGACAACGTGATTTGAGTGAATTTAAATGTGGTTTCAAATATGTTCCCTACATATTGTCACATTCTTCACTATGAGGTTTGTTTTGAAAACTTAGTGGTGTAGAATACTATATGAAACTTTTAGTGTTGTTTTGTGTTCCTACATTTTTTCAATAATGTTATTTTGTAAATGAAATCAAATTCATAAACTTGTGTCTCAATTGGAACTTTGAGATGTTTTGTATTTCTATTTCAAAAGATTAAGTGATGGGTCAGATCAGTTTGTATTTAGTTATTTTAAATAAAGTTGTTTTTAATTAAAAAAAATAGTTATTTTAATGTGAAATTTTGTTGTTAGATGAATGTTCCTGTGAAATTATTTTCTTTTCATGTGTGTTCATCATGTTTGGTTTATGTTTGGAAACCACTTGACCTTGGGATGTGTTACCCTCTAGAGGTTCATCCATGAGGATGATATGGGTTTTAATTTAGGTTTGGAAACCACTAGACCTTGGTATGTGTTCCCCTCTTGTTGATCAGGGTTAAATATGTTGTGGGTTATGGTTTTTATATCACGGTTCCCCTGGTACTATTATCATGGGATTCCTAGATGTCATCTAGAGGGTCGAGTGACTATTTCTTGTAAACCCTGATTATATAGGTTGGTACCCCTATATTTTTTGAGATAATAGGGGGGATGTGCTACTGGATTGACTAGTTTAGAGTGTCCAGTTTGTTATTTTCTATGGAGATGCACCATATGCTGACAAGTGAGCTTAAACAGAGTATTATTAGGGATTTATTCTAGAATTTCCTAGTAAATTCCCTTGATTAATGATATATATGTTCTATTTATTCCTTTTTAATGCAGATATTATCCATGCTAGTTTATGTCTTCTTTTTTTGTTTCATTTTCTTCTTATATAGACCCTTTTGTTCATATGGTATGTTTTTTTATTAGGGTTTTGGAATGTGAAATATCTTTTGAAAATTATAGTTACATGTGTGGTTTTCAAAGGGAATACGTGGAAATATTTTTTGGTTTTTAAAAATGTTTAAAATCTTATTTTATATTTTTATTTTGAACTATTATTTATGGAATATTAAGGAAAAGTAAATGTGTGGAGTCTATGGTGATTGCCTCTTGATCTTCTTAATATCGCACCCTACTTATGACACTCAGTGTCAGTAGACCCCAGCTATTATGTAGGTTCATGTTTCTCATTCAACATGCCTTTGTAAAGGGTTAGTGTAACACCCCAGGTAAATAAAAAATATGATATTTTCATATTTATCCATATTTGTGAATAAAATATAAATATGACTTTAAAGGGGATGCAATGCTCGATGGCGTACCCAACACGCAACAACGAGTTTCTTGGGAATCTTACGTTACACTCTAATAATAAAATAATATTATTTTAAATGGTAGTTAACATGTAGCCGTTGTAATGGAGGGAATGGATATAAATAACTAAAATATGATTATATATGTTTTTAAATGTTTTTACATTTATCCAATAAAGGATAGAGGCTTAAAATACGGAAAGAATTCAATTTTAGGCGTATATGCCCTAGTTTTCACTAAAGGTTCACTTATCGCCTTTTAATGGAGAACTATCATTAAATATAGTTTTGTTCACTCTTAAACATTCTTTTTGACCAAATAAAACTCTTATTAAGAATCGGGACATCAAAATTTACATTGTGTAAGTTTTTGGTATTTTGCCGATAAAGTTCATTTCATAATGAATAGTGTAAAATGTTGTGTTTTAATTCACAACCTCTTTTTAATATAATTTATTTATATGATTAGATAATATTTTGAATTGGTTTTAAAGTGAAATTAGAAACTATTTTTACCATTAAATCCAATAGTGGTCGTTGGAATTAATTTAACTTTGAAATCAGACTTAAACTAGTGTCAATCTTTTGATACTTATTGTTTTATAAAAACACGCTATTTGCTCTGACAGTGGGAATTAATTATTAAATTAATTAATGTGACTAATATGTTTTGAATTTTGTAAAACGGACATCATTTTTGAATTCGGAATATCAAATATAGCTTAGGGTGAAGTTTTGGTATTTTTCTGAAAAACTCCAATTTTTGATGAATAGTGAAACCACTAAGTGGTAATCAAGAAAACTGATTTTTCAGTTAAATTAAAGATTACCACTAATGTGTATTGAATTTTGAAAATCCGACATACATGTTTGTCATTAGTATGTAAAATGTGGTTCAATGGGATGAAAATAATTTTTTGGTGAATAGTAACTTTTTTTTCATTAACCGCGATTAGAGGTAATTAGTGTAATTTAAGGTAAAAATGATATTATAAGAATATGAAAACACCATGAAACTTGTCCTACACCTATTGGGCGAGTCATGGCCGACCAAGACAAGCCATGGGCCAACTTGGGGACCCCATGGAGCCACTTTAGTTGGAAAATGACAATAATATATTTTTATTTAATGTTAAAATTAAATTGACAGAAACATGAGTTGTTTTACTAAAACAGTTTTTAAGTGGGCTTACACAAGTCCCAATTTTGATTATAAATAGTCATTGGAAAGCTAAAAAGATTTCTGAAATCATAGTATTTTTATTTATAATTTTTAGACATTAAATAAATTAAATTATTAATGACATCATAATGATGCAGCGATGACATCATTATCTGACGATTTAAATAAAATGGAAAGATAAAGTAAACTATACAACCTACACATGGCCAAAACCAATTGGATGAGTGGATTTCTAATCCTTATCACCTTTTCCATGAATTATATCAATGTGGGACCTTTTAAAACAGAAAAACATTTTCAAATAAAGTAATATTTCTTACTTTCCAAAAGTGCCCCTCCTCTCCTCTTATAAAAGGCCCCCACCTCTACCTCATTACACACACTCCTCAAGCCTTTGGCTCGGCCAAAACCTGCCCATTTACTCTCTCCACATCCCTCTACTCATCCTAGAGGATTCCCTTTTGGAATAATCTTTTCAAAGGAAGCCTTTAGGCTCAAATCAAAAGGAGTTACACTTTTAAAGGTAATTCATTCTCTCATGTTCATTTGTTTTATTTTGCTTCTCCAACCCCCTAAACTCTTTTTATTTATTTCTTTTGTAACAAAACTAGTATCTTAAATATACAAGGATGTTGTTATAATATTTATTCGAGATACAATCTCACACAACTACATCAAATGGTTAAAGAACATACGGTTTCCGTGGATGGCGAAATTGTGCCTCCCGAAACGATGATTGTTCAATACTCATTTAACACCTTCAAAGGTGGCCATTATAATGTCACTATTTTTATATATGATATATAATATGTTTATGTTTTACTTATGCTTCTGTATTTTTCATTTGTGTCTTACCTTTATGGCTTCCATTATGGGTATACGCGATATCTTCATTTTAGGAAGTGCGGACTACCGCCCCCTCAAAGTGATGTGATTCGTTAATGCCATACGTGCGACGTATAAAGGATGGATTTAATGTTATTATATATGATGTTATAATGGAATTATTATTTACCTCTATATCATTATTATTTATTTCCATTAATGTATGAGATAGAAATGAAAGTAGCGTTCATGCGTACGTACGGCTTACCGTCTCCATGAACGGTGCATTTCATTTCTTATCCCCAAATGTAATGTAGTATTATAAGTATATATATATAATGGATATATATGATGTATGATATATCTAAATTATTAATATAATTCTGGAATTAAAATATACATACCTCTCATATAGTTTTAATTCCATTAATACGACATAGAAATTAAAGTAGCGTTCATGCATACGTACGGCTTACCGTCTCCATGAACGGTGCATTTCTTTTCTTTCCTCTAAATGATTATGTGATTTTATAAATACATGTATATGCGGGATATATATGATATATATGAGATCCAAATCAGGAATGTCATTTTTGGAAATAAAGAACCATTGACCACACGATCAACATGTAATTGTATGAAGTCCACTTTCGACTTAAGAACCAAATATCGACAAAACAATCATTATTAACTTAATGATTACATAATGTTTATGACATGGAAATAAGTGATATAAAAGGAATAATAAGCTTTAAAAAGGTTCTTAATCAAGTAGAAATTAATTCAAGTTTATTATTCAGGAGATTAAAGAACGATCGAGTCAAGTCAGACCCGAGGTAAGGGATCCTACAACTCTCTTTCTTTATAAGTACACTCTTTTATGTCATTTCTTTTAAGCTCATATTTCTTATGATTGGGATGTTCTTTTATATTAATCCTACTGTAATTTTTATGTTCATGTGATGAGAGACCCTATTCTCTCTCATCAATCCATTTTGGAAGTTTTGAGTGGCGCCGTTAGGCTGCCGAACTTTCGTAAGGGATCCTACTCCTCTCTTTCTTTTTAAGTACACACTTTTATGTCATTCCTTTTAAATCTCATATTTCTTGTTATTGGGATGATATTTTAAATTAAAATTACTGTAATTTTTATGTTCATGTGATGAGAGACCCTATTCTCTCTCATCAATCCATTTTGGAAGTTTTTAGTGGCGTCGTTAGGCTGCCGAGTTTTCATAAGGGATTTTTCATCTCTCTTTTATTCCCGTGAGATTTATGCTACATTTGACACAAATTCCATTGAGTGGTGTATGTACTACCCATTATTATACTCTTTGTGTAATATAATTTCTTTTATGAGTATTTACATCAATGATCTATTGTCCTTCTTTCATGGGGTGTATGTTTTGAAAGATACCCAAGTCGGTAAGGGAACCTTTCACCCTCCTCATTTTAAAAGACTTCGTTTGTTATGTCTTTTAATTCATATACTATTATGTTGGGATATGTTATTCTATATCCTGATTGATGTAAATTTTATTTCAAAGTGATGAGATACACTTTTTATCTCTCATCAACTCATTTTGATGTGATGCCGTTAGGCTGTCAAGGGAACTTTTTAACCCAATTTCGATTTCTTTGGGTTCAACATGTAGTCATTGAATATGTCATCCATTGAATATGTGTGAATGAAATTTTATTGTTTTACACTTAATATCCATTTATATTGGGTGTATTTGTATTTTTCACACATATTTTTGAGATTGATTTATCCTTAATTTACGGATACCTTCTTTATAAGGGATTTCATCACATTTGACATTTCTAATGAGGGTTCATTGTTGTTATGCACCAGTTCACTCTTATATGGTGTATATACTGTCCTTTGGAGTATTATATCATGAATCCATTTATTCTCATGATATTATAAAGTTCTGACTAAATGTTATTCATCAATTATTGTATTCAAGTGTCTCTAATTTTTGTAAAACCCCTTTAACCAAAATGTCATTTTAAATGTTTTCATTAATTGTTATTATTAATATCCATGTTTTCAAAATGGTTTTAAGGATTTATTTATATGGATATTAATGGTTTAAAATTTTAAGCTTCAAGGTCGTATGGGACACTTTGATTCAAAAATCTCTTTATTAAATGTTTCAAATGGTTTTGAAAATGGTTTTGATAAAGGATTCTATTATGATATATTGTGATGTGGAAATGTTATCATTCCTTTATATTGGTTTTATGTTTTATGATTTTATATTGGTAATTGGACATTTTAACGGGTGGTTACGTTATAAACCATATGACGGGTGGTGCCGTGAATACCAGGACGGGTGGTTACGTTATAACCTCCAATGCATTGGGTATGGAAGTCGGCCGTGTGGATATTCCATTAAGTATGTATGGAAATTGGCCGTATGGATATTCCATTAAGTGATATGTGTGGAAGTCGACCGTATAGTTATTCCACTTAAGTATGTTTATGTCCCAAGTTACCTCTATATATGTTATGTGTTCTTTATATGGGTTTTATGGTAATCCTTTGGTTACAGAAAGGTAAGTAATGATACTTTTTTTTTCAGTGAAGAGTTTTTACTACTTCATGAAGGTGAAAAGTATTACATTGATAAAGTATTCATGGTTTACTTGTTGTTTTAAAAAACTAACAGTTTTCATTCTTTGTGTATCCCTTATTGAGCTTCTTATGCTCATCCCAAGTTTTTGAAATGTTTTTCACAGGACTTAGCGTGGAATAGGGTCAAGGATGGGATCAAGGGAAAGTCATGCTACCTAAAACATGGAACTATACATGTTTCTTTTAAAGAGTTTTTATTTTATGCAAATTTAGTAGAAGCGACTACTTTGTAATCTTTTGAGATGTAATAGTTATGTCCTAATTCTCTAAAACTCTAAACCTGAAAAGATCCTCAATGTGAATTACTCATTTAATTCAATATTAAGTAAGGTTTAAGGCTGGGGCCTTATAGTTGATATCAAAGGTCAGTTTAGATAACTTTATAGGTTAGGGTATTCTTTAAGCATAATTGACATTACCATAATGGTTAGGATTTAAGAAAGAGTCCTAGTTTTAGATAAAGTGAATGAGTAAGTGTATCTTAGTGTTCACCTTCCTCATTAGCACATGATGGTTTTGTTGATATACTCACACTGGCATTTCTGTTTTTAGTGAATGGCTGGATCTCACAGGCACCAAAGTGACAATTGGTTTGAAGGAAACTATAGTGGTTCTCTGATTAAGATACTAGATAAAATGGAGGATTCAATGAGGAAACTCATGGTTGTTCTAAACCAAATATCAAGGAGTCATGATCAACCACTTGAACCTTGGTATATTCTGTAATGCATCATGTACGAGATGACTAATCCATGTGGAAGTTAAGGTAATAATTATAAAGGTAACCATTAGAGTTTATATGATCGTTACTTTTGAGGTAATTATGGGTTATTATATGATATGATGGAAAATGAAAGGCATGAGATAAACTTGAGGTTAAAATATGTTATGATCATTTTTGATTATTTTATCTCTCTTTGGGGAATGATTTAAGAATTATATAATTTTGGAAAAAGGACAACACGCAGACCGTGTGACAACCCGTCGCGTCAGACAAAGCTGTGGGAATCGAACCCACAACCAAAGTGCGACTGGTATTTATCGCCTACCACTGGACTACGTGAAGTCCCTGGTTAGTTTGACCGATTCTTTCTAGTTATATGATTTTATGAATTAAGAGTAAGTTGATTTTGGGTTATTTATGAAAATGATTAACCTATCATGGAGGATATGTGATTAGGTTAATTACTTTTTAAAACGAGACTTTAGGAGCAACTGATATTGTTTGGAGATAAATGTTACGATTTATCTTGGAAGAATATGCGACTAAATCCTTCAAATATTTGGGTTTCAATCTTATATTGTATTACTTTGAATAATTTTATGGACAAATTGATTATAGAATGGTCCTCGTTGAACTTTGGGTTTTGATGGAAAAATTTTGGAGATTAAAAATAGATTTTCTTTTTAATGGGTTATCCTTTTCTGGATTATCTGACCTTGTACTAACCTTTTTGGTTTTGGTTTTGGTTAAATCATAAAGTCATGGGATGTATATAGTTCTCTTTTGTGGATTAGGTGATTCTCTAGAAGTTTATTATAGTACTCTTAATGCGAACATGTCTCCCTAAATACTCATCTTTTGGAAAAAATATGAGTTTGATTAAGGAATCCAGTAAAAGTTGAAAGTCAACATGATAAGTGATTATGTTTCCTTATGAATAAATTCCTCAATAAAAAGTAACTCAAAGAAAAAATGTTGTCTATTAACTTTTCCTACTGGGGAACCCAACACCGTTTAACCCATCACAAGTTTGTGATTTTCTTATTGTTAACTTTCACCTAAACATGTTTTCTATCACTCTCCATCAGAACATGACCCTATGTTTTCTCCTCCATGTCCATATTTTCATACTTGGAATCCTAGTATGGGTTAACTTGGGTGACCTCTGTTCTTATCTTTCTTTATTTTAAAGTGATTGTTTTACGAACTCTTGTTCCGATGTGGGACGTTCAAGGATGTTTCCAAGCACAATTTTAAAATTGCGAGGACGCAATTCCCAAAAGGGGAGAAGGATGTAACACCCTAGGTAAATAAAGAATATGATATTTTCATATTTATCCATATTTTTGAATAAAATATTAATATGACTTTAAAGGGGATGCAATGCTCGATGGCGTACCCAACACGCAACAATGAGTTTCTTGGGAATCTTACGTTGCACTCTAATAATGAAATAATATTATTTTAAATGGTAGTTAACATGTAGCCGTTGTAATGGAGGGAATGGATATAAATAACTAAAATATGATTATATATGTTTTTAATTTTTTTTAATTTTATCCAATAAAGTATAGAGGCTTAAAATACGGAAAGAATTCAATTTTAGGCGTATATGCCCTAGTTTTCACTAAAGGTTCACTTATCGCCTTTTAATGAAGAACTATCATTAGATATAGTTTTTTTCACTCTTAAACATTCTTTTTGACCAAATAAAACTCTTATTAAGAATCGGGACATCAAAATTTTCTTTGTGTAAGTTTTTGGTATTTTTCCGATAAAGTTCATTTTTTAATGAATAGTGTAAAATGTTGTGTTTTAATTCAAAACCTCTTTTTAATATAATTTATTTATATGATTAGATAATATTTTGAATTGGTTTTAAAGTGAAATTAGAAACTATTTTTACCATTAAATCCAATAGTGGGCGTTGGAATTAATTTCACTTTGAAGTACGACTTAAACTAGTGTCAATCTTTTGATACTTATTGTTTTATAAAAACACGCTATTTGCTCTGACAGCGGGAATTAATTATTAAATTAATTAATGTGACTAATATGTTTTGAATTTTGTAAAACGGACTTCATTTTTGAATTCGGAATATCAAATATATCTTAGGGTGAAGTTTTGGTATTTTTCTGAAAAACTCCAATTTTTGATGAATAGTGAAACCACTAAGTGGTAATCAAGCAAACTGATTTTTCAGTTAAATGAAATATTACCACTAATGTGTATTGAATTTTGAAAATATGACATACATGGTTTTCATTATAATGTAAAATTTGGTTCAATGGGATGAAAATAATTTTTTGGTGAATAGTAACTTTTTTTTCATTAACCGCGATTAGAGGTAATTAGTGTAATTTAAGGTAAAAATGATATTATAAGAATGTGAAAACACCATGACACTTGTCCTACACCTATTGGGTGAGTCATGGCCGACCAAGACAAGCCATGGGCCAACTTGGGGACCCCATGGAGCCACTTTAGTTGGAAAATGACAATAATATATTTTTATTTAATGTTAAAATTAAATTGACACAAACATGAGTTGTTTTACTAAAACAGTTTTTAAGTGGGGTTAAAAAAGTCCAAATTTTGATTATAAATAGTCATTGGAAAGATAAAAATATATCCTACATCATAGTATTTTTTTTATAATTTTTATACATTAAATAAATTAAATTATTAATTACATCATAATGATGCAGCGATGACATCATTATCTGACGATTTAAATAAAATGGAAAGATAAATTAAAATCTACAACCTACACATGGCCAAAACCAATTGGATGAGTGGATTTATAAGCCTTATCACCTTATCCAAGAATTATATCAATGTGGGACCTTTTAAAACCGAAACACATTTTCAAATAAAGTAATATTTCTTACTTTCCAAAAGTGCCCCTCCTCTCCTCTTATAAAAGGCCCCCACCTCTACCTCATTACACACACTCCTCAAGCCTTTGGCTCGGCCAAACCCTGCCCATTTACTCTCTCCACATCCTTCTCCTCATCCTATAGGATTCCCTTTTGGCGGAATCCTTTTAAAGTAAGCCTTTAGGCTCAAATCAAAAGGAGTTACACTTTTAAAGGTAATTCATTCTCTCATGTTCATTTGTTTTATTTTGCTTCTCCAACCCACTAAAATCTTTTTATTTATTTCTTTTGTAACAACACCAGTATCTTCAATATACTAGGATGTTGTTATAATATTTATTCGAGCTACACTCTCACAAAACTACATCAAATGGTTAAAGAACATACGGTTTCCGTGGATGGCGAAATTGTGCCTCCCGAAACGATGATTGTCAATACTCATTTAACACCTTCAAAGGTGGCCATTATGATGTCACTATTTTTATATATGATATATAATATGTTTATGTTTTACTTATACTTCTGTATTTTTCATTTGTGTCTTACATTTATGTCTTCCATTATGGGTATACGCGATATCTTCATTTTAGGAAGTGCGGACTACCGCCCCCTCAAAGTTATGTGATTCGTTAATGCCATACGTGGGACGTATAAAGGATGGATTTAATGTTATTATATATGATGTTATAATGGAATTTTTATTTACCTCTATATCATTATTATTTCTTTCCATTAAAGGATGATATAGAAATGAAAGTGGCTTTCATGCGTACGTACGGCTTACCGTCTCCATGAACGGTGCATTTCATTTCTTATCCCCAAATGTAATGTACTATTATAAGTACATATATATAATGGATATATATGATGTATGATACATCTAAATGATTAATATAATTCTGGAATTAAAATATACATACCTCTCATATAGTTTTAATTCCATTAATACGACATAGAAATAAAAGTAGCGTTCATGCGTACGTACGGCTTACCGTCTCCATGAATGGTGCATTTCTTTTCTTTCCTCTAAATGATTATGTGATTTTATAAATACATGTATATTCTGGATATGTATGATATATATGATATCAAAATCAGGAATGTAATTTTTGGAAATAAAGAACCTTTGACCACACGAACAACATGTAATTGTATGAAGTCCACTTTCGACTTAAGAACCAAATATCGACAAAACAATCATTATTAACATAATGATTACATAATGTTTATAACATCGAAATAAGTGATATAAAAGGAATAATAAGCTTGAAAAAGGTTCTTAATCAAGTATAAATTAATTCAAGTTTATTATTCAGGAGATTAAAGAACGATCGAGTCAAGTCGGACCCGATGTAAGGGATCCTACAACTCTCTTTCTTTATAAGTACACTCTTTTATGTCATTTCTTTTAAGATCATATTTCTTATGATTGGGATGTTATTTTATATTAATCCTACTGTAATTTTTATGTTCATGTGATGAGATACCCTATTCTCTTTCATCAGTCCATTTTGGAAGTTTTGAGTGGCGTCGTTAGGCTGCCGAACTTTCGTAAGGGATCCTACTCCTCTCTTTCTTTTTAAGTACACACTTTTATGTCATTCCTTTTAAAGATCATATTTCTTGTTATTGGGATGATCTTTTATATTACACTTACTGTAATTTTTATGTTCATGTGATGAGAGACCCTATTCTCTCTCATCATTCCATTTTGGAAGTTTTGAGTGGCGTCGTTAGGCTGCCGAGTTTTCATAAGGGATTTTTCATCCCTCTTTTATTCCCGTGAGATTTATGCTACATTGGCCACAAATTCCATTGAGTGGTGTATGTACTTCCCATTATTCTACTATTGGTGTAATATACTTTCGTTTATGAGTATTTACATCAATGATCTATTGTCCTTCTTTCATGGGGTTTATGTTTTGAAAGATACCCAAGTCGGTAAGGGAACCTTTCACCCTCCTCATTTTAAAAGACATCGTTTGTTATGTATTTTAATTCACATACTATTATGTTGGGATATGTTCTTCTATATCCTGATTGATGTAAATTTTATGTCCAAGTGATGAGATACACTTTTTATCTCTCATCAACTCATTTTGATGTGATGTCGTTAGGCTGTCAAGGGAACTTTTTAACCCAATTTCGATTTCTTTGGGTTAAACATGTAGTCATTAAATATGTCATCCATTGAATATATGTTAATGACATTTTATTGTTTTACACTTAATATACATTTATATTGGGTGTATTTTTATTTATCACACATATTTTTGAGATTGATTTGTCCTTAATTTAAGGATACCTTCTTTATAGGGGATTTCATCACATTTGACATTTCTAATTAGGGTTCATTGTTGTTATGCACCAGTTCACTCATATATGGTGTATATACTGTCCTTTGGAGTATTATATCATGAATCCATTTATTCTCATGATATTAGAAAGTTCTGACTAAATGTTATTCATCAATTATTGTATTCAAGTGTCTCTAATTTTGGTAAAACCCCTTTAACCAAAATGTCATTTTAAATGTTTTCATTAATTGTTATTATTAATATCCATGTTTTAAAAGTAGTTTTAAGGATTTATTTATATGGATATTAATGGTTTAAAATTTTAAGCTTCAAGGTGGTATGGGACACTTTGATTCAAAAATCTCTTTATTAAATGTTTTAAATGGTTTTGAAAATGGTTTTGATAAAGGATTCTATTATGATATATTGTGATGTGGAAATGTTATCATTCCTTTATATTGGTTTTATGTTTTATGATTTTATATTGGTACTTGGACATTTTAACGGGTGGTTACGTTATAAACCATATGACGGGTGGTGTCGTGAATACCAGGACAGGTGGTTACGTTATAACCTCCAATGCATTGGGTATGGAAGTCGGCCGTATGGCTATTCCATTAAGTATGTATGGAAATTGGCCGTATGGCTATTCCATTAAGTGATATGTGTGGAAGTCGACCGTATGGTTATTCCACTTAAGTATGTTTATGTCCCAAGTTACCTCTATATATGTTATGTGTTCTTTATATGGGTTTTATGGTAATCCTTTGGTTACAGAAAGGTAAGTAATGATACTTTTTTTTCAGTGAAGAGTTTTTACTACTTCATGAAGGTGAAAAGTATTAAATTGATAAAGTATTCATGGTTTACTTGTTGTTTTGAAAAACTAACAGTTTTCATTCTTTGTGTATCCCTTACTGAGCTTCTTATGCTCATCCCAAGTTTTTGAAATGTTTTTCACAGGACTTAGCGTGGAATAGGGTCAAGGATGGGATCAAGGGAAATTCATGCTACCTAAAACATGGAACTATACATGTTTCTTTTTGAGTGTTTTTATTTTATGGAAATTTAGTAGAAGCGACTACTTTGTAATCTTTTGAGATGTAATAGTTATGTCCCAATTCTCTAAAACTCTAAACCTGAAAAGATCCTCAATGTGAATTACTCATTTAATTCAATATTAAGTAAGGTTTAAGGTCAGGGCCTTATAGTTAGTCTTGCGTTTGGTGGTGAAAAAGTGGCCACATGGATATCATGTTGTTTGGTTTTATTTTGTTTTTGTATTCAGTTTGATTTTGTTCATTAGATGTTGTACCCAATTTTCTTTCTGTATTTATTGATTTTTAGTTATTGTTGGTTATGTTGTTTGCCTTTTTTCTATTTTGATCCCAGTTTTTTATTAGGAAAAATTGTTCCCATTATATTATTTTGATGACCGAAACAAGTTTCCAAAGTGTGGGGACTAAGAACACCCATTGGGCATTTTCTCAGTCTGGGTCAGGTTTCAGGTGGGATGGAATCCCATATTGGTTTGTGAAAAACTAATATCATAGGTTGTACTTTTTATTTTCAGTGTCGGGTATATCAGATATTAGGACTATCATGACTTTAGAGGTATGTATGGTAAGGAATAAATGCACCCTTTCTCATTCAGATGCTTGAGTTTGTAGGGGAAGTCCAAACTTCAATCTTTTTTTGGGGTTAGATAAGAAATGAAAATGGAGGTGATCTAGTGTCATGTTGTGATACCACATGGAGTAGTCACCCATGTGATGTTTGAGTGCATAGTTCAATGTTATCTTAGTTTTTTATTCTTAATTTTGTCATGGACCACTAACCATGTCACTGGGTTATGCATGACCACTAGTTCTTAGTCCCATGTGTTTGATGTGTGTTGTACATTTGGGGTTTTTTATTGGTATTAATGTATTTTTAAAAGGAAAATTGTCTTTAGGAAAAGGGTTTTATGGTGATTCTTTTAAGGTTAATTTATGTGGACTTTAGTGTTTTGACTATATTTTAAAGTGGGTTAAGGTTTTGTGGAATGTGGGTTGATATTAGAAGTTTTTTTGAAAATGAAATGAAATAGTGGTTTTTGAAAAGATGATTTTTGTTTTTTTTATAATGTTTGGGTTGTGAGAATGTTGTTTTTTCTTGATATTTTACTTATTCATGTTTTGGGTGGTGTTTATTTTGGTTATGTGTTTTTTATCTGTTTAAAAAATTATACCTAGAAAGGTCCCCAAGGTTCCTAGCGAGTTTCATCCAGTTTTTGGATTTTCCAATACTCTTAGTGATGTGGTGATGCGGTGTTTCCCTTGATCGTTTCTAGTTTTTCATAGTGATTTTGGTCCATTAGAGGTAGTGGAATTGATTTAGGAGGTTGAGAGTGAAGGCATATAAATCGAAAGAGTTGTTGGGTGTTTAAGAAGTCCAGCTATCGGTGAGGCCCTATATTGATCATTTCAAGGACTTTTTTTTATTCATAGACAGCCTTAGAGAATTTGTGGAAGGATCCTATTTTCATATGGAGTATTCATATAGAAATTAAGTAGATAGGCCTCTCATTTAATGATGTTCTGTTCTAGAAATTTGAAGATGATGAATTCATAAATTATTTATTCCTTGGATTGCAATCTGTGGTCATTGGAGCTCATGAAGGTTCGCCATCTAGTGGGTGGTATGTTCCAATGGAACCTATTTATGAGAAATACCCTTCTTAAACTTTATCTTCTCATTCATCAAACCAGCTGTTCATGCGATTTCAGTGTGGTTGGTTTAGACATTTTAATTTTTCTTTTCATAATTCTATGAAGCCTTGTCATCAATGTGACCATTTGGGTCATTTGGAGGAATTTTCCAGGAAACATTCTTAGATGAGTATGTATTGATCAGACTATGCTAGTGGCTAATTATGGGGATGCAAATTCTTCAAGGAATCAAGGCTCCATCCATATGCTCGAAAGTGAATATTTTAATGGATTTCTGAATTTCAAAGCGTGTGGGGAATCTTGGCCCAATCTTTCTTCATTATTGGAGTGGATATGGTTAAGGTTTCATTGTTGTAATTTTCAATACTGTTGTGAGTTCCCTTTTTTTGTAGGAATCTTGGTAGTTTTTTCAGCTGGAACTATAGTGGCTATTCCTTTTTAAATTATATTCTTTAATTAGTAGTAATTTCTTCTGTGTTTTTATCCATTTTTGTAGAGTAGTTCTCGTTTTGGGTCATGCTCATTTTGGATAATTTTTAGCCTTCTAGGGTTGAAGAATTATGGTTTTTTATTTTGGTTTGACTTTCTTCATTAGGATTATCCTTGTTTCAAGGTTTTGGATTAGGTGGGAAATCCCTAGTTAAAGGGGTGGTTTGTTTCATCCTGTGGTATAAATTTCATGTATTGGTTGGGAGTTCCCAATGATGGTGCTACTGTGTTGGGAGTTTCAATGTTAGCAGATTTAGTGAGATTATTATAATGGGGAAAACCCTATCATGTCATCCCATTTTTCTTCGTGTTGTGGTTTCTTAAAGAAATTTTCCAGTGTTACTTTTGGAGTGAAAGGTCACACCATAGTCTATTGTTTCATTTGATCTCATCTCATTTTTCTGTGTGCCTTGTCCCTCATGTAATTGGGTGACTTACTAAAGGAAAAAGTGTTTATGGTGGGGAAAATTATAACAACCCAGCCATGGAATTTATTTTATTTAATTTTTATCTTCACTTCAGATATTTTGGTTATAGTTTGGCTTGATTTATCAATTCAAAATTTAGAATTTGGGAAGTTTCATGTGAGTTTTTGGCTGGTGGACATTTTTTGTGCACATTGTTAGGGTTAATCCTATGGTCTATTGAGGAAGAAGATGGCTTCAATTAATTTTATTATTTCATGGTTTTACTTTCACAATTTGAGCATGGATTTCCAAAAACCTTGAGGATCCAATGGAAAACTTGGCTTCTTGTTAGTAGGTGTCTGGGGAATGGTGGACATTTTGAACATGGTTAGAGGAAACAATGTAGTAACCATGAAAGGGGATCTATATTTTGGACCACAAAATCTTTTATGGTTGGAACATGGTTTGGGTAATTATATATCTATATCATTTTGGGATCCCATTTTATAGAGTATGGTGTGCACAGTTGGTGCCCAATTTTTTAAACCGTGTGAGTTTCTTGGATCATTAAAAGCGTTAATTTTTTGTTTTTCCCATACACTATTTGACATCATTTTGGTTTTATCCTTCATTTTTTGACCTAGGTTCACCAGGAGATCTTGAAGACCCTCCTCCCTTACTCCACATCCTCTATTAAAGATCCATGAAGGTTCATAGTTATGTTTCTTTGAGTTTTTGGTCGATTTATTTCTATTCTGTATTCCATCTCTTGGTTCCTTGTTATTTTATTAGTGTGATCTATATTGGATGAACCCTAAGGGTTAGGGTTGATGTGTTGGGTTTTTTACTTGGAATATATGGTGTGCATGTTTTTTCTCAGGATCAGTTCTTCCTTCTCTAGGAGTGTCATTGTGTTTGCATATCATTGAGATATGACTATCTGTCCATTTATTTTCCCACAGATTCTATCTTATTATTTAATGTTTATAAATAATTTATAAACGTGTAACACATGATTTTGATATGTTTGTTTATTTTGGTATGGTTTTTTAATGAAGGAAAGTTGGTGAGAAATGTTTTTCAAAGGGTTTACTTAAACATTCCTATGTATATATTCTTTCTAGACATTTTATAAGAATGTTCATTCATATTTAAAAGTGAAATTGGGTGGTTTGGGAGGTGTTTTTATTTTTTTTATATTAATATCATTTTGGGATTGAGAATTGGGAATTATTTATGGGAATTGGTGTCTCTTGTGGTTTGACGCTTATGTATGGACTACTGCATTTGGTAGTCAAATAAGTGGTGTTTATCTAAAAATGGTTTTATGTTTTTCTTATACTTGAAGGGTTTCATTGTATGTGGACACACCCATATGTGCATGGATTGTACATAGGTATGGTACAAAAAATTAAAAAGGCACTAGAGAATGATGTTTTTTTGTGCCCTAGTTTTTTAAAGGCTTCTCTCTCGTTTACACATCCTTGTCTCAAATGGTTCTTTTAAGCTAATATTATTTTCAAATTAATTTGAAGTGAACATGTTTTATATGATGGATTTCAGAAAGATAAGTTGATTGTTTTTCATATATACCTCTCTGTTTTGATTTATAATAAATGTGTTTAGTGTATTTTGTTAAAGGTGAGAAAAATGTTTTAAAAAATGTTTTGAGTTAGAAATTTAATGAAATTTGGTTTTATATATATAGTGGGTTTTTGTTACATGTAATATTCCTTGTTTTGTTTCTTAAATGTGTTAAATGAATTATGAAAGTGGTGTGAAGCATGTTTAAAATGGTTTTGGTGTGTATGTGGATTTGAAAATGACTTGGTGATGTAAATGGTTGGATTTTATGTGTACTTTTCCTGTTGTGTTTCGAAATGGGTTTTTTTGAATGGTAAAATTGGTGTGAAATTTGTTTCCAAATGGAATTATTTATTTGATTTAATTTAAATGAGGTTTTAAATATATTCTCTAAGTATTTTCCCTTTTTTCACTTTGAGGTGTGTTTTGGAAACTGAATAGTGTAGAATCCCATTTGGATCTTTTAGTGTTGTTGTGTATTCCTAACATGGTTTGAGAATGTTGTTTTAAAAATGTAATTGGAATCATAAATGTGAGGCCTATTTAGAACTTTGATAGCTTTTTGGGTTTTATTTTTAAATCACTGTGATGGGAATGCATTGTGGGAATTTAGTTATTTTTGGGAAATTTATTTAGAATTATGGAATATGGTGTTTTACATGTAATTTTTAATTGTTGAAAGAATATGATTGTGAAATAAGGGGAAATTATTGTTCATTCATGATGCTTGGATTAAATTTGGAAACCACTTGACCTAGGGATACATTCCCGTCTAGTGGATTTTTCCCAAGGACACAGTGGGTATTGGATTATGTTTGGAGACCACTAGACCTTTGGATTCATTCCCCTCTAGTGGATCACACATGAGTACATTGGGTGTTTCGGTTTCATTACCATGTTTCACCAAGTAATGTTATCATGGGATTCCCAAACTTTATATAGAAAGTCGAGTGATGGTTTCTTGTTGATCCCAATTATATTGGTTTATACCCCTTCAATTTTCTAAGAGGCCTGATGGGAGGTTCAAGTGGATATGATAGTTTGAAGAAGCTAGTTGGTTATTGATATAGAGCTACACCATATGTCGATGGGTGTGTCTTAACTGAGTATGTTCAGGGATGGATTTTAGATCTGTTTTGAAAATGCACATAATTTAATATCTTTGTGTTATGTTTCTTTATACTGTATGTGGATATTATCCTTGATAGTATATATCTACTTATTTTGTTCCCTTTACTTCATTAACTTCCCCTATTTGGTCATCTAGTATTGATTTATGTTTTTTGGTTTTGGTTTTGAAATGGGTTTTGATGTTTGAAATCATTTTTTTAAAGGAAACATGCATTTGTTGTTTTAAAAAGGAAAATTTTGGAAAGTTTTGTTTGGTTGTTTTTAATGATTATAATCAAATTATCAATATGTATTTTAATATAGTATTTTTGTATCGTTTTGGGAAAGGAAATTCATGGAATTTTTGGTGATTACGTACTAAGATGCTTAAGCTCACACCCTACTTGTTCCAGTCGGTGTTGGTAGACCCGAGATATTTTACTGGTTCAGTTTGACATTGGAGAAGGTTGGTCTTGTGGTTAGTGGTGACCAATAGGAAACATGTAGATCATGTTTCATGGTTCAGTTTTAGTTTCGTAATCTGTTTTTTTCATTTGTTGTTGTACCTGGTTTGGTTTGTGTATTTATTGATTTTCAATTGTTGTTTCTATGCTCCATTCTCTTTTGGGTATTTTGGTCTTGGTTATTTATTGAGATAAATCATCGCCATTATATTATTTTGATGCTCGAAACTAGTTTCCAGCTCATAGGGATTTGGAATACCCTTATGGATTTTTCTTAGACCAGGTTAGGTGTTAGGTTGGATGGAATCACAGCTCGGTTCATGACATCGGAGGTATAAGATGAAATAAAATTGACAATGTTTAGTTAAGTGTTATACCTCTTTGTTAGGAAACCTATTTTGGATTAAACCTTATGCCTTGAAGGGATACTATTTTTGAATGAAAATAAATATTAGGATGTGTTAAAGGGCACTAAAAAGGTATTATGATATATATTGACAAATATAGAATGCTCCAAAAGTGTGAGTAATGGATGATATGAGGTTCCCTTTTATATGTTTTGGGAGGGTAATATCGGAATTACTTAAATTATTAAATTAATAAATTAATATTTTCAAAAATATAGATCAAAACTGATATAATTTTAAAATAATAATTGGAGAGTCTAAATACACTCATTCAAAAAAACCTTATCCATTTTGGGATATGTTTTCACCTTCATCTCTTAGTTAATACCCTCATTGATCTTTTTGACAATTAGTGCAATATAAAAGTTATATACCATTTAAGGTCCAGGAATATTATCTTAAAAGGAAAAAATACATAAAATGTTACAAGGATTACTGTTTCAACCACATCACGTTCATGGAAGAATATAATGTTTTTATCAATTTTAAATCATTAAATAAAATATTATTTATTGTAAAATATCATTAATGTCATTTTTTTACTATTAATTTAATTTAAATTGGAAAATCCTTTGAAAGAAAAGGAATTAAAATATAAAGCTTTAAAACATCCATAATATTGTTTATTTTTCGACATAATTCATGAGACGCTATAAATCATTCAAAAAAATTAATTTTAGACTTTTTAAAATCATTTAATTGGTTTTTCTATTACCTTAACAAGAACTGTGTTAATGTTGTGTAATCATTGAAGAAAATTATTCAATAATTAAAAATAAAAAAGTTACCCTGATAAAAAATTAATCAATATTTAAAATTAAACATATAAAACTTAACATACCCTCCTTTAATCCTTATGTAAAAATATTATAGTTATAAATGTTTAGGGAGAGACATTTTGTTTCTATTCTTTTATTAAAATGATATAATGGTAAATATCAAGGAAAAATGGAAAAATGTGGCCATATTTTTAAGACATAAATGAAAATGGTCGAACTCCAGTCTTCCATTCTGATAAAGTCAAGTGTTAGATAATTTTAAAATCTTTATTCCAAATTTTAAACCATGTTTTACTCATTTTACACTTATCAAGGTGATAAATATTTATCATGGTTACTATTCATATTGACAATAACAAAAGGAAATTATTTTCCAAATTTTAGCCTATTAATTAAAAATATGGTATCCAATTTTTTAGATTCAATTTTTGGATGTATAATAAATTAATTTAAAATAAATTCATAAAATGCATTGAAACAAATTCTAAAAAAATGTGTTTTTAAGTATAATAATTAACTTGTTTTAAAAAATATGATTAAAATTATATAATTAAAACTAAAATATTTAATATTTATTTTTATCACCAAATCCAAATTATAATGGTCTTTTTAAATTAATATATTTAATGAAAATAAATGATGATATTTCAAAATCAATATTTTTTATTATTCATTGAAAAATAAATCATTTTTGAAAAATCCCAAAATTTCACCCAAAGTTAATTTTCATATGATTATTGCATAAATGAAATTAAATTAATAAAATTAAATTAATTAATATTTTAGAATTTATGTTTTAATAATATTCTTGAGTGAAAATATGTGTATTTGGTATTTTTTCTTTTTAAAAAATATTTTTATAATTGAATATGGGGTGTTACATTCTTACCTCCTTAATAAAATTTCCCCTTGAAAATTATATAATGTCATTTTATGGATAGATTTGGGGTTTTCACCATCATAATTTCTTCAGGTTTCCATATCACCACTTCTATATTATGATTTTTAAAAGTACCTTCACTGGTTGAGTCATATGATTCCTAAAAAATTATTCTATCATTACAATTTTATAAATCATGATCAAATTCTATTTTATTAGAGGTGAGAACAGTTGTTGTATCTAGCATGTAATTCCATAAAAATGATATATGGAACACATATGTACTTTAGAGAGGCTAGGATACATTTCTAAATGGTAATCTATAGCACCAACTCTTTATATAATTTTACAATGTTGGATATACATGGGGATATGTTTAACTTTCTTACCAAAACTTATAACACCTCTACTTGTAGAAAATTTCATGAAAACAATATGTCCCACTCCCAATTCAAAATATTTTATTTGGCTATAAGAAAATCTATTTTACCTACTTAAAACTGATTTAATATATGTTTTGAGTTGTATTTTCCTTCTCTATTGAATCCTTAAAATGTTTTGGCCCCACATGAATTCTATCACCAAATTTTTTCAAAAAAGTTGAATTATGACATATATTTCCACATAATGATTTATAAAACAACATTTTAATACTTTATTTAAATATATATTTTTTGAAAAACTACACCAATGGTAAATAATGATCCCACATTCCATGAATGTCAAGTGAGAATTACCCACTGCGTCTTTCAATTTTTGAATAGATTTATCGAAATATCCATAAGTTTTATAGTGATAGGAAGTGTTCAAATGAATCTGAGTATCTTGATCCTTATGAATACATTTCTATACTTTTAATGTAAATTACGGATCACAATCAGAAAAAATTGAAATAGGTGCACTGTAAACACTTACAAATTTATTATGATATAGTTATACAAGGTTAGCCAGAGGTAAATCATCTCATTCATTAAATAAATATGTAGATTTGGTAAGGTGATCGACAATAACACTTATTTTATTATTGTTTCTATTTGTCTTTGGTGATATAACGAAATAATCCATAGTAATTTCATCCAATTTCTATGTAAGAATAGTTAAAGTTTTAATTAATCCTCTAGGATTATGTATCTCACAATTCACATATTATAAAACCAAAAATCATGATATATAATTAGAAATTTATTCCTTTATGTTATCGCTCAAAATATTTTCCTTCAAATATCTATATATAGTAGTGATACTAGGATGTATAGAGAAGTTAAATCTATGGGAATAATCTAATAATTCCATTTCAATCTCTGTTAATGATGAAATACACAACCTCCTTCAAATTTCAAATTTCCATCTTTATATATGAATTTTTTCAATTTCATATCATTCATGAATTTAATTTCTTTCTAATATTCTAATCATCAAAATAAAAACTATTAATATTTTCAAATAAATATGGTTTGAAAATAATTTAAAAAATGATTTATGTTTCCCCTCATTTTTAATTCCCATACATATCTTTACTAAATCAATGAATATAGGATCTATATGAATCCTTATTTTGGTGAGGACTCCATGATCGTTTTGACCCAATTCATATTCTACCATATGTTCCTTACATGGGGGGTAGTGTATTGAGAAATCACAATACTTGAGTTTCTTGATCCATCATCATTACCTCATCTTGATATGTTTATATAAAAAGGTTTATTTTTGGATCTTATAGTCTTTTTATATCTAATATGATTCTCCAAAGAGATAATGTCTACATATTTTCAAATCAAAGATTACTGATACCAACTAAAGATCATGATTTGGATAGTTATTTTCACAAGTCTTTAACTACCTAGATTTATAAGAAGTAACTTAATCCTTATGCATAAGGACACACCCAATTCTTTAATTCAACGCATCTCTACACATAAAAAATCCATCATTTCTCGATTTTAGAGTCAAAATAAGATCATTCACCAATATCTTCTTAAATTCATAAAAATATTAATAAAATTCCTTTACACATGTGAACTTAAACACCTTATGGGTAAGCTTGGTAAATTGGTTGTCAAATTAGGATATATTTTGAAGAAATACATAATACTAACCTTCTAATAAAATAATGAAATGTACCTTGTCTATGTTTTTTTGGTGTATTCCATTCTTTTAGAACCGTTGTCTTTGTATGTTAAACTATGATTCCATACATAGAGATAATCTAGACAATAAAATAAACTTTGTGAATCTAGAATTTTCACTTTCTTAATGTCCTATATAACACTTTTCTCTAAGATTAATAATAATGATGCACAGGTGATTCCCATTGTCCTCATATATTTTAGAGTACACCAACGTATCATCTATAAATAAGAAAAATATTAATATTAGGATATTCCTTAAATAATCTATTCATTAAATAAATATAAACAACAGTTTCATTAGTCAATCCAAATGGAGTTACTATAAACTCATAATTTCCATATATCATGTGAAATACTTTGTTTGGAATATCCTCCATCAATACATCCAATTGATGTTACCCTAAATGATGTTAAATATTTGGAAAATATTGAGATCCATGAAGTCGATCGAAAAATTCATCAATTCAAATAAGTAAATAAATTTTATTTATATTAATTTCATTTTCCACATAATCAATGCACAAAATCATAGATCCATATTCCTTATTAATTAAAATTATAGGGGCTCCCCATGTTGAAATAGTGGGGTGTATAAATCCCTTATAACAGAAATATTGGAGTTTTTTATTTAGCTACACTAATTCCATAGTGGAAATTATATATGGAGTATTTTATAATGGTCTTGAATTTGAGATTACATCATTAGAAAACTCAACTTTACATTAAGTTGGATGTCCTGGTAATTACTTATGAAATACAACAATGTATTCTTGGACAATAGGTATATCCTCAATTTGAAGATTAATTTTGTCATTTGTATATTGGGTGTACTCTTCTTCCCCAAGAATATCATTTAGAAGAGCTACCTATGGTGGATCTAGACACGACTTTAATGATGAAGTGTCCCCTGTAAAGATAAGTAATTCCACATCTTCATCGTGAATCATAATTTCCTTGTCTTGGAAATAAACTTTTTAATTATATTTGAAAATACAATACATACCATGTATTATATAAAAATCAACCATAGGTAAAATAATTAATTATAATAATAGGTAATGAATATGCGTCATAATTGTAACTGACTGACACATCCTTATTACGATGATAGTTCCGGTAGGATTTTTGACTAAAAACGCCCCTCTTAAGGAGCTAGGGAAATATATAGTTTTCTTACAAAAAAGGAGGATATAAAAGTATTTAGAAATCCAGAAAAAATAATTAATTTGATAAATTTTAGGCTTTGATTAATGTACTTTTCACAACATATTTAACAAATTCAATATTAGCTATAATTATTTTATAAACCTGAACTTCTTCCCTTAGTCTCTTCTATGGTAGGTTTCCTTGACTATTGTGATATTAGTGGAAATAATTTTCCATTTCAATATAGTTGAATATATAGAAATCATTCGTTTCATTCTTCCTATTACTTTCATTATCTTGATAAAACTTATCTATTCACCTGTATCAAACAACCATGCCCTTCAATCATTTCACAAATAGTTTTTTTCCAAAATTTTCACATGATACATATTTCTTAATCCCCTTCTTCATATTTGAAATTTCTTTTTTTATCGGTGCTTAGTCGGCATTTTTTTCTCATTAGTTCCCATGGAAATATAGAATCTATAAACTCAATTCTCTTTTTTGATTGATGATAATAATATTAAACCATCTGATGTAAATGTTTGAGAAATTATTTCCCTTTAGATGATTTTTTAAAGGATGTCAAAGAGATGATAAATATTGTTCTCTTTAGTATGTATGAAATCCATATCGTACCCAGGAAACCTTATTTAGGTATCCTAATACTTATAAAATCATTATTCATCCTTTGGATTTATGTTTTAGAATATTATCTTCATTTTAGTCTGTTTCTTATGAGGGAAATATTTTTTGAAGAATGTTACATTAAACGATCTCCATTCCATAAGTTCCATTTATTCTTTTTACCTAGTATTTTGGATTAAGGGCCACCATTGTTCATAATAAACTTTAACAAAATACACTATCAGTATAAAATTTTTCCTTTAATTTCCCCCCATGTATAGAAATATCATTTCAATAGACTTAATCCATTTCTCAACTTCCATTGAATAAGTAGTTCAGCTAAAATATTGAGGCTTCTATCACATGAACTATTCCAATATTGGTGTATCACGTAGTAGAAAATCATGTTTCTCTATATATGAAATTTTATTTTTATAGCTTGGGTCAACTACCCTAATATAGATTTGATCTACTTAGTTCTAACACCAGTTATAGTGGATTTTCCAGTAGGGAAATCCCTATACTAACTATAGGTTTTGATTTCATTGCATCCATTAGGCACCGTAAATAATTAATTACACACATGGAGTAATCTCATACTCATAATGAATATTGATTTGTAAAATAAAAAAAACCCTATAATGGTACATGTTCTTAAATAATATAAGGTATTATAAAAAATATCACGTTAGCTATGTTCATTTAAAATCTAGTTCATAAGGATTCTATTAAACATCCTCTGATACCGACTATAACAACCCTAACTAGTGTAACCTAGCTATGGTTTCTACGTTATTTTATTTTCAAAACATATAATGGATAATGAAAGATAAATATTTTATTCTTAAAGAAATAGATACACACATGATTCATATTTTACATTATAAAAAAATACAAAACATAACTAAATCTATTGTATAGTATCCTTGAAGATCATTCAAATACTTATTCTTCATATTCTAGGTAAATGAAAAGAAATAAGATTGAATAAAATTCTCTATAATATTTGTTTACAATGAAATCTATTTTGAATAAATAATATATAATCAACCGAACATCCATGCAAGAATCATTAAGTGGTCATCTCAAAAGAGAGATGGGTGTTCTGACAATTATCATATGACCCTCTTCCCACACTATGGATGGAGGGGTCCCATGACACATTGTATCGATATAAAATGATTAAAAATTTCATTATAGGGGTGGGGGAATGAAAATTTCATTATAGAATCATGGTGGTATGACTACTGGTAGGGGGGATGCTGTTTGACTGGTGACATGAAATAATACAGAGTACTCACTTAAAAAATATAGGTCTATGTTTTGTCTTTCCAACCACTAAAATATTAGTCCTTGTAGTAATGGACATATAAGTCTCCTTTTCATTTAAGGGTTTCCTCATAAACTAATTAAAAATTTAACTTTATTTCTTAACAAATTAGGGTACTCAACCCCAATCTATTTAAAAAAGGAAAGGTAAATAACTGAAAACAACATCCCTTTAATATATAACATGATCCTGAAATGCATACATGGATAAAATAAAATGAATTAATATAATTTATAATGTTAAATCAATTAACAAAGAGGTAAATACATAATGTTAGACATCATGATTTCAAGAATCATGATTTCTTTTACTGTTATGGACTTAGGTCAAGGAAGTTTGAACTCTGGGTAAAAAAACACCAAAAACCCATTAAATAAGACTAGAAAGCTAGTTAGTCTCATAAGAATTATTGATACATATATAGGGATATATAATTCTAATCCCCACCCTTGATTTCATATCAAATTTATTCTATATATATTTAATGATTTGTTTAATTCATAAACAATATGCACTGTCAACAAATATCTATATTGGGTAAATAATTAAAATTATCAAAATTTCAGGAATAAATAAAATAATATTCATAGTAAAAAACCATTTATTGAAATGGTATATAGTTTAACCAATAATAATAAACATAATACAAAGAATAAGAATATTTGAGAGAATTATAATTTCCAATAAAATATGATCACAAGAATGTAAATGTTTCAATTGAAACTTAATAATCAAAAAAATAATCAAGAGATAAGTGATGAATATAAATTCTCTAATAAAGTAGATTTTGTAGAAATATTAAGTATTTTAAAGAATATAAGTGAATAAAATTTAAATAGTTAAAATATTTTTTCATAATAGTGTTTTATTTACAAAGCCATTTAAATATTATAGAAATAGATAAACTATTTAAAACGGTTATGATTGTAATAAAATCTATTAATGTCATGTACATTAAATAAAAAACAACAGTTATGAATTATTATAAATAAATTAACAAATTAATCTTTTGGAAAACATTAAAAATATTACATTAAAACTGTTTAAAATGTAATGCCCCGACTCTCCTTACCCAGAGTCAGTGCTTTATTACATAACATTGGCATGATCACAAGAACGATCAAGTCTCGAATGACTGATTTGTTTAGTAGCCTGGAAAACACTAGATACATTCATAAAGTTTACATTACATAATGAAATGAAAAATACAACAATATAGTCTCTATAGTCCAAAATCATATCCCCTTATACTATCCCGGAAGGTCATTCATAAAATACTTCTTCATATCTTGGAAAAAATAAAACATAGAAATGGGTGAGCATAGATGCCAAGTAAGGATAACAATATAGAGAAAACTTTCAAAAATAAGCATAAACATTTAAGGCAATGTATAACTAAAACAAAAGCCTTTTAAACATGAACTTTAGAATAATATGGAAAAAATAAAATGCAATAAGGCCATTTACTTATTCACATGGATGTTCTACTATTCGAATAATCACATGCAATATCAATAACCACTTTCGTAATGATGGAATGCATAATGCCAGACTATCCTAACCACATAGCCAAGGCCTCGTGCCAAGACAACAAATAAGATTTTGTCAAGGCCTCATTCCAAGACACTAGTTTGTCTCATGAGACTTACTAATGCATCGAGGAGCTATAGCGGGTTCCACCCATCACTTATTAAGTCCTATTCATTCCTCATATGAATAGGTTTAAACATAACATAAACATTCATAGTAAAACTAGCATAAAAAATTTCACTACTTTCTCCATAAACCATGAATGGTAGAAAAATAACGCATCCACTGTCAAGAATATCACAATACATTCTATAAAATATGGAAGTTTTGTATCATAATAAATCAACTTCCAATAAGCTTAAAATCCTCAAAGGATGTTGACATAGATGAAATAAAAACTATTTGTGAGAAATATATCTTTTTTTAAATAATTTAAAAGTCACATAATTATAAAAGAAAACATATACATTGAAAATATTCTTATAAGATTTTAAGGGAAGCTTCGAAGATTTTATAACGGCGAAAAATAGCCGCACCCACCATATAAGTTAAAAAAAGACATCCTTTCCTTAATTCTTTCGAAAAGGATAAAAAGGACCTTGTTTGGAAAATGACAGAAATATTCCTTTATCAACATCTTATAAAAAGTAAAAAAATGGTATAAATAACTTTAAACCATATTATGTAAAATAGTTAGAATGTTTTGAAATACATTTTTAAGAAACATGGATGTGGATGTTAAAGAGGTCCTGGTAGATAATTACGTAAAAACATACTCGGATAATGAAGAGATTGTGAAATAAACCCTTACTTTGAACTTTTCCTTGGTTGATGGTAGTTTAAGCTCCTGTATAATGGTGAAATAATTGTTATTAAATTATAAAATAATCATATAAATTAATATAATATTATATATGATCTTTTAACATTGATTCGTTAATAATATCTTAGTATTATCATCGTTTCAGGTGTTAACTTACTCGTTTTCTTTTATATATTTTGTTACATAATCCATGTTTGTTATGGATAGGTTGTATATTATTCATATCTAGCATGATATAATGTCCTTAAAATTATTTTTAATCATCAAATGAGAATTATAATTGCATGGATACGATGGGGATGAATCTCATCGCATTCGTGGAGAGGGTAGTCCGTACGTACGCACGAGCGAAAATATCATTCTTTTGATATTTAAATAATATATAATTGGATGGTATATCATATATAAATAATCAATATCATGTTATATTTATTATTTACATAAATTACATATCATTATCATACCCATCCAAATAATAATGTTTTTGAATAACAACTACACCACGACGTGGAGACGGTAAGTCGTACGTACACACGTATGGTGACATGTCATTCAAAGGATGGATAGAATAATGAATATGGATGTAACATATTTATAATAAAATCACAGTATATATAAGATACTAGAGTTATTATTTTAGAAAGAAATCAATAAATAAAGAAGATGTTGAAGAAGAAAGGAACTTGAAAAGGGTGGTGAAAACATTACCTCTTCTTCAGGTTCTTCCTTTTGATTTGATCAAAAGAGATCCATAGGTTGGCTTTAAAATCAAACTGAGGCCTCTAGGTTGAATTTAGGGAAGTTGAGAAAGTATTTGGGTAGGGGTTGCCAAACCAAAAGGCTTTTATGGTGTGAATAATAGGTTAGAAGTTGTGTCCTTTTATAAGGCTGAGGATGGGCTATTTAGAAAAAACATAAAGTATTAATTTATAATAAATTTATATTCGGTTTATAATGGATCCAAAGTATATTATTAAAAGTATAAGGTATTTATGTGTTGTAACACTTTCAACCAATAGATTTTAGACCGATTTGGGTCATTATATTAACCTTATCTTTTAGTTTTAACTCTTAGTTAATTAGATTGACATTTACCATGTCACTTTTTATTTTTATATTATATTGTTAATAAACATACTAAATACATCCAAGAGACCCCAAGTGGTCCATTAATGATACACCTATCATGATAAAGTCCTTTTGATGAATATTATATTTTTATGAAAATAATATCAATTAATAATATAACACTTGTTTTAAAAACTCATTTATGTCAATTTTGACAATATATAATAATTTATTTTTGTTAAAGTGTTAAGAACATTATTAATTCGAAAAAAATTCATTTCAGTAATCCTAACATGCTATATTAAAAAATATAATTCGTTTATGGCATCAAAACATTCAAATTATATATATTTTCACATTTATAATACTAATTATTTGATTCTATCATTAATAAGGAAAATACCGCATCATTATTGTGTCACAAATAAATTTAATTATTCAATGTCTAAAAATTGTAAATAAAATACCATCATGCAGGAAATAGTTTTATCTTCCTAATTAATATTTATAGTTGAAAATATAACATATATAGGACCTATGTAAATTTTTTTTTGCTAAAAGATATATGCTTATGTCATTTTTTTATTTACTTTAACTTAATTAATATAAAGTGTCATTATCACATACAAGTGGATCAATGGGGTCCCAAAATAAACCCAAAGATGGACATGGTTGGAAATGTATCAAAAAATAAGGTTTGGACACGTTTTAGGTTAATTTACTATTATTATAATATTATTGTTTACCCTTATTTTCTGGATTTACCCTTTCACTATAGTAAATAAAATATATACCGAAGTAATTATTCAAAATGTCTAAAAATAAAAGTTACCTATTTACACAATTTGGACCTCATGATTCTAAATATGGAATCCATTTTTATAAATTAAAAACACAGTAGTGGTTGAAATTAATTTAAAATTAATTCCCGCTGTCAAAACAAAATGCGTGTTTTTATGAAATAATAACAATCAAAAGATTGACACGTATTTATGTACGGTTTAATTGTGAAATTATGTACAATGAAAAAATTGTATTAAATAGTAAAAATATATTTTAAATATACTTTAAAACAACTGAAATTTATTATTTATCACTATTAATTATTTAGATTAAAAAAGTTTTTTTAAAATAAAATTTGGTAATTTTCGTTATTCATCAAAATATAAAAGTTATTCGAAAAGTACCAAAATTTCACCCAAGGGTAATTTCGATATTATGAATCCAAAAATGAAGTCCATTTTGAGAGATAAAATGTAAAAAATTTCGAAAAGTGGGTATTACTATTCATAACGGCTAGTTTGATTGGTCACGGTGTGTTAGAATCTCGAAATTGCGTACAATGCAAGCTATTGCATTATTCAAAGGAAAACGTACCATGGAAGCTTGGGGTGTTAAATTCTCCCCTCCTTCAAATAATTTCATCCTCGAAATTTCTAAAATACTATTGCTTAAAGAGACTCAGGTGGTTCTTCATCATATGTTCCTTGGCTTGCCACGTTGCCTCTTCTATCATATGGTTTCTCCATAAAACATTTACCAGACGAGTCGCCTGGTTTCTCAACACTTGTTCTCTTGTATCGAAAATCATGATGGGATCTTTGCAATAAGAGATATCGTGTTCCATTTCTAATTTCTCATAGGTGAGTACATGCATTGGATCGGGCATGTATTTTCTCAACAATGATAGGCGGAACACATTGTGAACTTTGGAGAGATTTGCTGGCATTGCCAAACGGTATGCTACAGCCCCAATTGGTTCTATAATTTTGAAATTTCTGATGTACCGGGGACTCAATTTACCTTTCTTACCGAAATGTATAACTCACATCCATGAAGATAACTTCAAGAAAAAATGATCTCCTAAATGAAATTCCAAACCCTTCCTTCGATTATCAGCATAGCTCTTCTGCCTACTTTGAGATGCTTAGATGTGGTTTTGGATTACCTTTACCTTTTCCATCGTTTCCTCCACCAGTTCTGGGCCTACGAGTTTTCTTTCACCAACGTCATCCCAACAGGTTGGTGTGCGACATCACTTTCCATATAACGCTTCATATGATGCCATCTGAATACTTGAATGGAAGCTATTATTATAGGAAAATTCCACCAGAGGTAAATATTGATCCCACATACCCTGAAAGTCAAGTGACCAAGATCTCAACATGTCTTTTAATGTTTGAATAGTCCATTCTAATTGTCCATATGTTTGGGGGTGGTATAAAGTGCTCAAACGAAGATCAGTAGCCATGGATTTCTGAATACTTTTCTAGAATCTTGAAGTAAAACAAGGATCACGATCATAAACAATTGATAGGGGTACTCCATGAAGTCTCACAACTTCATAAATATATAGTCTTGCTAGACGTTCAAGTGGTAAATCTTCCCTTATAGCAAGAAAATTTGCTGACTTGGTAACGCGATCAACAATGACCCATATTGAACAGTTCTTTCTAGGAGTATTTGGTATTCCCATGACAAAGTCCATCATGATATTTTCCTATTTACACTCAGGTATGGGAAGAGGTTGCAATACTCCACCAGGTTGTTTCCTTCCTGATTTCACTTGTTGAAAAACCATACACCTTGACACAAAAGCAGCAATCCCCCTCTTCATGTTGTCCCACCAAAAATGTTCTTTCAAATCTCTATAAATATTGGTTCTCCTAGGGTGTATAAATAAATTAGAACTATGAGAATCATCCTAAAATTACCATTTTAGATCTGGTAAATCAGGAACACAAAGTATCTTCCCAAATTTCAAAATTCCATCTTCATACACAAATTCACTCAATCTCCCATCATTCACAGCTTTAATCTACTTTTGAAATTATTAATCGTCGGTCTGAGAACTCTTTATCATTTCTAGTAATGAAGGTTTGGCTACCATTTGAAAAATTATCGAGTTTTCACCTTCTATGGTAATTCCAATATCTATCTTACTATATCCATGAAAATAGGATCCCATTCAATTCTCATCACGTTCAAAACTTCATGATCCTTTCTTCGCAAAGCATCTTCCACCTTATTTTACTTCCCCATGTTGTATTGTATCATGCAATAATAATCGTTGAGTAGTTCGAGCCAACTCCTTTGCCTCATGTTGAGTTCTTTCTGTGAGAAAATTTACTTCAAACTCTTGTGATCAGTATAAATCTTACATTTCTCACCATAGAGATAGTGTCTCTATATCTTCAAAGTCAAGATTATAGCAACTAACTCAAGATCATGAGTAGGATAGTTTTGATCATGAATTTTCAGTTGTCGCGATGCATAGGCAATAACCCTATCATTATGCATAAGGACAAAAGTCCCTTCTTCGATGCATCACTATAAATAACGAACCCATCATTCCCCGATGGTAAAGTCAATATAGAAGCATTGTCTAATCTTATCTTCAGTTCTTCAAAAAATTCTTCACAGTTTTTTGTCCAAACAAATTTAATCCCTTTACACGTGAGCTTTGTTAACGGGTTAGCCAATCGAGCATAGTTCTTAAGGAAATGTCGATAATAACCAGCTAAAACAATAAAACTATGTACCTAAGTTATACTCGTTGGTTCTGGACATTCTTGGATTGTTCTTGTCTTTGGAGGATCAATAAAGATTCCATCCTTAGAGAAAATATGGCCCAGAAAAGAAATTTCTTGAAGCCAGAATTCACACTTGTTAAACTTCCCATATAATTGAGGTCTTCTCAGAGTCTTCAGAATAGTACGCAGGTGATTTTCATGAACTTCATAGATTTTGGATTATTCCAAGATATCATCAATAAATACCACTAAAAAATCATCGAGATATTCCTTGAAAAGTCTATTCATTAGATCCACGAAAACATAGGTTTCATTAGTCAGCCCAAAAGGCATTACTGTAAACTTATAATTCCCGTACCTAGTTCGAAATGCTATCCTCGGAATGTCTTCCTTATTCACACAAAACTCATGGTATCCAGATCGAAGGTCCATCTTTGAAAAGTATTGAGCTCCATGAAAATGGTCAAATAAATCATCAATATGAGGTAGGTGATACTTGTTCTTTATTTTTATATCATTGATATCCCTGTAGTTGATACATAACCTCATAGATCCATCTTTATTTTTAACAAAAAGAATAGAGGATCCTCATGGAGAAACACTAGAGTGAATAAATACCTTATTTCTCAATTCTTCTAGTTGTTTCTTTAGTTCAACTAACTCCACAATGGCCATTCTATAAGGGTATTTTGATATAGGCCTTAATCCAGGAATTAAATCATTGGAAAACTTATCTTCTCTTTCTGGAGGATGTCTAGGTAAATCATTCGGAAACACATCTAAAAATTCTTTGACAATAGGTAAATCATATATTTGAAAATTCCTTTCCTCACCCACAGTCATTTCATTCTCTTCCTCCCCAATAATTGAATTTAGTTGAGCTACTAGGGGTGGATCTAGATAAGAATCAAGTGGTGACGATTCTGCTCTAAAGATAAGGTGTTCCTTATCATAATCATCAAAAATCATAACCTCCTTCTTCTTACAATAAATCATCGCATCATGGTTTGAAAGACAATCTATACTGAGGATTATATCAAACTCAATCATAGGTATGACGATGAGATCAGTGGATAAAGAACATTTATGTGCTCTAATGGGGACTGATTCACAAAACATTGTTGCAATGATACTTCCCTTAGGAGTTTTAACTGACTAATCCCTTGTTAAATAAAATTGGAATTATCAATTTTTCTTAAAAAACATAGAATATATGAAATAATGTAATGATCCAGAATCAAATAAAGCATCTGCTAAACTTGAGGAAACCATTAAATTACCTGCCACCACGTCTTTCAGAGCTTCTACTTCAGCAGAAGTGATATCATAAGCATGGACTTGATCCCTTGGCCTTTTCTGAGGTAATTTCACATGATTCTTAGGACATTCATTTTCATAATGTCCCATTTATGTACAATTATAGCATTCCACATTGACAACAACTCTCTTTCCCTTGCAATCATAATCTTGGTGGCCATTTTTCACTACAGTTGTAACAGGCTCACATTCACTTCAAGCAAGTACCGAGGTGTTTTTTACCACATTTACTCTAGGATGGATAATAAAATTTTCCCTTCTTCCCTTTATTTCCATTTCCAGAGTTGTCATTAGATCTCTTCTTATCTTTTTTTTCCTTAAAGTCATAAAACTTAGCGAGTTCTTTTTCTATCTTGATAGCACATGAGACAATATCTTCATATGATGAGAAATATTGTGGGACTAATTCTCGATGGAGAAACGGTTTTAACCCATCAAAGAAATGATCAATCTTAATTCTTGGGATACATATATAATCTGCTGCATGCCTTGCTAACCTTGTAAAGTTAGCCTCATACTTTGTGACATTCTCATACTCCTTTTGCCTCAGACTCAGAAATTGCCTTTCCATATCTGCTTGATGGTCACGAGGAATATATTTTTCTAAATAAAGATCTCTAAACTCCATCTATTCTATATTTGATACTTTATCATCTTCTTTCCTATTTTGTATCAATGACCACCATTGATTAGCATCTCTAGTGAGGCGATAAACTGCCATGATAAATTTTTCCCTTTCACTACCCCCCAAAGACTGAAATATTTTATCTAGGGAACTAATCCATTGCTCATGAAGAGATCTAACATTGATCCTCCACGCAGTGGATCAGGGTGCTCCATACTGGTAAGGTTATTATTCATAACCCGAGTGAGTTATTACAGTATTGTGATTAGCTGATCCGCACCAGTTGCATCACCAGCTCCACTATAATTATCTTGAGTGGGAGGGAAATCCCTACATGGAGTGCGTGCATTTATTGGTTTCCATTCCTTCCACTAGGAACCATTTCTAGAAAATGGCATAAGACAGATCAATTTATGATTCAAAATACAAAATTCCATAATTGTAAAACACTTATCATAAATTAAACTATTTAGGGATATAATCCATAATCATAAAAAAATGTTTTCTTTGATGAATTATATACTCATAAACCCTTCATAATTGATTATAATGAAAATGAGAATTATCATAAGCATATCCAACGAGAGTGTCATAACCAAGAGTGAAGCAAGGCTCATTGTCGTGCACCAGTTCCTGTTCGAGTCTAGCTCAAAGTGGTGTATTTGGGTTTTACCCCTAGGTACATCTATGTCTGAGCTTCCTCTACCTGCTCATATTCAGACAGGGTTTTATTACTTAGAAAACTCAAAAAATCTCTACAATACCAAAATTTTGTGAAGTTCTTATATACTAATCCTCAAAGTCTATCATAAGTATATGTTATCTAATCATAATTTATCTAAATCTATCTTCCAAGGTTTTTACTAAACTTTATATGATACCAACTGTAACGCCCTAACCCCAGTTACCCATAGTCGGTGCATTATTACATAACATTGGCATGATCACAAGAAAGATCAAGTCATGAAAGACCGATTAGTTTAGTAGCCTTGGAAACACTAGATACATTCATAAAGTTTACATTACATCATAAAATGAAAACAACAACAACATAGTCTCCATAGTCAACACTCATATCCCCTCATACTATACCTGCAGGTCATTCAAAAAATACTGCTTCACATTCTGGGAAAAATAAAACATAGAAAGGGGTGAGCTGAGATGCCCAGTAAGGATAACAATACAGCAGAAAATTTCATAAATAAGTATAAACATTTACGACAATGTATAACTAAAACAAAATCCTTTTAAACTTGAACTTCAGTATAATATGGCAGAAATAAAATGGAATAATTCCATTTATTTATTAACATGGATATTATACTATTCGAATAATCACATGCAATATCAATAACCACTCTCATAATGATGGAATGCATAATTCCAGACAATCTTAACCACATATCCAATGCCTCGTCCCAAGACTATAAATCAGATTTTTTCAAGGCCTCGTGCCAAGACACTAGTTTGTCTCATTAGACCGACCGATGCATCGATGAGCGATAGCGAGCTCCACCCGTCATTTATTAAGTCTAATGAATTCCTCATATGAATATGTTTAAACATAACATAAACATTCGTATTAAAAATAGCATACAAAATTTCAATAATTTATCCATAAACTAGGAATGGTATAAAAATAACACATCCACAGTCAAACATATCACAAAACCTTCAATACAGTATGGAAGTTTTGTATTATAATAAATCAACTTCAAATAATCTTAAAATCCATCAAAGAATGTTGACATAGATGAAATGAAAACTATTTGAGAGAAATATCCCTTTCTTGAAATAATTTAAAAGCCACATAATTATAAAAGAAAAAATTTACATTGAAAATATTCTTATAAGTTTGTAAGGGAAGCTTCGAAGATTTTATAAGGGCGTAAAATAGCCGCACGCACGGTATAAGTTAAAAAAATGAGATTCTTACCTTAATTCTTTCGAAAATGTTAAAAAGGACCTTGTTTGGAGAACGACAAAAAGATTCCTTTATTAACTTCTTATAAATAGTCAAACATGGGTATACATGACTTTAACCCATATTCTGTAAAATAGTTAGAGTTTTTTGAAATACATTTTTAAGAAAAATGGATGTGGATGATAAAGAGCTCCCAGTAGATAATTACGTAAAAAGAACCTCAGATAATGAAGAGATTGTGAAATAAACCCATACTTTGTACTTTTCCTTGGTTGAGGGTAGGTTAAGCTCCTATATAATGGAGAAATAATTGTTATTAAATTATACAAGAATCATATACATTAATATGATATTCTATATGATCTTTTTACATTGATTTGTTAATAATATCTTAGTATTATCCCCGTTTCGGGTGTTAACTTACTCATTTTCTTTTATATATTTTGTTACATAAGCCATGTTTGTTATGGATAGGTTGTAACTTATTCATATCCAGAATGATATCAAGTCCTTAAACATTATTTTTAATCATAAAATGAGAATTATAATTTCATGGATATGATGGGGAATGAATCTCATCGCGTTCATGGAGACGGTTGTCTGTACGTACGCACGAGCGACAATATCATTCTTTTAATATTAAAATAATATATAATTGGATGGTATATCATATATAAATAATAATTATCATTATATATTTATTATTTACATCATTTAAATATTATTATCATACCCATACAAATAATAATGTTTTTGAATAACAATTACACCACGACGTGGAGATGGTAAGCCGTATGTACGCACGTATGGTGACAAATCATTCAAAGGTTGGATAGAATACTGAATATGGATGTACCATATTTATAAAAACATCACAGTATATAGAAGATAATTGAGTTAATATTTTAGAATAGAAATTACAAATAAAGAAGAAGTTGAAGAAGAAAGGAACTTGAAATAGGGTGGTGAAAACATTACCTCATTTTCATATTCTTCCTTTTGATTTGATCAAAAGGGATCTGTAGGTTGCATTTATGATCAAACTAAGGCCTCTAGGATGAATTTAGGGAAATTTAGAGAGTATTTTGTCAGTGGTTTTTCTGAAACAAAAGGCTTTGAAGGTGGGAATAATTGGTTATAAGTTGTGTCCTTTTATAAAGGAGAGGAGGGGCTCTTTGTGAAAAACATAAAGTATTAATTTATAATAAATTGATATTTGGTTTATAATGGCTCCAATGTGGATTATTCAAAGTCTATGATGGGTATGTGTCTAAATAAGTTCAAAACGTAGATTTTAGACATGTTTGGGTCATTATATTAACCTTATCTTTTAGTTTTAACTCTTAGTTAATTAGATTGACATTTACCATGTCACTTTGTATTTTTATATTATATAGTTAATAAACGTACTATATACATACAAGATACCCCCAAGTGGTCCACTAATGATAAAAATATCATGATATAAGTCCTTTGGCAGAACCTTAGATTTTTAGGAATATAATATCAATTAATAATATAATACTTGTTTTAAAAACACATTTTGTCAATTTTGACAATATTTAATAATTGATTTTTGTTAAAGTCTTAACAACATTATTAATTCTAAAAAATATTTATTTAAGAAATACTAACATGTCATAGTAACCAATAAAATTCGTTTATGGCATAAAAACTTTCAAATTATATTTATTTTAACATTTATAATACTAATTATTTGATTCTTTCATTAATAAAGAAAATACTGCATCATTATTCTGTCATAAATAAATTTAATTATTAAATGTATAAAAATTATAAATAAAATACCCATATGTATGAAATTTTTTTATATTCATAATGAATATTTATATTCTAAATTATAACATATATAACCCTATGTAAAAATTGTTTCCCTAAAAGATATATGCTTATGTCATTTTTGTATTTACTTTAACTTAATTAATATAAAGTGTCATTATCACTTACAAGTGGATCCATGGGGTCCAAAAATCGACCCAAAGATTCCCATGGTCGGAAATGTATCAACCAATAACATTAGGACACGTTTTAGGGTAATTTATTATTATTATAATATTATTTTGTACCCTTATTTACCGGATTTACCCTTTAACCATGGTTAATACAATATTTACCGAAATAATTATTCAAAATGTCTAAAACTAAAAGTTATCTATTGACACAATTTGGACCTCCTAATTCTAAATATGGAATTTATTTTTCTAAATTCAAAACACGATAGTGGTAGGAAGTAATTTAAAATTAATTCCCGCTATTAAAAAAATGTGTTTTTATGAAATAATAACCATCAAAAGATTGACACTTGTTTATGTTCGGTTTAATTGTAAAATTATTTCCAATGACCAAAATTGTATTAAATGGTAAAAATATATTCTAAATATAATTTAAAACCACTCGTATTAATAATATCTTATTATTAATAATTTTGATTAAAAAAGTCGTTTTTAATTAAAATTTTGTAATTTTCACTATTCATCAAAATATAAAAGTTATCTGAAAAGTACCAAAATTTCACCCTAGTCTAATTTAAATATTCCAAATCCAAAAATGATGTCCATTTTGAGAGATAAAATTTATAAAATTTCAAAAATTGGGTATTACTATTCATAACAGCCAGTTTGATTGGTCATAGTGTGTAAGAATCTTGAAATTGCGTACTATGCATGCTATTGCGTTATTCAAAGGGAAATGTACTGTTGAAGCTTGGGTTGTTACATAAAAGTTCTAGGATATCATTAAATTTCATTAATTATTTTTTAGGGTAATAAAATGAGGTTTTTAAAACATTTTTGAATAATATAGACATAGAAAAATATACCCGATCAAAATAGAAATAATATCAGTTTTTTGTAACATTTCCTTACATGATTAAAGTTGAAAAGAGTTGAAAATTTTAAAGAAAAATTATAATATTAATTAATATCTATATTATACTAAAATATATGAATTTTAGGAAGTAAATACTATAAATTTCATTTAATTAAAAGAAAGAAATCCCCGTAGAATGAGATTGTAAAATAAATTCTTACATATTTGGTAACTTTTAAATTGTAACCCCATGGAACAGTAAACATGAATTGAAAATTTATTCATATAGAATAAATATATAATCATATTTAATACATAAAATAGTAAATATATGTAGCTTATAAAATTAAATAGGTGTATAATACCGTATATATCTCAATAGAGTTGAAATTGAGACGAAATCCCTTACCTCAGACTTCCCTTTAGTCAAAATTTATTTAAACTCACATATAATGGTTTTATGAAAGTTATTAATTTAAGATAAAACCATATTAATATTTATAATATCATATATGATCCGCTTTTAACATTTTATAAACCATTTTTAAAATACTTTCATTATTATCACTGTTTTGGATGTTAACTGCTTTATTTCTCATGCATGCTTTATCGTGGATGTTGTGGTCCATTAAATTTTCTTATAGTTACATCATGTAAAAAAATTTAATAAAAATATAAATTAGATATATATATTAAATATATATAGAGAGAGAGAGACATCCAAAAAAGTAGAGGTAAAAAAATGAATTTCACCATTCAAGGAGATGGTAGGTCATATATACCCATGAATGTTGCTTTCACTTTTAAATAGATGAAATGTAAGAATGGTAAATAATAATTCAAAATTATATGATAATTTTTATATTATAATAATCATATATATTCATTATGTCTATCCTTATTACCATCTATGTAAAGTAGAGATTAAAAACAGATGATTTGGCTTTTTGGAGGTGGTTGTCCACACATACACACAATAACTGTTATTATTTTCCAATGGACTGGAAGGTAATAAGGTAGATATGATATTATAACTCTAGAAAGATATTTTTCTTAAAAAATATTTTATATAATTATTAGTTCCATATTTATAACCATGATTGTAAAATGTTGATGAAAAACTAATTAAGCGATGTTTTCACTCTCTGTAGGATTGAAAATATGTGGAAGATGGTTGTAAAATAATCATAATAACATATATATTTATGATACATAATTTATTATTTTATAATGAACAACATATATTAATATTATTTATAAGAAAAAATACAATTGAAAATGATCGGTTAAGAGTTACACCTCTGTTTAGAATCCTCCTCTGGATTACACATTAAGCCTTAAATGGATGATATTCTTGAAATAAGATAAGATAAAAGACGTTTTTAAGAAATGTAGGAAGGTCTTATTTTATTTATTTACCTCAATATAAAGCTCAAAATGTTTGAGTAAAAGAGTTATCTTTTATAAGTTAGGGGAGGTACACTCTTGGAATTTCTTAAAGGTTTAATTTAATATTTATTCATTTTAAGGGAAAATTTGATGAAATTGATATAATTTGAATTTAATATATGGTTTAGTAGAAATAATAGAATATAGTAAACTTTTGATATGTTTTAGTTATGTTTTTACCCATATCTATTAGTTTTAACCCCATGTTAACCCTTTTGACAATTACTATAATATAAAATGAGTTCTACTCTTTAAGGGTCTTGAATAGTACCATAAAAGGATAATCATCCCATAAATAGAAAATGATTTTTATTTTAAACCATATCTAATTATATTTTATTAGTATAATATTTTTATTTATTTTAAATTATTTAATAAAATATTACTTATTATAAAATTTCCCTAATGTCATTTTTGAAACTAGTTGTTTAATTTGACATTGAAAAGGACATAACAATAAAAGAATTTAAAAACAATCATTTAAATATTTAATGTGTTTTTTATTTATTTTTTTAATTTTTGGTATGTTATAAATATTTAAGAAAATTATTTTATAGTTTTTAATATCATTTACTTAATTTTTTCACTACTTGCACATGCACTGTGTCAGCACTGCATAAGCATTTAAGATAATTATTAAATCTTAAAAAATTAAAAATAAATTACCCTGATAAAAAAATTAATTATTATTTCAAATAAACATAGAAAAGTTAATTTAAAAACTTTTTTTATTATCATGTCAAAATATTGAAGATATTAAAGTCAAGAGACTGACATTTTGTAGTTATTCTTTTCATAAAATAATATAATTGTTAATATCAAAGAAAAATGGCACTAAGGGGACATATGTTTTAGAATTATATGTTAATTTTATAACCACACTCATCCAATAGTATAAATTTATGTTTTATATAATTATTAAAATTTTATCACAAATCATTTTCCTTGTTTCACCCATTTTACACTTACCGAGGGGTCAAATATTTTTCATAGTTAGTCTTCACAATTGATGAAAATACAAGGGACCTATTCGAAACTTTTAAATATACAAATTATAAATATGGTATTCATTTTTCATGATTAAATTTATATAAGTGGAATAAATTAATCTTGTTATAATTTTTAAAACATAGGGAAAAAAGTTGTTAAAAAATCATTTTATCCATAAAAATTTACTAATATCAAAATCATAAAAACTTATTGACTAAAATTATATTTTTCAAAATAAAATTGATCATATGAAACTTTAATACCTACTAAAAATATAATGGTACTCTTAAATTATTTATTTACTGAAATTCAATTATGGTATTTAAGAAATTAGTATTTTTCATTTTTCATGTAAAAATCAACCATTTCGGAAAAATCCCAAAATTTCACCCTATTATTTACAAAATGAAATTAATTGAGTAAATATATATATATAAATTTAGTGTTTAGTTCTTAATCACATTCTTGAATAAATTTCTTTTTATTATGCTATTGTTTCTTTAAAAATAAAATATTACTATAATTGAAGCTCCAGTGTGCCACTTCATATACACATTATTTTTTTCCTTTTATAAAAATATTAAATAATATAATTTTATACTTATGAATTTATAATATTTATACTTTCAACTAAATATTCAATATTTATTTTGATGTATATTTAAAAAAAATTGTATATTATACTATGACTATTAAAGTACAACAATACTTATTAGAATATATAAACATAAATTATAAATTTAAAAAAAAATATATTTAAAAACATGATATTTAATTAACATTAATGATAAATAATTTTGACTAATTATAATATCATATTTTTATCATAATTATTATATAAATATATTATATCATAAATATGATCTTATATAGATGAAATTTAATTTATTAGAAAATATCAATATGTGTAGATGATTCTTACGACGCTTTAATAGAATATTTAACATGGTATCAGAATAAATTATTTCAGTTTTATCTAATATGTGAATTATATTTCATACATATTTTTTAAAATATCAAAAATATATTTTGGGGTACATTTGATACAAACCAAAACCTATTCAATAAAAGTTTTCTCAATTGATATTATGGTCGCCATAAAACATCTTGTTGGCCAAATATTTATCTTTAACATATATTTTCATTTACTTTAAGAAAAGAAATTGTAAAATTGTGTTAGGGGATATCAATATTTATAAATATGAGTTAATTATTTTTTATAATATCAAAAAAACCATGGAAATAATAATATAATATAATTTAGTGAAGTTGAATTATTTTTTACATGGTTATTTAAAATTGAAAAAATAAACTCATCCACTACATTGATCAATTTAAAAAAATTATCATTGTTTTTAATTTACAAAAAAAATCTTCAAAAAAATTGATCGAACATACACTGTATGCGTAATTTTGAAATGATATATAAAACTAACCAATTAGGTGGTATATATATAAAATAAATAAATAAAACATAAACCATTATATTTTATCATATTAGAGTGTTTGTTATTATAAAACATTTTAAAATCAAAAAATAAAATATAGAATTAAAATTATAAAATTAGAAGACATAGATGAGAATATTTGAAATTGGGATATATTTAAGGTTATAGTCATATATATTTCACTTTTTGAATCATTTCAATTAATTATATATAGATATAGATTTTAACACCCTTTATACATTATCCAAAATACATCGATTACTGTTATAAAAAATATGTTAAATACACTCAGAGGGGGGGGGGGGTGAATCAGTGTATGCCGGATTAAAAAAACACCCCCTTGGGATCCTGTTTCATTGTTAAAATACTATCATATCTATATTTCCCATATAAATGTATAAACATAAATTAAAGCATGAACGAGACATGAAAATTTTACTTGGTTCACCCTTATTAGGCTATGTCTGAGGAGAATATAAATATGCGTGAATATACCAAATTATCTAAAATTTAACTACTATTTAAAACGTTCTGAGTGTTCTAACTATATGTCTCGATTTATATCCAATAAAAATTTGAAACATCACTACTCTCTCACCTTATGTGTTCTCACTACTTCTGCAAATGATACCCCTTTGATTTCTTGAATCAATATGTTTTACAACTCATTTAGTATATCATTGAGTTCCACTTTCATCCACTTGATGAACACCCCATTACCATATAATTACTAGGAAACATCAATCTTTCATGAAAACATTGGTTATATTACATGTAATACAATAGAATCATGCGCAACATTTATTTTTTGTACCCAACTCTCCTTACGAAAAACATCTTTTGCGCACAACTCTTTTAGTATGCACCTCCTTTTGTGTGCAAATCCTATATGATTCAAATCACTATATTTCGCTAAGGGATGAGCTTATGAATAATGGGAATAGCCGCACATTTATTGGAATTTACATCCCTATTCATAATATTCTTACATTTCTTCCTCGGAACACATAATATTTTCCCAGAGCTCCTAAAACCATATGGGATGTTGCATTGAGTGTGTAACTCTCTTCCGCACTGATCACTACAACATTATTTCATATGTGTGAACGAACCACCTTTCATGAAAAATAAATATTTTTTGAAATTATTTCCTTTAAAATATTATGATTCATTGATCTAGAATCCTCAATTTTTCACAACACTGAAAAAATCCTTCACTTGTGTGCAACATTATATAAGAAAACTTTCTACTAACTCTGTAGTGTCTATTATTTTGTCTTGGATTATTTTCAACATAACTATGAAACAACCTCTATATAACTCCACAAATAACTATGGAAACATTCTTTTTCAACATACACTATCAAATGAAAAACATTGTAATTTTACATGGAGGTATTTTTTCCCAACAATTACTGTATTATTTTTAAATTTCTTAATTAGAAATTCAATATTCACAACTATAAATGGTTTAGTCATAAATGAGGAATTTATATAGAAATTGTGAAATTCATTAATATAATATTTAATTTATAAAAAATAAATAAATAATTTTAATTTATAAATAATAAAACAATTTATTTTCTGTAGTTTATGGTTAAGAAATATGAGTTTCTTATCATATAATATGATACTTTTATGGGATAACCTAGTGTAATTTTTCTGATTTGGACATTCCTTGTCCGAATTTAAATCAGATATTTTATATTTTACTTATTTTTTTCAAAAAAATGTAAAAATAAAATAAAATATATATATTTATAAAAAACGTGGTTTTTAATATATTGTAAAATATAATTATATTAGACATTTTACTAAAAATATAAAATTAAAATCATAAGTAAATTATATCATCTAAGGACTTATACTTCCTAACTACATTGACAAACAATAGTATATTAATCATTTTCATTATATTAATTAGATTAAAATAATAATATTACATAAATAAGAAATATTGGAAATCTTTAAATAATCAATAAATGTTGATGCATGGTAATCTGAGGTAGAAATTAATTTTTTAAAATATATTTTGAACTCTCTTAACTAAATATCAATTTATCTTATTTGGTATGGGTTGAATACGTATATTTTAATATTTAATGTTTTAATGATTTATAGTTCAATCCTTAATTAAAATTACATAGAAATATATTCACATATTATAAATTATATTTGGATGAAATTATTGGGGCCCTGAGAAACATGAATTGTCCTATTTATGATATTATAAATCTTCGATACTCATTTCATTACTATAAATTTAAAATATTTAAATTATTACTTTTTTCATCATGGTATTAAAATGTATTAAAATGTAAATTATATTTTAACTCTAATGTGTATTTTAAAATTATAAAACATGTCAAACAATTGGTTTTACTTCATGAGTTATAAATAAAAGATGATATAGATATAATTTGTGCCATTGTAGAGATTATTTCTGAAAGTGTATTTCATTTAAATTGTGTATTTATAGTGTATTATATTTATTTTCATTATATAAATTAAATATATATAAAGAATGTATAAATATTTTATATCACCGTCATTATAAATTATAATGATCTGATATTGGGCTTTAATCATTTGAAATTGTACTGCTACAAACCCCAAGAATGTTCTCCAATTCCAAGGTTCTTACAACAAACAACAAGGGTTTAAGCTAATCAATATTTAATTATTCAACATATTTTGAGACAAATCATGTTAAATATTTAATTTAGCCAAAAATTCATCGTGAATCATCAAAAAATAAATATTCTATCATTGAGAATCCAATACTTTATTTGAAGGAAATACTCTCTAGGTATGAAATAAAATGAATCACATTGAATATAAGATAAAATAACTTATGCATAGAATGAGGATTATAAGAATAATCTATCTTATAGTATATTTGAATCATTGAAGACAATTGATAGGAGTAAGAAGTATGAAACTGCTATTAATTTCTTGAGCCACATGTAGTATTGAGAAGTAGGTACATATTCCTACCCTATGATGTCTCAAAAAAATAAGGAGAATAGGTGAAAAATAAAGTTGATATTGATGTAGAATTTTTTATTATACATAGTAATTCAATGATGTATTTATTAAGGAATAATATATTATTACTTTTATGTAGTGATATTTGGATTAGAAAGGAACATATTTTTTAGAGTTCTGAAGGATAACCTTTAAATAATTAGAGTGATCTATAATAAAAATATCTTTTATTAATAGGAAAATAATTAGTTTTTAAGAATAATTTAAAGCTTCGAGAAGTTGATGATCCTCTCTTAAAGGTCTTAGATGATACTAGACAACCTTCCAAGTGTAGTGAAAATACATTGGGAAAATATGACACCTTCCCACCCCATATATTCATTTTAGAGTGTTTGATACCTACAAACACATTTTTGAACACTACAATTGATTAATTATGACACGTGTCTCAGCTTAGACATGAAAACCCTGAGGGGTAGATTTCCACTTTGGGGTTGAACCCTATATAACCCTTATATGGTGATGTTTTGGATTTTTTTTTTCATTTTTTGGTTATTTTTTATGGTGAATTTATAGATTCATACTTCTTAAAAATATATATACGTTCAAATAAAAAGCATGGATAATTTAAAAGTGTTCAAATATTTTTTTTAAACATGTCACCTTATTCACCACACTCTTAGATAACTACAAATATCCCCAGTAACTTAAATTAGTATTAGAGTTAACTAGGTTTCATCTATATGGATAGAATTTTTTCCCTAGTTGTTTTTATTATTATTACATAAATATAATATTTTAAGATAATTCATAGTTCCTTTAAATGGAAAATAAAATCCACATTAGTATTAGTACAAACATGGAGGTTTTATCTAAAACCATAAAGAAGATATTTAAGAAATATGCAATGAATATGTGGATCTCTTGAAAATAAATAGGTGTTAAACACTATATGAATATTGTCAAAGTGGTATCTTATATGATGAATTTTTAAATGATTACTATATTTTTGAATTAATATCAAGCTGTTCAGAGTATACAAAGAGTGTGTACATTAAATCTGTTGAAGATATATACATTAAAATGAAATATTGCATGAATAAAGTTTATATTGTTGTTGTAACCAATATATTTAGGTTTAATAAGTGACGAATTTATGTGAAATGACAAATAGTGATTGAATAATAATATATAAATAATTAAATAACTGAGAAGTTATTAAAGTGAAATATATCACTCAACTTATTGATGCTATAGAATAAACTTATCACTTTATAATAAAATCCTTCATCATATTTTAAATAATTGTGTAAATAAAGTGTTAATAAATCTATGAATAAGATAGTATTATAAGATTATGTTCATTAATTGAAAGATCTATACATAACCCATATAAATATAAATGATTTTAGTTATAAATTAAATAAAAGATAGTAAATAAGCTTGTCAACTCTAAAAAATAAGAAATCCTGATTCATAAAGGCCATATTAACAAGAAAAAGGAAAAATTCAAGGATGTGGTTTAATTACTTAAAGATGCAAATAAGTTTCTAAATTTAGAATCTATTAAGTTGGAAGTTTTGATTATAAATATAGAAAATATATAAGCAGAATATTGACTGACTATTGAGAATATAAGTGCTTCCATAAGATTTTTTAATAATATTTTTATACATTAAAAGAATCACATTGGTGGAAAATAATATTTTAATTATCTATTGATCAAGGTTTAATACGATCTCTAAATAAGGTAACCTGTGACCTAAATATTATTTTTATATAAATTCTATTTTATCTTCTAGTATAAGCTAAAATTTAAAATTTAGATATACATATGTGAATATAAATTACAATAAATTCCCAAATACATGATGGGTGTATGTAAGAATATTGGAGAAGAGAAATTTCATAAATAATGATAAAAATCAGTGTTGTTCATTTTATAAACAAAACAAGTTCACAAGTTGTCCAGAATAGAATACAAAAAAGGAAATTAAGTTTCATTTGTAACTATTGGTACTATTAGAGGTTTATATATATAGCCATTAAATATTTGAACATCATATCAATACATGGAAATTATATAAGTCCAATATTAAGGGGGATAAAAATTAATATAATAAAATAACACATAAGAAGTTAAATCGATCCACCATGAACAATATTAAAATTCTAAAAAATATCTATTAGATTTTAATCATAAGAGGTCTTTATGATAATGAGTGCTGGTATAAACCTAATAATCACATTTTTTATAAAGATAGAAAGAAAAGACTACAAAATTTTTGGATAGATGGAAGAAAATATGAGTTTACCTTAGTATAAAAGTGTATTTTTTTGATAAACTTATACCATAGATAAGTGCGGAAAATGTTTTAACACTATTAAAGAAGATATTAATATACTATAGAATGAATGGACATGATATGGATCATTGTGATAAAACCCTGATGTTAAATGAAAAATAATGTAAGTTGGATCGTAAAAAGGAATGAATCCACGAAAAGAATAATAGGATTGGTTTGGTGGATGAAATCTATGAATATGAAACTAAATATCATTAGAGGTTTTAAAATATGTGCGATATAAATAATTCTTAACAAACTATGTATAAAGTGTAAATAATATGAAGATACTCTTAATAATTTCATGTCATGGATACTAGGATAAATTGACTTATCAAAAAAATGTTAAATAACTAGTATATTAATTAACTATGAAATTTACACTATGATATTTTGTGAAATATTTTTTATGAATTATTTTAATCTATTCGATTTTATTCATTTTACACAACACTGAATGTAAATTTTGTTATATGAAAGTAATAATTTTGGATGGAATTATAAAAAACACCAAGTTAATACTAAACTACATGAAAAATTAGACTAGCTTAATGTACATGTAACACTATATTTGGCATGTGTTACACATAATACTGATTCCCTTCGATAACTTATGTTATAGGCAAGCCTGTGTTTTACCGAACAATAATATACTATTAATATTATTATTTAAATATTAATTTAGTTATCACCAAGCCATTGGAACGAAAGATATGAATTAATTTGAATAAATTATGGAAATATGGTTTAAACATTTATATAAAATCAATACTTTGGTTATCATTTAGTTATAAATGAATTTAAGAAATATTTTACAATAATGAAATTCCTTTTCAAAGAAAATTATTTTTTTATACAAATATTTTTTATCTTCATAAATTCAAAAATAAATTTCTGCCTTTTTTTAGTAAAATTTATATATTATATATTAAATAATTATTTTACACTCAACCATATATTTTATAGTCATAATATAAGACCAATTCAAATTTTATAAATATAATAATGTAATTTTATAAAAGATAATTTTACTGCCTTTTAATGGAAATCCCATTTTAAACAAAATTTAAGAAAATTTTATAATTTTTATTTTTCACAATAAAATTTACTTTTTAAATTTTAATAAAAAATTACTTTGGATGAATTTTTTGTACCTCTCTGAGACGTGTTTTGTTTTGATGAATAGTGAAAAATTCTATTTTTTAATTCCAAATTTATTTTACATATAATTTATTTATATCAATAGATTATATTTTAATTTGGTTTTAAAGTATAATTAGATCAATTATACGTCAATTAATCTAATTTATGACCTTTAAAAAATTTTAAATTGAAACTGTATATAAATACATTTCAAATTTTTTGGCATTTTTACTTTAAAACCCCATCATCTCATCCTGTGTATGTGATTAATTTTAAATCAATTTATCCAATTTTATGATTATAATTTGGAAAATTGGATTAAATATTTGGGAAGAAATATTTTTTATTGTCTAATAAGTTCAAATAAGTTATTGACAAAAAAGGTCAGTGAATGTAATTTAAAATAATTATTGTGTTTAAAGAAAAAACGAGCTTAATTAAGGACTAGATTTAGAATATATGGTGTAAAAATGACACTGAACATGTCTAAAATTAATATTTTTTCATATTTGTACAATTAATACTATATGTATCTATAAGGGTTTATTTTTATTCCTTGGGGGACAATTAAAACATGGGGAGCACTAAAATCTTTTCAAGATTACCTAATGTGTCATTTTCCACACTTATAAAAGGCCTCCCATCCTCCTCTAATAACATCCCTAAATCCATTTTTGATCATCCATAACCTACAAAACTAAACTCCAAACTTCCCTATCTTCATTATAGAGGCCTCACTTTGGGTAGAAAGATAACCAAGGAATACATTTTGTGAAAACCAAAAGTAATTACCCCAAGAATATGTAACATCCTTCATCAAACACTTTCATTTTATTTCTTTATTCACCCACTCAATTTTTATTATTTCTTGATTGTATAAATAAATAAGTATCCTCAATATACTGAGAGTTTTTTATGTCATGGGTTTGATCTAAAATCACACACACTTCCATCAAATAGGATACACAATCATTATTCCTATGTACGAAGGACTACCTCCTCACAAACTAATGTGATTCATTCTTCCATTTACACCTTTTAAGGTTGAGAATAATAATTAAATTTATATTAATATTTGATATATATGATATGTATAATATATTTTTTCTTATTTAGTTATTTTATAACACATACCTTCACGAATTCCATTATGATTAAATATGATAACTTCATTTGGGGATGTGTGGACAACTACCTTCTCCAAGTGGTGTGATTCAGTCACACTTCCCATAGATTTTATTAAGGATGGTTTTAGTGAACATATATGTTATATATGATATAATAATTCTACTATAATAGTATTATATATGTACATATATTTTATTTACATTAATTCTCTCAATATGACAAGAAGACATAAACTACGTTCATGCGTACGTATGACATACTATCTACCTGAATTGTGTATTCCATTTCATGTTTATATGTATCATATATTAGTAGTAAATTTTATATACTGAATATATTTTATATTTATATAATTTTTTAAAATATATAAAAAATTAAATCATGATCTATGTAATATAATCAAGGATAACAAGTCCAAACATATAAGAAAAACAAAATTATTATTAACCAAATCATAACCTAAAAATCCAATTATTAATAAATGTGTATTATTAGTTCATAATTAAATCATATACAGAATTATAAATAATAATATTTTAATTTGGTAGATATTTAATAAAATTATATTTATTATGAAGGAGTTTTTAACATGTATAAAAAATTTAATGAATAAGGTAATGTTTTTCTCATCTCACTTTTTAAATCCTTGAGATACATAACACATTCACCACTTGTTTATTTTGTGTAGTGTATATATTAACCAAAAATACATTCAATGATACTTATTCTTAAATTATTGGTATTTACAAAACCATTTTATGATCTCTATTTCATGGGTTTTACATTTCAAAAGTTACCAAATCATTAATTTAACTTTGTCACAATTTTCCTTCTTTGAGACACACGTTTTTCTATTCACTTATATTCATTTACATGGTGTATATACTATACCATTGACACATTATATAATGAATATTATTGTCTTATTGATATTATAAACCTAATGTAATTTCATTCCCTCATTGGGATTATTATTTAATATTACCAATGTGGTAAGAGTTTTTTGTTACAATATCTTCTTTTTCCAGGATTGTTTACGATTATTCTTCCACTATGAAATATTAAAAACCATATCTCAATAACTCTAAAAAAGTTTATTATACTCTTATCATTTATGATATCTATATTTATTGTTAAAAAAATAAAATATTTTTTAATTAATATAATTAATAAAGTGTTATTATGAAAATTCGACCTTATCTCTCTATTCAGTTAGAAATTTGTTTTTTTAAACCATATTTTATAGAAATGGTTTTCAAATTGTTTTCATTAATTTTTCATAATGATTAAAATAATTTTCAATGAAAAGGTCTTTCAAAATATTTTCAAGCTTCCTTTAAAGGATTTCAATTATATTTTCAATGAATAACATTTCCAAAATGATTTATATTTTAAAAAGTATTTTTTTTCAAAGTAGAAATGATATTTTCCTCAATAAATGTTTTAAACGATCCTTTAAAAATTATTTTCCATCTACGATTAAATACATTGATATACTTTATGATTTATTGGAGACGTAATATAAGAACACCATTAATATAATTTATTTTAAGGGTTTATATTAGTATGACTAGTTTTCTATTATACTTGTTTCTATTCCACTAGTTATACTTTGATAATTTGATTCTGAAACCTTATTCATTTCATGAGTATATTATGAAATAATTATAAAACTACTATCTTTATCACATGTTATATTTTGAGGAAATTTTTATAATACCTATTTCATTTATTGGGTTATGATATGTTTATTATGAAACTCATAATTTTTATGGGTCATGATATGATTAATGTTTTGTTATATTCTTCAACATGATAGTATGATTTCATTATGTGATGTTTGGGTCCTATATATCCATCCAATTACTTATAAATATATATATATATGAGGAGAATGATAGGTATAGAACAATGACTGAACTCAGTTCAGTATGATAGGGCCAAAATGAGGAGTGAATTCAGTTTTGTAGTACAGAGCTGGACCGGTAAGTGAAGCTGATATATTAATAATGGTATGAAATGGAATGTGGACCCAGTTTATTAATAAAATACTTTAATGGGAAGTGAACTTGAGTGTGTAATACAGGGATGGAACGGGAAGTGAACCAAGTTCAGAAATACATGGCATGAATTGGTAGTGAACCCGGTTAATTAATACAAGGTTATAACAGGCAGTGAACCATATTCAAAGATACAAGGCTATAATGGGAAGTGAACACAGTTCAATAATAAAGGGCTAGAACAAGGAGTGAACCCAATTCAGTGAAGGAATTTTTCCCCTAATATGGTCTTGGAAGAAATATTTAACAACTATTTAAATCACTTTATATTCCTGCCACAATCCCATGTCTTATCCATATGTTATGATTTCATGGATTATTATATCTGTTAATTTTTGATTCATATCATATATTATTTCCATCCTTATTCCATTACTTTATAGTATTTTATTCAAAGAAGTTAATTTTTTCATACTTTTGTTTTAAACAAGTGAAATATTATTAATATAGGGTAACATGGAATATAAATTCGACTATAAATTGACATTTCAAAGTTAGATGATTTATCTTCATCATTATATTTTTTTAATTTTTAGGGAATAAATAATTAAAATAAATTCTTTTCACAATGATGATGTAGTAATTGTTTAATTAAGGAAAATATCAAATAAATTATGATAATAATATTGAAATAAATAAAATTTGATTTAATTAATTTAATCCCTGAATTTTATGGATGAAATTTTTGTGTTACAAATATTTTAAAACAGTCGGTTTGAATATATCATGTTTTTTCTGATATTTTAAGAAATTCAAGAAATCAATAGTGTAAAACTAGAAACTAATGGTATTTTAAAATGGAAAATATGTTATTAAATGATAAAAAATTTCTAAAAAACTTATATTCATACAACATATTTGGATAAGTCATGAAATTTCATAAATGACTCATTTATTGGTTGTTTGACATGTTATAGTAGATATATTGACCATAAAAGTGTGAATTACATGATAACACACGAAGAGTTAAATGGGTAAATGAGGGTTGAATAAAAAATATAAGGATTAAAGAAATAAAAAAACCTATCTAATTTTTATTTGACATATTGATTTTGACCCACCCTAATAATACCATCTAAATAACTAAATTTGGATTCCCTTGTCATATAAAGTTAATTTATATTAATTTAATAATTAAAAAATTCCAACAGTGCCCCTCCCCTCTATTATAAAAGGGCACCACTTATTATCATTTCTTCACACTTAAAAACCAATTTGCTTCAGGCTATATCCACCTAAATCACATCCTATAATCCCCAATAAAAATATTGAGGCCTTATTTCTAGATTAATATCTACCTTACATGTGTTAAGTTGATAATAAAAAGAAATTTCTAAAAAAAGAGGTATCATTTTTAATTAGGCGGTCTTGTTTTATTTTTCTTCCACTTATGTAAATTATTATTAAAAAATGATTAAATAATAACTCTAGTATCCCCAATATAATAAGACGTTATTTTGTTAATAAAATCTCCTAAATCCAATTATAATTCTATACAACGAGGAAATAATTAATCATTTATACATATGTTTGAACTATCACATCCATGAACTGATATAATTCGTTTTCCATCATCATCTCTCATGAGTGGTTATAATGATAAAATTAATGTTTATATATATGATATTTATGAAATTTTTATTTTATAAGATAATAATATATGAATAAAAATCTTACTTTCCATGTACATAAAAATGATAATGTCGTTCCTGCGTACATGTGAACTATCTTCTCCATAAAGATATATGATTTGGTTTTAGTCACCACATCACATTAAAAATATATATACATATATTTAAATTATAAATATTATATTAATTATATTATTAAAATAATGTAAAAATAAAATAATATTTAACTACTTGACATAATGATTATTGAAAATTGTAAATGTTATTAATGCATAAGTAAGACTTACCATTTCCATGATTGTAATATAGTCCATTATTCAGATCCATATGTAATGGATGGATTTATAATTATAATTACAATATTAAATTGATTATTATTTTATGAATATTATTCTATAGATGATGTAATAATGATCACTTTTGACATTAGATATCCAACCAGTTTCATTTTGGGCTCATGTATCGAATATCATCAAAACATCCGATGTGAAATCAAATAATTAAGTAATTGTTATAACAAGGTAATAAGTGATATAAAAAGGAATAATAAACATTAAAAGGTTTCCCATAAATGTAAATAATTATCATATGTTTATTATTACATATGATTAAAAACATACGTGAAGAATCAAATATTAGGTAGGGGAATTTGTCTCAACATCATTTCATCGAGGCATAATTTGATGTTATACACCACCATATTTTACGAGGTTTATAAACAACCCATTTGAATTGTAATTTATCTAAAAGGATTTCAAAAAGTAATATTTTTATTTTTTCTATATAGATCATTTTAATTTCTTTACAAATTAAAAATTGAATGTTATTTTTTAATATATATATATATATATATAGAAAATGGCTTTTACACCATGGTGAAAAGTATTTGATATTTGGATTCCTCTACAATCCATCATTTTTTTAAAATGAAAATAAATCCATTTTTATTTTTTAGGTATTTTGGTATTGAGAATGGTTTTGAAAATGGATATATTATTTCAATATCTTGAAATTTTTTCTTATGATTGCAAATGAACTTTTAAGGGTGAAATATTGATAAAGGAAATCTTTTATATGGTATGATTATATAATGGTACTTGGAAAATTTGATAGGTGGTTACATGATAAACCAATTATTGGTGGTTTGTTGATAAAACTATTATGGGTGGTCACATTATAACCTCAAATTAATTTTTCATGAAAGTAAACCATATGGTTATTTTATTTAGTAAGAGTGACATGTATGGAAGTTGGCCACATGGTTATTCCATATAAGTATAATTATGAAACAAGTTTCCTTTATGTGTTATCTTTTATTTCTATCGTTTTCATTGTAGTATTTTGATCTGAAAAAGTGTATACAATGAGCATATATTCAATGGAATGTATTTACTACTTTTTAAGGGTGAGTTTTTTTTACATTATGATAAAGTATTCAAGGGTTTTCATGTTTTCACAAAGGAAAGAGTTTTTCTTATTTTTTTCCCTTACTAATGTTTTTATGATCATACCATGTTTTAAATTGTATTCACGTGATTTAAGGGAGAATTTAGTTAAGTATGGGATTATGGAAAAAATTATAACAATTGAATGTGAAAAAAAACCATGTTTCATTTTAAATGTTTTTGTTCTGTGAGAGAAATTGATATTGAGTAGAAGTGTCAACATTATAATATTAGAGTTTTATGTATGAATTATGGCCTTATTATATAAAACTATAAACCTAAAAATATACTCAAAGAGAAATAAATTAAATTCTTTATCTAACTCAAGATTATGAAATTTTTTAAGGTTGTGGACTTATATATAAGATCATGTCATGATAGTTGGAATAAAAAGAAAGTTTAAATCATCCTTTGGAAAATAGGATGAGATATCTATATAGAGATCCATAGGGATATTTAAAAGAATATTTCTAGGTATATTTCTAAGGTTAATTCTAAAAATGAGTTAAATTGTAGTAAAATTTCATTGAATTTTTATAAAGGATAGAGTGAGTGGTTTCTTAATAATAAACCCCTACTCAGATAAAAAAACTGGATGTGGCTATTACATAGATTTACATCAGGGTAAGAGACCAAAAAAGCCACTATTTTGATAGTGTCGATTGGGAACTGGTACATGACAACAGGCCTTGCTGCATAATTTGTTTAACACTCTTGGGAGATATTCTTTGGGAATTAAAAAACTCTTTACAAACCAACATTAAGGATTCAAATAGAATATGATTATGAATAACCGAGTATAAACTTAAGGTGTAATGTATTAAATAATTATGTGTCATTATTTAGACATATTATAAGTTATTTTTCATGATTATGTGGTTTTCAGATTTGATAAGTGTTTCTCACACTAGGCTTTATTGTTTAGTAAAATGTGGGAAATAGAATGAAATTAGTTAAAATTGAATGTTTCATATGTGGATAGTAGGAGCATTATAAAATTGTGTTCCTAAGTTGAAAAATCATGAAGAGAATCACAAATTGGCATGAGTATTGGTTATACTATTCTTGATAAAGGGAGCACAAATGACATGTGAAATGTATGGGATGTTTTAACAATACTATTTATATTAAAAGATAGAATAATGATTATATTACGATTGAGTAATGTTAATATATGATTTATATTTCATATTATATGATGGGTTATTATGGAATAATATTATAAAGCCTACTTAAGGGTTTGAGAAAATAACTTTGACGATTGAAGTGTACCGATTTGTGAGTTCAAAGATTTTGTTATAAGAATCATGAAATATATAAGTTTTTTCAGTATAAGTTTATCATCAAGGATTCAAAAGGATATTTTTATTTGTGATGATGAATTAGAAAAGTGTTATTGTGATTATGGTAAGGTAAACCTTTATGTGTTCATGATGTTGAGAAAATTGTGTTTAACTTGGATCAAGAATTTTTTTATTTGGATAAATTAAATTGGATAGTATCAATAACCTTAGAACTGATAAATCATTAGTTGAAAAAGTGTTCTATGATATCATGGTTTAAGTTTAATTTTTTTTTTGAATTTTATTAATATATTGATCACTATTTGGAATAGTAAAGATAAATTTTTTTAATACGGTTGTATAGTAATTCATGTTTTTACCATGTTTCAAGATTAAACATGATAAAGGTATTTACATGTTTGGTTTGTGAAAAACAAGAGCTAATTTATGATATATAGTGGATCAATGTTTGGTTTTTTTAGGGAAATTTTGAAAAATTCCTTCTAATGTTATGGAATTTCATATTTTTGAAGGGTTTTAATATTAACCATTTATGGTAAGGTTACGTTAAACTTTGGATGAATTTTGTGAGATTAAATTTTTATATCACAATATAAAGATATATATATATATATATTGGATAAAATATTGTTAACACTTTTTTTTGTTGGTAAATGAAGATAGACAGAATGAATTATCATGGATGTCATGATCTGTTAGTTCTTTAGGAATGAAAAATTAACCTTCCTTTTTAGAGTAAGATGTCAAGTGGAAACTGGCCATAACACGACCAAAGGGTGATATTTTTCTTATGAAATGGAATGAATTCAATTAAATATATCATTTTTGTGAAAAAACAATCCAACTTTTGGAAGATTTCCTTGAAATGAAATTTTATCATATTAGCATCATTTTTTATTATATCAATTACCTCTTTCATGCGTCTTCAGTTAATGATTTTGTGATTATTAACTCTCTCTAGATCACTCACATTATTGTGATCATTGATACTTATAAATATCCAAAATTATTTATGATTTTCTCCCTTGTATGTGTTTTCTCTTACCACCTATATTATCCTCTGTGGAAACCTAGTTATGTTTTACTTTGGATAACCCTTATCTATTAAGCTTTCCATTTTTAAAATAATTTTCATTATTCATTTTTATGATGTGCATTTCTATGAAGATAACTTCCATGTGTTATAACATTGATAACCTAGAAGAATTTTTTTGGAAAAATTAATTTTAATTGGGTATAATGTAATACCATAATATTTTTTAAATATATTTTTCCAAATTAATTAAATCAATTCTATATTTTTATTTTCAAACAACAATGAATGTAGCATTTATTATATGAAATAATGGAGTTTAGCCTACATAAAATGTAACACAATATTAATATTTAACTACACACTATATTTGAATTAGATTTTGGTACTCGAAAAACTATGTTTGTACTATGTTACACACAATACCGCGTCCCTTTGATAACTTGTATTACATGAAAGATTGAGTTTTACAAAACTACATTATACTATAAATATTATTATTAATATATTGTTAAAATTATCACATAGCCATTAGAATTTAATATATTAATGTGATTGAATAAAATCTGAATCTATGGTTTACACATGTATATAAAATGAATCTTTTGGTTAGAAATAATTAGTAATGAAAGTAAGAACTACTTGAGAATAAAGAAATCAATTTTCTAAGAAAACTATTTTTCTATGTAAAAAAATCATTTTATCCCAATAAATTAAACAAACCAATTTTTATGAATATTTTTAATAAAATTTATATATTATATACTTACTAAATATTTTTGACAATCATCCAATATATTTTATAGGCATAATTTAAGAATAATTAAAATTTTATTAATAAAAATATGTATTTGAATAAAAGATAATTACACTTCCTTTTCATGGAGAACCCATTTTAAATAAATTTTTTTAAATTTTTTTAATTTTTATTTTAAAAAATAAACATCATTTTTTAAAATAGTAAATCAAAATTCAATTTGGGTGAATTTTTTTCGGAGAAGTCTAATGTTTTGATGAATAATGAAACATACTGAATTATAATGAAAAATAATTTTTCATTTAATTTATTTATATAGTTGAATTATATTTTAATTTGATTTTTAAGTATAATTATATAAATTATACATAAAATAATACAATTTATTTCCTTACAACAAATCTAACATTGAAATTGGATTTAAAAATATTTCATGTTTTCAGACTTTTTCACTTTAAAAACTCGTTATCTCATCTCGTATGAAGTATTTATTTTAAATTAAATTTTTACAATTTTACGATTTGAACCTAGAAAAATAGATTCCATATTTGGAATAAGAATAATTTATAATTTCTAGAAATGTAAAATTATTTTTTAAGAAAATATATTTCTAAAAGTAGTTATAATGTATTACAACTATTAAGGTAAAAACGAGATTAATTAATGACTAAACATAGAATATAAAGTGTAAAAATGACCCTGGACTTTTCTAAAAATTATTATTTCTCAATATTTATACATTTAAATATCTATTTATAATGGTATATTTTTAAAACATGGGGGAAAAGTAAAATTAAGGGAGCACTCAAATATTTTCAAGAATCCTAAACATGTCATTTTCACAACTTATAAAAGGATATTATCATCCTCCTCTCATCTCACCTCTCATGAAATTTTAGTTCATACAAAACCTATAAAAATCAACTCCAATAATACCTCCCCTAATTCTATAGGCCTTACTTTGGAATGAAATCCAAACAAGGAATCTCTTTGGTGCTAACAAAAATAAATTACCCAAAGAAGAGGTAACATCCTTCAATAAGAACTTCATTTTATTTCTTTCTTCACCCCATTAATTATTATTAGTATATGATTATATAAAAACATAAATATAATCAATATACTAACACGTTTTTATGTTGAGGTCTCTACCAAACTTCACACACAATTCCATCAAATGGGTTACACAATCATCATTTCTATGTACAGAGGACTATTGCGTCACGAACTGATGTCATTCATTCTTCCTTTTCCCACATTTAAAGGTCAATAATAATGATTTAATTTATATTTTTTTATGATATAAATTATATTTATTATGTGTTTATTATTAGGTAACTATTATATAATGCATACCATCATTCATTACATTTTTTGTAAATACGATAACTTTTTTTTTTGGACATGTGGACTATCGCCTCTTCAAAGCGATGTGATTCTGTAACACTTTATATGGAGTGTAATACGGATAGGTTTAGTGAATTTATATGATATATGTGACGTAATAATTATATTATAATAATATTATATATATATGTACATATATTTTATTTTATTTCTTTCTTTTATTATCACTAGAAAACATAAACATCGTTCATGTGTACATATGGCCCACTGTCTCCATGAACAGTGTATTTCATTTAAAATTTACATCATTTATATATTAGAATAAATATTTATATAATCAATATATGTTATTTTTATAACATTTTTTACATTATAGAAATAAGTAAATCATGATCTAAGTATGAGGACGAAGGATCACTAGTCAAATCCTATACGAAAAACAAAGCAGATGTTAACCGAAACATAACTAAACCAAAAATAGTTAATAAATGGGTAGTATAAAGTCATAATAAAATAATATATAATAATATATATAATTATATGGTTATTTTTAATATTTATAATAAACATATATTTATTATATTGGAGTTCTGAATGCGTATAAAGAAATTCATGAATTAATTTAATGATTTTGTTATCTCACTTCTTATATCAGTGAGATGCATATAATTTACACACTTATTTATTTTGTATGGTGTATAAATTTAACATTAATGTATACTATTATAAATATACATAAATTTATGGTTACTTAAATATCTATTTTATGATCTCTCTTTCATGGCGTTTACGTTTCAAAAGTCATCAAATCAGTAAGGTAATTTTGGCTCAACTTTTCTTCTTTGAGAAAAATGTTTTTTCAATACTCCTATATTTTTTTTGAGATGTATGTAAATATAATTTTTACATGTTACATAATGAATATTATTATTTTCATGAAATTATAAGATTCATTAATTTTATTCTCTCTTGCGGATTAATATTTAATGTTACTGATGTGGTAAGAGGTTATTGCAATAATCTAATCGTTTATCGAGATTGTTTATGACCATGATTACATTGTTGAAATATTATAAACCATATATGAAGAAATATAAATAATTGTATTCTCCTATAGTTATATATTTTATAAAAATTTATGTTTACCATTTTTCACTCTTTGGTAGTTAAGCTAATTACGAAAGTGTTTTTAAGAAAATGTGGCATTATTTCTCTATCCAGATAGAATGTTTTTTATTCAAAACCACGATTTCTAAAAATGAAATGAAATTTTTTTTCATTAATTTTATATAATGTTTCAAATTATTTTCAAAGAAAGAGGTTTTATATTTTTTTCAAGATTCCATTATAAGTTTTGAAGGACATTTTCAATGAAAATGTACTTCAAATTAATTTATGTTCTAAAAAGTGGGGTTTTCAAAGAAGAAATTATATTTTCCCCAAGAAATGTTTTAAATGGTCCTTTAAAAATTATTTTCCATCCATGATGAAATCCATTATTATTATTTTTTCTTTATCATGGATAATATCTATGGAAACTTCTAATATTAATTCTTTGAATGGTTTATGTTAAGATGATAAGTTTTTTATGAATCATGTTTCTCTTCTACATGTTAAACCATGATAAAATGATTTTGAAAACTGTTTCCTTTAATAAATTGTTCTATAATGAAATGATTACTAAACTAGAATCTTTTTTACAAGTAATGATATGATCATATTTTTATAATACCCACTTCATTTCATGGGATATGATACAATGTTTATGAAGCCCATCTCTTTTTATAGTTCATGATATGATGAATGATTTGTTATCTTGTGAATGAAGAATTTATTATTTAATTATGTGATTGGGGGGATATATATATCCCTAAAATTCATTTGGTAATGTTTTATATATCATTATTATGATAGGGATTGAATGAGGAGTGAACTCGATTCAGTATGACAGGGATAAAATGGGGAGTTAATTTGGTTCACCAATACAGTGATGAAACAGGAAGTGAACATGGTTCAATAATACAAGAATGGAATGAGAAGTGAAACAATTTTACTAATATAGGTATAGAATGTTAAGTGATCTAGGTTCAGAAATACAAAATTTGAATAATAAGTGAACCCAATTCAGTAATTCAAGGATGAAACCTGAAGTGACTCGATTCATTAATACTGAGATGTAATGTGATGTGAACCTAGTTCAATAATACAGAGATGTAAAAGCATATAAACCCAGTTATGTAATACAGGGGTGGAATGGGGAGTGAATATGGTTTAGTGGAGAACTTTGTCCACTATAATCATCTTTTAACTTCTCTTTGTCTTATACAGTAATCATTTTATATGTCTACCACAATCCCCTGTCTTATTCCTATGTTATGATTTTATGGATTATGATCACGATTAACTTGTGGATGATGTCTTATGAACTGAAAATATTTTTTACAAGACTCTTGATTATGATATTAGATATTCAATTTATTATCTTCTAATAAAACAAACATGTTCGCATACCCGTATGCTAATGATTATGCTTACATATCACCTTGTTTACACTTACTGTGCATTTGAGATCACTCTATTATTATATTTCCATTCCCCAGGTTATTAAGAAAGGTTTTAGGTAGGAATACTAAGGGAGAATATATTTATGGGAGATATTTAAGATCTTTCACCAAACAAGAAGAACGTGATCCACATTTTAAAAAACACTAATCATTTATGGCCTTCACAAATGTATTTTCGTAATGTGCTGACTATTTATCTAAAATGATGTTTCACATGCTGAAAATTGTCACAACATAGTTAGGGATTTCACTATTCTAAGAATATTGAACGTGAAAGGTAATTATCCTCGGCCTCTCAAAACCATATAAGTCTTCTGGTTACCTCCTTTAGTAGGCTAGATTAAATGCAAATCGGATGGAGCCTCGAGAGGTAATCCAGGTCCTTCTAGTTATGGTTTTGTATTCAAGAATCATGATGGTGACTTTATGAATGGGGGTCATGGTACGTGTGGACTGGCCACGACTCTTGAAGTAGAGATTATGGATCTCATCAAAGTAGTTTATTTTTCTCAATGAAAAAATTGGACGGATATCTTGTTTGAAAGTTATTCCGTCATAGTTGTTCAAGTGATTCAAGTGGGTCAAATTCACTTGGCTTGGAATCTTACTTTTAAAAGAATGATCTACCTCAACATACTTGCTTCAATGCATTATTTTATTACACATGTCTACCAGGAATCCAATCAACATGTTGATTGCCTTGAAAACATGGGAGCCTCAGGTGACACTTGCACCTATCAATCCAATACTCCTCGTGAGTTTCTCCCTACACTTTACAGAGATAAATGTAAAATTACATGCTTCATACTTTTGTAACCCATGTTTCTTTTCTTTAGTTATATGAACCATTTTTTCTTTCTCTTTTAAAAAAATCTAAAATGATGTAATATATATGTATTATAATCCTAGTTCGCAATAAATAATTCTTCTATTAACAATAATTACACACATAATATTGATGAGTATATATATAAGGAATTTTTAAACATTTGAACAACATAGTTGAAATTGGTTAAAAATATGAATAGAGTAATATAAAATTTAAATGATATTATAGGTAAAGCTAAAAATATTATTCCATCCAAGAAGAAATATATAAATAATTATAATACCATGCATTCAATGAAGTTCGAAAAATGGAAAACCAAAGGAGTTAAAAACAAGGAGAGTTCTCACTAAATTAGAGACTAGAGGACAATAATTTATTTGATGATAATTATGTATCATACATCTAGATTTTATTAAGGTGATGATGAATAAATCACATTATTCAAAGTTTTTTTTTCATGTAGGTAATGAAATGTGGTATATAAAAGTAGAAATCTAGATCGTTGTTGTAATTTTTACACAATAAGAGTAGCCATCCATCATGTAGTGAATGATTATTTAGTGAAACATTTAATGGTGGAATCTAAAAGGATAAAATTGTAGTGAACTTTTAAGGAGATAAAAATTTATGATTATTTTATGGATAAAAAACTTATAGGGATAGTATACAAGATGATATTCTTCTAGAATATTTTTATATAAATGTGAAATTCTATATAGTTCTTATAAAAAACTAAAGTGGATATAGGAAAATAAAACATTTCCCATACTTATTTTGATTATATAATTAATATTTTTTTAAAGGTGGATATTTTATAGTTTGAGGATAACATGATGGTGGATATATATTATCACTTTTGAAAGTTGTTAATGTGTTTATTGTAGAATAGTGCATGTTCTTATCTGTATAACAGCTTGAACAACCCCTATAAATAGAAAATTAGAGTAGGTATCACATGATAACACATTTATGGAAACCATTTATGTCTTGGTTAATCAGTCTTTTTGTCTACATATTGTTAACTCAGTTAAAATTACAATTTATTAATTTATGGATCATTGTAATAAAAATGTTATTCCATACTTCACTCAAATAAATAAGAAATCATCTATTATGAATGGTGGAGTATAAAGGGGGAAGATAACTCCATAAAGGTGGAGAAACTAGGAGGAGGGTAAATACATGAGTTATAATTTTCATTATATAATGGCATTTGTATTTATTTTCTATATGTGGGGAGACAAAGGAACTATTTAGAGAGAAGAAAAACAACTAAAGACATGTTTAAAACAATTTATTATTAATTAATTTATGGTATTAATGAAAAATATAAATGGGGAGATTGAAAAACTAATGGATTTAATTCATTTTATTTTTTTTAATAATATAATAAAAATGTCTTATTATGTTGGGTGATAGAGGTATATCCTAATAAAGATAAATAGATAGATTCCCATAATACCGATAAAAGGTTTTTTGTTTTTTTGGAGAACTACTATAAATAGATTCAAATAGAAATCTTTTATATGTGATTAAAGAATATATGGTTTTTAAATATTCATGTAAAGCATAGTTGAAGATGAAACTACTATCTAAAACAATTTTGAGAAGATTGGATAAATTGGAAATTGAATTTATCTGGTTGAATATCATGGGTGAATGACATATATAGCATGTTTTAAGGGAGAAACCATCCATGGATTTTTTTTCATGACATATCCTATATTTAATTATAAATATAACATATATAGTGAATGGATTAGGATAATACTAAATATAAAATTTATGAGGTACGAAGTTTATATTGAATTATAAATTTTTTAGTTTTAAAATTCTACAAGACTTTAAAAATTAACTATAGGTGGTTTTGAAATATTTTTTTTAATTTCTTAATAAATTTAAAGTTGTTTTGAGTTTATTTGGAGTTAATAAGGAGTCATTTATAATGTATAGAAATATTTATAATTTATTTAATGAAGATTTTGAATTTTTATTTAGCAAATAAAATAAATAAACGAATTCTATTCATAAATTTAATCTTGGAGTATATCTATTAAATCTTAAAAATAAATGGGAACATGTATGAGTAAATCTAATACACACTTAAGATTTATTACATTTTTTATTTAAGGATATGAAAAATTAATTGTCCACACTACCAATGAAAGAGTTATTCCAAAAATTAGGAAGTGAAAATATGAAATTTATTTTACAACACACTATATTCAATATACTAAATCTAATATATTAATTAAAGTCATTTCAACATTTTAGTGGGGAATCAAAAAAAGCATAGAATAAGAATTTTTAAATTTTCTCATCTCTTAAGTGTAACTCGATGAAGGCTTTTATATATTTAACAAAGGGTTGTAAGTTTCTTAGTTTCATAAGAATCAGTTAGATAAATATAATAGTTTTTGACTGATATGAAAAAGTAACACAGTTCTATACTGAATGAAAATTAAAAAAAATCATGTTCTATCACTATTATTATTAATTATGGAAATAATTATTCATAAGTGTCTCCTTGAGTCCAGTAGTTTAAAAAAATTTAGATGTTGTGTTTTCTAGAAGAGAGAATTGGGTATAAATTTATATGATTCTTGAAATGTTTATTTATTACATTAAAAAAATATTCAAAGTGATTTTATTTCATACTAAGAATGTAAAATTAATATGAATCCGATTCTATTAAGTGAGTTACCACCAAGGAATGTCTAGTTTTTCACAATAGAGAGAAACTCATCTATTCCATGATGGGGGAATGAGTTCTTATGGGGTTTCAAGAGTGTTTTAGGACAATTTTTTTGATTTTCTTGAGAGATTTGATTGAGAATAAATAAGTCAAGGAGAAGAGTTAATTTTGTACTTGTTATAAATGGATGAGACTAGACAACCATAAATCAAGGATATTTTTATATTAAATTTTATAAAATATAGTCATGTGATTTGTCATAGTCATTAAAAAATTATAGAAAATGGTGAAAATACTGCTTTCATTGAGAACCCAATAGTTTATCTGAATTAAAGACCCTATTTTTATAAAATAATAATAATATAATGAAATATAATAGAGAAGAACCTATGAATCGAGGAAGGAGAGGAATAAGAAGAAGACCTGTGATATATTTATATCACAGAATATGATTTGGAAGATCATGATTTTCTACGCTATTACAATTGTTTTGAGTCTTGTGATGAAGTGGTAAGTATGTAAAAAGTCAAGACCTGTGGTATTTTAATATCATAAGAAGATGAGTAAAATAATAAGACTGATGTACATGTGGTGTTTCTAATCATAAGATACCATTTAAAGACTTTTTCATTAAGAAAGGTGATCTTATTATTTTGATTAAATTAAATCCAAATAAAAATGGAAGTTTATTTATAGAAAATTAGGTGGAGAAACTTTTTAGAAATTAAGTGATCTGTTATAATAATATCTATTCCAATCAGGGGAATGAAGAGATTTTGGGAGGAAGTTACTGCATTTGGAATTGGATAACACAATTTTAAAGATCGAGGATGATACTAAACCACTTATAATGTGTTGGTAAAATAATTGGTAAAAGGTAGATACCCTCTTAACATATATATTCATTATAGAGTGGATGATACTATTTATAAAAAAGTACCCCCAGGTTTTTTTGAGGCTTTTGGGTTATTATGTTTTTTGAGAAATATGGTTTATAATATTCCAGCAGGTTTATTACTAAATAATAAGTTATAAAGGTGCAGTGTTTCCTCAGTGTTTTCCAAAACAATTTGCATGAAGTTTAGGAATAGTTTTTTGGAAAAGAGGGGAATAATGTATACAATGTTTGAGACCATATAACAGCTTTGATAAACTATGAAGGAGGTTTGAGTCCATTCTTGAAATGAATTGAAAATATGTGATGACCACAAGAGGAGTTTAAAAACTAAATAATAATTTTACGAGAGTGGAAATTTGGAAACGAAAATGACACTACATTGTATGTTTACAAACTGAAAAGAATGTTTGTGGAGTGGGTTAATCATTTTCAATCGGTTAACAATGTTTTTAGGGAGAACATAAACTAGAGTTTTTTAATGATAACTACATAGAAAGTTCATTGAACTGAAAATTAAAGGGATCATATTTTTTATTATAAATATAATGATTTATATGATACTATGAAGGATCGTTGTTCTACCTGAACTAAATAGTAGGAAATGAATGTGATGAAGATATTTGAGAAGTATTTAAGTGATATTTTTTAATCAGTAGGATTTTTATAATTCTTTTCCTATATTAAGACCCATAATCGCTTTATTATGTGTAAAATAGAATAATAATATAATTTATCTTCATTTAGAATTCAGATAATTTTGAATGAATAGTTCAAAAAGTGCATGATATGAAGGAAGTCAGTACATGAAGTAGTTGAGTTCATGATAGAGGTTAATTCTGAGAAGGAATATTTTTTAATAAGTATAAAGGTATTTTGAGAAGGAACTACTCAATAAAGTAAAGGGTGTTCACATAGTATAAGACCAATATTTATAGTAACAATACACAGTGTTTGGTTTTCCTTGAAGTAGGTTCATAAAGGAAGAAGAAAATCTTTTTATGGGTTTTTTCTAATGAAAATTTGAGGAGGTAAAGTGTATTATATATATATTAATAATACTCTATAGTATTAGTGAATTCAATTTAGTTGAGTGATAAGTTCCTTCTCAAAGAGTTGTTAGTTATAAACCAGGGGACAAATATTATGATCTAAACCTTATAGTAGTAGTAAACTATAGTGGAATTGGATAATTAATACATTTCCTCTATATTATTCTTGGAATATCCCGTTTAAAGTGTACCCTAGAAAGTTTTTATGTCTCGTGTTTTTTTTTCATTTATCTTTATAAATTCCTATGGAAATCTTGGAAAAAATTATTTTATTTAATGATGAAATAAGATCAAAAAAAGAAAATAGTCTTTTTCTATCATTTCTCTATTCATTCCCCCCTCTTAGGGTACTATACTTATTAGGGCCAATAATTGGTACGTTAGTTAATGGTTAACCTGAATGAATCTCTATTACTTGATTCTAGGACAAAAATCAATAAAAAATCATTTCAATATACTAGGGAAATAATTTTTAGCTGTGGATGAATCAGATATTACACTACTTTTCATCTTTCTGTCTGAATGCGTATAAAATTATTATTCTTGGGTTCTCATTCAGTATAGACAATAAGTATTTATCATATGAATATCTAAGAGAAATGTATATTGATAAAAAAGTTATAAATTCTTTAGGGGGGAGATTTATCTTATAGAATCTAAATTATGGTGATGGAATGTAAATCCTAACACATAATGAGGGAAAAGATTATGAATACCTGAGAAGGTGATTCAAAATTTCGTGTAGCTAATCTAAAATTTATTTGGAATATGTATGAGGGTTTAAATATGCACTTGAATGACTATTTGGATGCATTATTTGATTGGGTGGATGATATTGTGGAGAAAATTCATGGTCTTAGAGAAACCCTGATGTGAATATTTTTAAATTCAGTCTAAAAAGGTTTTCACCCCTATTTAATATAAAAACCTATGCACTAAAGGATAAAGATATGATGGAATTTAGATTGTATAGTTTTCATAGTACCCTTTTTACATATGAAATGAAAAATGATGATATAGTGTCTTTGGAAAAAATGAATTCTAAGGAGGTGGTGTTTATGGCCATAAAAAATTTCACCATAGAGGGCTTCAAAGAAGTATCAATTTAATAGGAAATTTAAATGGAAACCTTACACTCATGTATTTTTAGTGAAGAAATGTTGATAATCATTTTGAAATGTTTCCTAATATGTGTCAATATGATGATTAGAATGACGAGGTTCCCACAAGGAAATTATTAACCAATGTGAAAGGAATGATAATCAAAAGGTGTACCTCTTCAAGAAGAAGAATCTTCTTTTTCAAGATGATATTTAAGACCAAATTAAGATAGAATAAGTTGAGGAATGTAATATATAGAGAATATTATATGGTCTAATTTATTGGAAATTATTAGATAAGGGAAGAGAGTAGAAATGATTCTAGATAGGTGGAATGAATAGATGATCAATAGATGGAATTGGAAGATTATACTGAAAACATTGGCATTTGGAGACCCAAAATAAAATAAATCTGACAAAATGGTTCATGATTCCAAACTCTATATGAATTCTCAAGAAGATAAAACGTTTTATATTAAAGATTATTTGAAAAGATGAAATGTAAGGGTTCAGTAATCTCAGAGAATAACATTTAGTACAAGCTCAAATATGAAGGGAATCTTGGGTCCATAGATGGGTTTACTAATAGAGTTATTTACTATGTCAAATTAATCAAATAGTTTAATGAGGAAGTCTTTTTCACTGAAAAAAAGTAGAATATCAGGAGAATATATTGGCTCAATATCTATCATTGACAAATGATATTATACAACAATAAAAAGCGTAATATTTCAGCATGAGCTTACTAAAAAATTGGAAAATGAGTGTTAGAAGAATAATATGATATATAGAAATAACAGTTATGTTATGGGGACAGATTACAAATAAAATGTAGTAATTATTGATTCTGGGTAAAAAAATGATGACTATGATGGTAAAGGTTAATTTTTGTACATCTTGAAATCAAAAACCTAGAGAAAAAAATAGATTACTGGTGTGGTATTAATGAAACACAATAATGAACCATGTGTTAGGTTTTATTATTGTAAAAAATGGGGAATCCAAAAATCTATTGTTCCATATACCAAATGAATAGGAGGTAATAGGATAAAAATTGATTCCAAGAATAGTTGAATATTCCAGATGTTATTTTTATGGTAACTATTTTTAGTGTGGGAAATTTGTTCATAATTCCATTTATTTATCATTATAAATTCAGGGGAATGTTCTTATAAGGAAAAAAATGGTTATTCCCAATATTTCATGGAATCATCAAGTGAACTAAATACACAAGACATATTTTTATCTATGAAATATTAGGATGGTCTGTCATACTCTAAGGAAGACCAATCATGTCAATCCAAACTAGGTGATTATATGAGGATATAAATAAAAAGTAAATAGTTGATATGGAAGTATTTGTAAATATTTTACAGATCTATGGATCAATTATAGTTGATTCACTTCATGTATTAAAAGAAAAATGATGTTATTATTGGCATTGGGAATGATAAAGAAAGATTCATTAGATTCATCAATGATGAATTACTAAAGATTATTTTCCTTATGAAAGATAAATTTGTGTTTAAAGATATGAGATATGTATATGTCTTGGATTTTGAATGTCTCAGTCATAACATTCCACCTATTTTTTAACTATGTGACATGGGGAATTCAATATGATTTACCAAGAAGTTATGTATCATCAAGGTAAAATATGACACAATGGTAGAGTAAAGTAATTTCAAAAAGGGGAGTATCTACCTTATGAGTGGAAAATGGAATATATTATTTATATCTAAGGAAAAATAATATATGTTTTTTAATAAACTCGCTGTACATTTGAACCATCAATCCTTAGAAGTTCTGTTGAAAAGTGATGGAGATCTAGACATCCCTATGCTATCACAAGATTGTACGCACTTGTTTTATACATTTTGGAAAGTTAATATTACATAAAATATGTTATAAGAAAAAGGAATAAAGGTGATAAGGGTTTGTTTTTCATTTCATTTTGATGTTTCTAGACCTATATCACCATAAGCTATTTATGGGATGAGATATTACATTTTGTTAATTAATGATTACATCAAAGTAGAATGGATAATTATTATTAGTCACTAGTTAATAGGGATTGGTTGCATTACACATTAATAGAGGGATACAAATAACATTATTTAATATAAAACTATAATATTTTGGACTAATAATGTCATGATTTTTACAAAGATCTAGGTGGTGGATTATATGTAGAAGTATGGGATAAGTCTCCATGTTTAAACAGTGAGGGATCCTCGGGAAAATGGTGTAGTTTAAAGAAAAAACTAGACCATTAACAAATTTTTCAGGATAATTCTTATCTATATATTAATTCTATAAATTTTTTAGAAATTAGTATTAATGACATAAATATATATTACTAAAAATAAAATTTCTAAGTATATGAAAATAAAATACTCTATATAATACCTATCATAGAAGGAAACCAATACTGAAATCCTTTTGAATCTTTGTATGTAAGTGTTTTATTCTTAGTTATGAGAAACACATGAATTTTTAATCCCATGGATATGGAAATATACTTATAGTATACTTAGGAAAAAAATTCTTCAACAAGTGGTTAAGAATGGTTGTTGAGGGAACCAATATCAATGTTTTGGAAAATGAGTAGAATCATCAGTAAATCAATGAAAAATATTCAAAGGACTATAACGTATCGGTGAGAATCTTAATGGAGAAAAGTGCTAGATTTAAATTATTAATAATTTTCAGGTGATGATCAAGAACAAGTTATACTTGTATCTTTATAGAATCCAAAGATCCGAGATAATATTAATATACAAAATATCATCAGTGATCGTACAATTCCAGTGTGAACATTGAGAATGGAATCTCTATAGTAAACATATTTCTTATCAAGGTTGAACCGAAATTATTTAAATAATATATAATATATGATAATTGGGTTCATGTAATGATTGAGGAGTTTGAAAAAATCAATAAGAATCTGATACGAGAAATTGTTTTTAGGATAAAAGACAGGAACATCATAAAAAATAAATGGGCCTTATATAATAAGCTTAATGAAAATATATTGCTGATTTGAATGAAATCCGGAATAGTTTGAAAGGGTTACACCCATATTGAGACAATCAATATTGACGATATATTTTCACCATCGGAAAGGTTGGAGACAATTCAACCACTCTAACCCATTACAATGAAAAGAAAATTCAATGCTTTCTATATTGATGCCAAATGAAGATTAATAAATAAAGTTCTATAAAAATATGTAAATATAAAAAACCCTATTTATTTATTTTCTATGAGGATAATAACAATGTTTTTTGGATTTAGAGGGATTTTTATGGGATAATATAGTAACCAAGGTCAAAATCATCATGAATTGAACAATAAATGAAACAAATAATTTTTTATCATGGTGTATTTTATTGCAATATCTATGTTATGAGTGATCATAATCAAAGGATAATATTAAGAGTCTATATAAACGATATAGTATTATTTTTATTTGTAAATCATAGGGCAAACAGGTTTCAATGTTCATGATGTGCAACTTTAAAATGTTGATGATTGGAAAAATATCTTTTTCCCTTAATCTGTAGGTGATACAAGGAAGAGTTGATATATTCATTTCTCAATAAAAATACACCAAATATTTTAAAAGGAGGTTTTTAATGGTGTATTTTGAGAAGATAAAAATTATGTTTGATACCAAAATGAAATTTCCAATTGATAACGATGGAAAATAGATTAATGTCACAAAATACAAGAAAATCATTGGAAACTTCTTATTCATAACAATGACAAGGCCCAAAATTTTAGTTTCCATGATTTAGGTGGAATGAAATCAAAGTAATCCAAAAAATCCAGATTCTTATTTTAAATATAATACTATGGTATATTATAAGAACATGGGATTTTGAATTTGTTTATAGAATAGCATCAGAATATGAGATGTTGGTATATTTTGACACTGAATGGGTTGGTTCAGAAGACTAATAAATTTCAACATCAAGTGGTGCATTAAATCATTATGGATTTTTTGTTTATTAGTGTATCAAGAAATAATATTATATTTTTTGAGATCCATAGAATCTAATATCCTTTAGCCACTGAAGATTACTTGTAGTCATTAAATGAAGTAGAATCTTAAATATATGTGTGTTTAAGTGATGTATTTAATTCAAATTAATTTTGATTGTTCATGTTCTATAAATACTAAGAAAAAACATTATAACAATTTATTTTTAGGAAAATTTAATTAAAATATTACTTTATCAAGGAGAAAGTTGAGAATTGGTTTGTGATAATAGTGTATGTACCTACAGAACATTATGTCAAAAAAAATCTAGCAAAGGTTTTACCCAAGGAGGAATTTTAAAGGAATCGGGTAGCTCTCAGAGTTAAGTGGACCTGCTTTACCTTAGTAGTGTGTATGAGGAAACCAATTCTCCCTGTGGTGTAATATAAATTTACCTATGTACTCATATGTGTTATTATCATCATTAAATATTTCAATAGAGTGGCCTTTTGATTTTGTTATAAAGGGGGATATATCTATTTGATTAAGGATAAAAAATTTCTATGATGAGGAGTGTTATTACATGGTAAATATGGGGGATAAAATTTGTTAACATGGGGAACTATATTATATGATTATTCAAGAAAAGAAAAAAATAGGGGAAGTTTTTTAAATTTGACTAATATAAAAATTATTTATTAGTAAAAGGATATCACGACAACATATCATATGATTTTGTGATGAAAGTAGTTTACCAAGAAAGCTTTAGGAAGTATTCTTGTTGAGGAATATTCATTAAGTGGGTATAATAATGAATTCTTCCATTATTGAAGTTTTCATGAAATTCTTATTTATCACACTAATCTTGACACATTTGAGCCTTGAGTATGTATAGAGTAATTATATGACCATTATCTTGAGTTTCAAAGTGTGGGTAGTTATTGAAGTAGATTTTTTAAGTGTATTTTTAAGTAGAAGCATCTAAGAAGTATCAATGTGTTATCAACAAACCTGTTGGGGATATTTTTTGGAAAAACATTGTACAAATTTTTTCAAGTTTCTTGGTTTTCGTGTGTGTTGAAAAAGTTAGTAGAAAAAGTTATAGAATGTTTATTACCAAATACAATGTTTTATATGTGATGATGTTTCCTAGTGTTTCTTAAAAATTTGTAAAAGAAATTTTGGATCACGTTTTGTGCAAAAGGGGGGAATATAAAATAAAAAGTTCACAAACTACGTAGAATCTATGGGAAAGAAAGAAGGATTTTTTAAACTATCCAAAAAACAAGTAACTACTATGTATTTTCCATAAGGTTTTTTTCAAGAAGAACATAATAAGTTAACGGGAGTAAAAAATTAGCAATTTCATTGATTGTAAATATAAATATTTCAAATCAAAAATTTCGTAGAGATGATTCATCTTTTGTGACAAGTTGATACTATTTTTAGGGTGAATGCTAAGTGAAGTTTCACTGTATATACCTCATAGAATGTTCAAAAAACCATTAAGTAGGAAGATTTTTGTTTATGGTAAAATATGGAGTTTTAGTGGATACTATGAAGAAGTATTATGCTATACGAACGACATAGTAGGGAATATATGAAATGAAGATGTTTTTTAGGGATTAAATGGATTTTTTTTATTATCTAGATTTCCAGGTATCGTTTACTATATAAGGACCTCTAATCAATTATTTAAGTGGCAAATAAACCACTTTTAAAATATTATCACTAATGGGAATTTTTAATTTCCTGGGTTTTCCAATGAGGTACATATTTTTTAAAATTTGGTTTAATTACTTCATTTTTACGTAATTTGAATTCCTAATGAGGTTAAGGGGGTGTCAGGGGTGTTTGAAGCTTCTTCAGAGCCCAGATTCACGCTTTTTTTAAAATGGAAGCTAAGAAACATGTTTAGTAGAAATTTCGATCCCAGCCTACACAATGATGAGAAACGATGCAGGGTTGGACATTGAGTAGAAAATGGTGCATAGTATTCCCTAACCATATTTCTAGGGTTTCAGGACTTGGTAGGATGATATGTATTTTCTATTAAAGGAAAAAAAATCAATTTTTTGTCTCAATTTCTCAAATTGTTCACATGAACCATGTGAGGGGGTTTGCTGATAGAGAATGGTGCACGGTAGGCACACAGTTTTTCCAATTGTGTAGCCAAACCATGCGATCCATAATTCGAAGGGAAAATGAATTTTTTCCTTATTTTCTCTTAATTAATAAACCCTAATTATTTCTTATTTTCCCTCCACTAGTGGTCACTTCTCATATCATAATATTTCTTATATCCTAACCTATGTATTGATGTTGTTTCTTCATATAACGTCCAATCAAAGATCCATTCGCCTCATTGGATCGGCATTAGTGAGTTCTTCTTTCATTTTGTGTGTTTCTTCGTTGGTATTTTTGTCAATAATATTATTTGAGTGAAAGATAATTTGAACTATTTCATAGTTTTTGTTCTGTTCTTAATTTTCTCCTCATCCCAACTAAATCAGAGGTCGATACTGGATGTGTGTTCTACCATGGGTATATAGTGGTGGCCTATAAATTCCCTTTAAATTTTGGAGTTTTATATAGATTTTTTAGATTCCAATGTCTGACATACCTTCTTGAATTTCCCTTAAAATTTATTTATTTACTTTATTAAAATGTTTGGGGCCTTTTTTGGTTTCCCAATGGATCCTTTATATGTTTGGATGTTTTTATCCCCAACCCACACCACATGTGTGGTGTGTTTTTGAATATACACTATTCTATACCACCCTATTAGCTGTTTTTGAGATCAAAACATGTTTCAGAAGTATTTTCAAATTGAATTAGGATTAAATAGACTATTTTTAGAGGGATCATACCTCCTTTGAAATGTGATTACATTACATTAAAAAGTTTTAATTATAATATGGAAAATTTTAGAATGAGATGTATAAACTCATGGTATGTTAATTAAAATGAACACAGTTATTAATTGAGATGATGAATTAATAATGGTAGTGTATTCCTTGGACATTTATAATCCATTTATCCTAATTCCATTGTATTCCAGGGTCATTTCTAATTGGTAGATCCATATTGAGAATGGATGTAGATTCCATGGAACAATTCTACTCCTCAGATCCTGATTCCATATGATGTCATGGACAATTCTACTACATGGATCTATATTGATTATGGTAGTGGATTCATTGGAAAATTATACTCTTTTGATACTAATTCCATAGTATGAAAAGGAAATATATTCTCTTTGTATTTGACTTTCTTGTAATACCTTGGATGAGATATCTGGACAAGGGGTGTTAAAAAATCAATAAAAATGAAGGCCTTCAGGCCATTTCAGCTTTACCAATTTTCCATTGAGATGCTCCATGGGATTGATGTGGATGCATTGGTCATTTTTACCATGGATTTTGCCCTTTCAGGCCTAAAACATGATTACATAGGATAAACTATTATTGATTTTTTATCATGATTATAATTATACCATGATTACGGTTGCTTGTTTATCATTTCCCTTTGTCAATGAGGTTTTGAATATTTTTCACTTGTATCCATGTTTGGTGGGACAAGATCACGTTTGTATTTGACACTTTTCTTTTATTTTTAGAATTATACTTATGATATACTGAATGATAATTCATTACTTATACACAGACTAGAATTTTTATAGACAATGATGGTGGTGGCCTACTAAGTGTAATATCACATCCTTTTCAAGACACCATTGGGTACCTATATAGACTTCATTAATGTAGGTATGGACTAGGGAATGTACCCAATTTTCAATGCTCAGTTAACTATTATTAGGAACATTAGAGAACAAGACTTAGCTAGGATTGTGATTCTAAATATGATAGTTCTTTTTATTCTTTTATTTTGATACATGTATTGTATTGGATGCCTGCTACAATGTATTGATTTCCATTTCGTATAGATACATGGCATACTCATTATATTGAATATGAATTTTTTGGCTTATTTTTTAATACTTTCATCTAGATGTTATCTTCTATCGATGTTGATATTATGGTTCCACTATTTTATTTACTTATGATACTAGTGTGTTACTATAATGATGAGGTTATAGACTTCCCTCTGTTCCATCTGAAAACCTCACTATTAGTTCGCAACCTTCAGCATACAAGGAGACACGCTTGAGGCCATGTGAACCACTATCTTGGGGCACCATTTAGGGGCTCCTACTTCTGTACAATAAAATGTGGTATCAAATGGATTTTATTTTATTAAAATAATATTTTTAGATAGTAGAAAAGAGATTAGTAATGAATTGGAATTTGGTAATGCATTTTTCCTAAGTGTATTAAAACCATTTATAATAAAAATCCTAATTACTTGCACTAAGAAATTGTTGTTCAATATTTTTTCAATTATAGTTTATTTGATTCTACCATTAGGTTATGCACAGGGTGTGTGATGTTATTATTAATATAATTTATGGTTTTTTACCATGGGCTTATGATATGACGTCATGGAATGTCATTCATCATTTTAGGAATTTTATAGGATTCAAATTCCATGCATATTGCATTCCATATAGGATTCATTTCTTGATAATTTGAAATTTATTATGAGGGAAGTGTGATATAAAATTGTTATCAATTAATGATTCTTAAAGTGGACTGGAAAAGATAATTGTCACTTAGAGTTCATTATATAACCAAAATAGTGTTTTCCTTCATAGGCTATAGTAGACACCATAAGCAGTCAATTATGGCATGTGGAGTCATGGACCACTAGTTTCTTGGGCTAGAATGTGTTATGGTTGGGATTAACTAGATTCAAAAATTTGGTTTATAAGGTGTGTGGGCCGTCATTGGTTGGAAGTGGTGGTCCATTTGATTCAAAAATTTAAATAGAGTTGTAAAAAAATTATTAATTTAAATTAATATTAAATTATGAAATGGAATGGTTGTCGTTAAATGGAGTTCTATATTTCAATAGATTGTCTATATACTGGGACCCATGTCTTGAAATAGAGAAATTGACTTTGAACTGACTTTAGATTAGGTTGTAGGCAGTGTCTCTAGTGTATTTATAGTTGGTTATTTTATATAGTCTTGGATTTAGGAGTAGGAATAGTGGTGTGGATTGTTTATAGATGGCTTTGACCTATCCTAGGATTTTTATGTTTGTAACATGGCCACTTCATGATTTTTTCTGAGGTCCATGTTTCGAATTGTAGATACATACCACCATGATGACCACCAGTTGGGTGCTAGGACGGTGGATATGTCTATTCTCCTGATGTAGTGGGACTTGAACCACAAGTATATTCTCCAGTAGTGACTCTTCTGGAACTGAGAGTTGTACCAGATACAGTTACTAATTCCCATTTTCATGAGTGTCTTCTATGATTTATGTTGATTGTTCCGAGATCCCCAAAGCTTGAATCATCTATACCAGAGTCGATGCATGTGTTCTTTCAGAAAAAGTCACCCACTCTTTCAGAGGATGGAGTCCATAGACAGTCGAGATGTAGATTGAGATTAATTTATCAATTTTAAAGCTTCTAGAGACACCACTTAACGGGAGAGTGAATCTCACATCATAGATGCTTCCTAGTGAAGCTAAGAATTCAAGGGATGTTTTGAGATAGGATGATACACATAGTGATATAGTTTTAGGGATTTATAATCAAGGATTTATGATTAATTATTTATTAAGACCCTAAGAGTGGAAATGGAATGTGAGTTTATGCATGTATAGTAGTTTTCAATGAACATTGTGGATTATTTAGAACTATTTACAGAGATACAATGCTTTGCATAGATTTATCATACTAATGATCTATTGGTGGAGATACTATTTAAGGAAGGTCCCAAGAATGTTTTTTTATTGATGGTAAACATGTTTTAGGTGATTTATTTAACATAGATAGTGAATCAGGTGCTCATTATTGAATAAAACCTAAGGGATTCCATGGGTGTAGATTAGGGATGTTCAGCCGCTTGACCTAGTTGTTCAATGCCTAGTGGATGAAAGCGCTATTTTGAGGCTTCATGTGAGGGGAATACCTCATTCAGTGAGAGTGATGGTATTTTTTCCTTCTTTCATCAATATGAGATATGGGTGCATATGAGGAGTTAGTGTGATAGAGCCCCAATCGATTTCCAATCATGTGACAGGATATGCCATGTACAACGATTCTGCAGGACCATCCCTCATGAAATCAGTGGAAGGGGATCAAATCCAAATCCATGTTCTGGAGTGGGATTTATATCTCCATGTCCAGCTATGATTTGGGGAAGTGATGGTTATTTAGGCCAGGGTGGTGGTTGTGGATGAGGCATCCAAGAACCAGTTATACCGTGATAGTAGATTTACCCTTCTCAAGGTGGTGAGGTTGTTTCAGAAGTCCACGATTCTGGATAGATATATTCTATGCAACCTATACTTATGGAGCATAGTGTTGATCCATATACGATGATAGGTATGCTCTTCCTAGACACTAATATTGTATACACTCTTTTTGATGTAGGTGTATATCATTATTTCATAGTTGTTCCTATTATTGAGAGTCTCAGACTTGATTTTTAATATTATTATGGTCTAATGACATTAGATACTCCTTTAGGGATTTTAATAGAGGGTTTATGCCAATGGATGAATTTCCACCATAAGATTGGTTGGTGTAACTTCGTATGTGATCTTTTTTTTTCAAGATGACAGGGTTTAACATCTTACCTGGGATAGATTGGAAAGTTTATTATTATGATCATGTTAATTTATGCCCCTAAAGCATGAATTTCACATCACTATATAGAAGGGGTTTTAGTCACAATGGAGAATTGGATGTCTAATAACATAGAGATAGAAAAAAACATCATGGTTTGGGAATGATTACAACCACTATTACTCTATTATAACTGGATTATCAGGGATCACATTAGGAAGAGTTTTCTCAATTGTCTTATCCATTCCAGAATGTTTTCCTAGATTAGCATTATGGTTTAACCCTAAGATTGTGGTAGAGTTATCTATAAATCTAGAGCAATGATCTTTACTAGTATATATTCATCCTTACCAGATGGATCCATATATGTTTCATGATCCCAAGTGATAATTAGATGAATTTTAAGAAAAAACGTTTATCTAACTCAGTAGTTTTCCACGGGGTTCGATGGTCCATTTTTAAAAAAGTGGATAAAACCCTTAGTTTATGTATATATTAATAGAAATAGAAATATTTTATGGTTAAGAATCGGTATCCATTGCCTCATATAAATGTTCTCTTCGACCAATTCTAAGGAGATGAAGTTTTCTCTAAGATTAATATGAGATCATGTTATCACCATCTACGTGTTTGACTAGTAGACATACCTCATTGATATTTTCTTAGCAGGTATAGTCTATATGAGTATCTTTTCATGATATACGGTCTTATGAATGCACCAATAGTTATAATGACACTAATAAACATATTTTCCGTCCTAATATAGATTCATTTGGGATGGTATTCATAAATTATATCTTGGTGTATTCTATCACTCGACATGATCAATAAAATTATCTTGAGATCTTTTTGGATATATTGAGACAACATCTATTATATTCTAAGATCACAAGGTTCCACTTTTTGATGGATAATATTTACTTCAAAGGTTAAATTATCTCAGATACAAGCGTTTCATTTGGCTGGGAGAAGGTGAGAGCTATAGTTTCTTTGGTGTTTCCCAAGAACATCTTTTGTATTTAGAGTTTCTTTTGGATAGATGTATATTACAGGTGTTTAATTTAGGAATTATCATGGTTAGTATCACCTCTTATAGATTTAGAAATAAGGGTGTGAAGTGTTTATGGTAAGATACATATAGGAAAACCTTTAATGAGTTGAAAGGAAGACTAAGTCTAGCACCGGTCCTGATAATTTTAGAGTCGAAAAAGCTACAATGTGTATTGTGATGCATTACATATTGGTCTTGGAGAAGTTTTGATGTTGGGGGATATAATTGTGGCATTTTAGTCTCATCAGTTGAGGTCACATGAGAAGAACTACATGGCCCACGATCTCAAGTTTTCCGCAGTTGTTCAAGCCTTGTGCCGTTAGAGACATTATTTAATGGGAGATCATATTTTTTGTGTAAAAGGTGTTCTAAGGACCTATCTATATATTCGAATATCGTGACTTGAATATTAGGAAATGAAGTAGTTTTTTACCTATTGACATTTGAATTTTCTCTTGATCATATGCCTGAAAATGGAAATTTTGTTGCCAATTTACTGGGTAGGAGGACCAAGGTACATGCAATTTAGGAGGTTAGGAGTGAGTGGATGTTTATTAACTTGTTTTCAGAGATGCACTTGTAAGTAAAGGATAGTCTTGAATAGACTTTTCCTTGATCCTTATTAGGTAATTACACTCTTATAGATAGACTAAGTATGATACAATATCTAATACTGAGAGCCTAGTCATACGTGAGAGTGTTGGAGGTGAGCAACCACCCCCTGGTTAGACCATGTTTGAGAATGAAATTCTATGTATTCATCATCATGTTAGAGTTTTTTCAGATGTACATGAGGATTTTATATGGTAATTTCATTCCTCATATTTGGAATTACATCCCTGCATTACTAAGATGTATAATTAATTGTGCCATCAATATTGGTTTTTGGGATGAAAAATGAGGTTACTAGTTTTTCACTATGTGTTACACCTTCCAACAGCTCAAGCTGGAACACCAGTGAAGAGTTGATATTTTATATTAGTTACATATTATTGTGTGTAAATGGGATGATGTCACATTGGATTTCATAACCGGGTTTTCGAGGTCACCTAATGGTAGTGATGTTGTGTGGGTTGTAGTGGATATGTTCAAAAAAATTTATCATTTCTTTCTAACTATGGATACCTTCTTAGTAAATAATATTGGGAGAATTTATATACATTATATTTTGAAACATCATGAGGGTCCTTAGACCATTTTATCATATAGGGATTCTTGGTTTACATCTCTATTTTGGAAGTTCCTACACATGGTGTTGGGTATACATGTGACTTTGAGCATGACATACCACCCTCAAACTGGTTCCTAGTTAGAGAGAAGTATGAAGGCTATGAAAGAAATTATTAGAGAATACATCCATTATTTTGGGGTTTATTGGGAGGGGCATATACCCCTATTTGAGTTCGTCGACAACAATATCTATTAGGAAACTATACATATGGAATAATATTAGGCTATGTATAGTAAGACATGATGATATCCTCTGTACTAGTTAGAGGAAGGATAGGTATCTTTTCATGGAACATTTATCATATAAGAGACTGCAGATATTGTTTTGTTAATCATTATAAAAATGGATACAGCATTGCCTAGGTAGAAATACTACCCTCATTTTCATCAATGACCTCTAGATTTTGAGTTTTGGGATAATTAATTTTCACATATCTCAACAAGGATGGTAAAAACTTATTAGAATATAGGGTAACCTTTCATCATGATATTTCGGGTCATTCGATATTATAAAGAGAGTGGTAGAAGTATCCTATTGGTTTTAGTTTTCTTATAGTTATTGTTCCAAAATATCATCTTCCATGTATCTCAGTTGCACCGTTTTCATTCAGAACCATGTCATACTCTAAAGATGAATGAAGTTTTACTATAGGTAGACACGTCCTTTGAGGTGAATATTATATTTATTTTTGGAAGGATTAGGAAGAATATATGAGGCTAGCCAGTTCATCTAGTATGGGTGATTTGGTAGAATGACTGTGTATATAATGAGACTTGGGAGTGGGAGGCTTACACATGTGCTCAGTGGTAGGATCTTTTCTTAAATGATTCTTAGCCTCCCTTGCAAGGGAAATTCCAGAACAAATTTCTCGGATCGAAGATTGTAAGACCCCTAGTCTTCCTATGTGGTAAAAGTCTTTTGACTTTCAGTTTAATCGCTTGGTTTTGAACTAAGGTGATTTCCTAATGAGGTTATAAATTTTTTGGGGGGCTGTTTGAGGCCTGTTCGGAACCTGGATGAGTTTTTTTTAAAAAAATATAGCTAGGACGCATGGTTATTGGTAACTGTGTGACAATAGATACTTGTTTTGGATTAAACATGTGGTTTTGATACATAGTGGAAAGGGGCACACAATTTCCCTAACCATGCACCCAGGGTGAGACTCTAGTGTAGGAATCTCTATAGTATTTAGCTAAGGTGAAAAGAATAGTTTGTGAATAGTTTCCCAAACCAAGCATATGAACTATGCTAGGTGTATTCTTGGAAAAATAAGAGATCATGTCTGATGTATGGTTTGGCCAAGCATATATCCAAATTGTGTGACCCATAATTTGAACAAAAAATGACTATTTTTCACTTATTTATTTTTAAGTATTAAACCCTAATTTTCTATTTTTCCCCTAGCATTGGGGACTCCTCCTCCTGTAATATTTACTTAGTATTTTCTTATGATTTGTTTTGGTTTCTCTATTCGATGTCCAATCAAATATATGCTCATCTCATTGGATCAATGTTGGTGAATTCTACTTTCAACTCGTGACTTTCTTCATTTTTCTTCATATCGATGTAGTTATTTTTGTACAAGCTAATATTCCCTATTTCTAGCTTTTTGTTCTATTATTCATATTTCTCTTCATCCATACTGAATCAGAGATCGATACTGGGTGAGTCTTCTACCACTGGTACACGATATGTGGTCTATACATTTCCCTCAAAGTATGTTTTTTTATATATCTTGTTTTCATTGTGCCACATGTAATACCTTCCAACATTTCCCTCAAAATTAATTTTATTTATTTATTAAATTATTTGGGACCTATTCAGGTTAAACGGTAGTTCCTTTATATAGTTGGATATTGTAAACCCTAACCCATGCCACCTATGTGGTGTGTTTTTTTATATTCCCTATGTTATACCACCCCTTTGGGCGTGTGAGAGATCAAAACATTCTTTAGAATCCTTTTTTAATTTAATTATAATTAAATGGATGATTAAGAGAGGGATACTACCTCTTTTTAAATTTGATTACATGATTGTCAAAATATTTAATTGTTAAATGGGAAAATATAGAATGAGATTTTTCAACTCATGAAATGTGACTGATAGTGAAATTGGTTAAAAAGTGACATGATGAATTGATAATGTTAGTGGATTACTTAGACATTTATACTCCTCAAATCATGATTCCATTTTATTCCATGTACATTTATACGCAATATAAATGTATTGATAATGGTAGTGGATACCTTAGAACATTTCTAATCCTTGGATATTGATTCCATTTGATGCCATGGACATTTTTACTCAATGATTATGTATTGAATATAGTAGTGGATGCCTTGGGAATTTCAAATCATTAGATCCTGATTCTATAGGAATCCAAGGACATTGATACTCCTTTGATCTTGATGGATTGAAAATCATTTGATGAGCTCCTTAGATTCAATCATGGTTTTTACAGGGGTTCCATTGAGATGATCCATGGACTTAGTGAGGATGCATTGGTCATTTATACCATGGATCAAGCCCTTTCGATCCCTAAACTTGATTAAAAGGTACATGAAATTTTTGTTTTTATAATCATGATATATAATTTTATCGTGATTACAGTTGATTGTTCTTAGTTACCCTTTTCTATGAGTTCTTGATTATTGTTCATAGGGATCCATGTTTATTTGTACAGGATCACATATTCATTAAAAACATTACTTTTATTACTATTATACATGTGATATACTACACACTACTTAATTATTTTTACACAGACTAGACATGTTATGGCCACCGTGGGTGGTAGCCTATTGAGTGTTATCTCACACCCGGTTTGGGCTGTCGTTGGGTGTCTAGAAATGCTTTATGGATGCTAGTTGGGATAGGGGAAAGTTTCCATATTTTATTATTTATTGACTGTGCTTAGGAGAAGAGGAGTAAAAGAATGGGTGAGGCTCAGGATGCAATCTAGGATATTAAATTTCATTTTTTTATTTATATATGGTATTGGATGCCTTCTTCCATTTATTTCCTTCAGTTTTTTATACAGACATGAAGTGATCATCATATTGTACATGAACCTGATTTTGGTTTATTTGTTATTACTTTCATATAAATTTTTATTTTTTCAATTTTTTAATTAATGTTATTATGTTTTATTTACTTATGATACAATTGCATCACTCTGACCAGGAGGGTAGAGTCTCCCCAATTTATTATCCTATACCCTCTCTACCATTTAGACTTTGGAGGAATATGGGGTCATGTTGGAGTCCACATGACCCATTGGAATGAGGTACTATTTAGTGGATCCCAGGTTGATACATCATATCATTGATTAAATTAAGATAAATTGTTCAGAAATCACAAGCTATGAATGAAGTTGATTTTCATAGAATTTTAGCTCATGAATTTGGTTGAGTTCATGAACGAGGTTAAGTACACAAAGGGAATTTTCTTGATGAAGCATGATGGTAGGTTATGGGGAAACTGATATATAAAGTGCTATGCATTTTCATAGCATTTTAATAGTATAAATTTTAGTAAATTTTTTGTATAGTGCTCAATAAAGTAGTATTTGTAAAGAAGAATAATATCCCATGAATGGATTTTCAACAAATCAAATGCTACATGGTAAATTAGATTTCATCTCTAAGGTGAAATGGTTCCACATGGCATGATCACATAGGTGTGAACCAATTTAGAGATGAAATAAATGTCTAATTTGTAACACCCCAAGCTTCCACGGTATGTTTCACTTCGAATAATGCAATAGCGTGTGTTGTACGCAACCTCGAGCTCTAACACACACCACAACGAATTAAACTAGCCGTTGTGAATAGTAATAACTACTTTTTGAAATTTTATAAATGTTATTTATCAAAATGGACTTCATTTTTGATTCGGAATATCGAAATTAGCCTATGTTGAATTTTTGGTATTTTTCTGAGAACTTCTAATTTTTTATGAATAGTGAAAAATACTTAAAAACAACTTTTTTAATCAAAATAATTTATAGTGATAAGTTATACTATTTAGTGGTTTTAAAGTATAATTATAATATATTTTTACCATTTTATCCAATGGTGGTCATTAGAATTAATTTAACATTGAAATTGGACATAAACAATTGCCAATCTTTTGATATAAATTGTTTCTTAAAACACGCTATTTGTTGTGACAGCGGGAATTAATTATAAAATTAATTAATGAAACTTATATGTTTGGAATTTTTTAAAATAGACATTATTTTTGAATTCGGAATATCAATTATAGCTTATGGTGAAATTTTGGCCTTGTTCTGAAAAACTTCAATTTTTTATGAATAGTGAAACCACTAAGTGGTAGTTAAATAACTGATTTTTTGTTTAAATGAAATATTACCACTTCTGTGTTTTGATTTTCAAAAATCCGACATACATGGTTGTCATTAAGAAGTAAAATGTGGTTCAATGAGATTAAAATAATTTTTTGGTGAATAGTAACTTTTAAGTTCTTAATCGCGATTAGAGGTAATTAGTGTAGTTTAAGGTACAAATAATGTTTTAATAATATGAGATGAGCATGAAACTTGTCCTACTCCTATTGGATGAGTCATGGCCGACCAAGACAACCTATGTGTCAACTTGGGGACCCCATGGAGCCACTTTAGTTGGAAAAGGACATTAATATATATTTATTTAATGTTAAAATTAAATTGACACAAACATGAGTTGTTTTACTAAAACAGTTTTTAAGTGGGGTTAAACAAGTCCAAATTTTGAATATAAATATTCATTAGAAATATTAAAAGATTTCCTACATCATAGGATTTTTTTTATAATTTTTAGACGTTAAATAAATTAAATTATTTATGACATAATTATGATGCAGCGATGACATCATTATTTAATGATTTAAATAAAATGAGAAGATAATGAAAAATCCAAGGCTTACACTTGTCCAAAGCCTATTGGATGAGGAGATTTCGAACCCTTATCACCTTATCCACGAATTATATAAGTGTGGGACCTTTAGAATCCGAAAAGGATTGTATAATAATGTAACATTTCAATCTTTCCAAAAGAGCCCCACCTCTCCTCTTATAAAAGTCCCCCACCTCTACCACCTTATTAACACTTTCAAGCCTTTTGGTTCGGCCAACCTATGCCCAAATACCCTCCCAAATTCTCTCCCTTCATCCTAGAAGCTTTACTTTAGTCAGAAGGCCATCCTAAGGAGTCCTTTTGATCAAATCAAAAGGAAGAACCCGAAGAAGAGGTAACATTTTCATCACCCTCTTTCAAGTTTCTTTCTTCTTCCACTCCCTCTTTGTTTATTATTTCAATTCTAAAATTATAAATCCAGTATATTCTATATACTGTGATGTTATTATAAATATGGAACAACCATATTCAGTATTCTACCCATCATTTGAATGACATGTCACCATACGTGCGTACGTACGGCTTACCGTCTCCACGTCGTGGTGTAATTGTTATTCAATATATTATTATTTAGATGGGTATAATAATGATATGTAATTCATGTAAATAATAAATATAACATGATAATGATTCTGTATAAATGATATACTATCCAATTATATATTATTTTAATATCAAAATAATGATATTGTCTCTCGTGCGTACGTACGGACTACCGTCTCCACGAACGCGATGAGATTCATTCTCTGTCGTATCCATTCAAGTATAATTATCATTATATGATATAAAAATAATGTTTATGGACATGATATAATTCTGGATATAAATAATATACAACCTATCCATGAAAACACGTCTTACGAAAATGAGTAAGTTAACACCCGAAACAACGATAAATCTAAGATATTGTTAACAAAGCAATGTTAAAAGATCATATATGATATAATATGAATGTATATGATTCTTGTATAATTTAATAACAATTATATTTCACCATTATACAGGAGGTTAACCTACCCCAACCAAGGAAAAGTACAATGTAAGGGTTTACTTCACAACCTCTTCATTATCCAAGGTTGTTTATACATAATTATCTACTGGGACCTCGTTATCATCCACATCCATGTTTCTTAAAAATGTCTTTCAAAAAATTTTTACTATTAAATGGAAAATGGGTTAAAGTAATTTATACCCTTATACGTTTTTGAAAGGAATCTTACCGTCGTTTTCCAAACAATTTACTTTTTGACCTTTTTGACAAATTTAAGGTAAGAATGTTTTTTTTACTTATACGGCGGGTGCGGCTATTTTCCGCCATATTAACTTCGTTGAAGCTTCCCTAACAAGCTTATAAGAATATTTTCAAAGTAAATGTATTATTTTATAATTATGGGACTTTTAAATGATTTCAAAAAATAGAGATATTTCTCTCAAATAGCTTTGATTTCATCCATGTCAACATCCTTTGATGGGTTTTATGTTTAATTGAAATTGATTTATGATACAAAACTTCCATTGAACATTTTGTGAGATATTTGACTGTGGATGTGTTATTTTATACCATCCATAGTTTATGGAGAAATTGTTGACATTTCGTATGCTAGTTTTAATACGAATATTTATGTTATGTTTAAACCTATTCATATGAGGAATGTATTGGACTTAATATGTGACTGGTGGAGCCTGCTATAGCTTCTCGATGCATCGGTAGGTCTCATGAGACAACTAGACGTGGAATTGGCCGAGGACCTTTCCCAATTTGATTTATGGTTTTGGCCAAGGCCTTAATCATTTTAGACGTCTTGGCCGAGGCCTTGACAAAGTGTTTCAGAATGTCTGGCATTATACATTCCCTCATTATGAAAGTGGTTATTGATATTTCATGTGATTATTCGTCTAGTAGAATATCCATGTGAGTAAGTAATGGCATTATTTTATTTTAATTTTGCCATATTATGCTGAAGTTCAAGTTCAATAAGGATTTTGTTTTAGTTATACATTGCCTTAAATGCTTATGTTTTCTTATAAAAGCTTCCGCAATATTGTTATCCTTACTGAGCATCTGAGCTCACCCCTTTCAATGTTTTAATATTTTCCAGGATGTGAAGAAGTGTTTTATGACTGACTTGCAAGAATAGTCAGTGAGGATATGAGTGTGGACTATGAAGACCATGTTATTGCAGTTTGTTTACTTTTTGATGTAATGAAAGACTTATGAATGTATCTAGTGTTTCCAAGGCTACTAAACTAATCGGTCATTCAAGACTTGATCTTTTGTGATCAATCCAATGTTACGAAGTATTGCACCGACTCTGGGTAGCTGGGGTCGGGGCGTTACAGTTGGTATCAGAGGTAGTTTAGTACTAACCTTGGAAGCTAGATTTAGATAAACTCTGATTAGAGCACATATCCCGAAGATAGACTTTGGGGATTAGTATAGAAGAACTTCCTAGAATTTTGGTATTGTAGAGATGTTGTGAGTTTTCCGAGCAATACATCCCTGTTTGGATACGAGCAGGTAGAGGTGGCTCTGGCACAGATGTACCTATAGGTAAAACCCTAAAACACCGCTTTGAGCTAGACTCGAACGAGAACTGGTGCACGACAACGGGGCTTGCTGCACTCTTGGTTACGATACTCCTGGGGGATATGCTTTGGATAATTCCCATTTTCTTTACAAACCACTATGAAGGGTTACGAGTATATACTTCCTCAAAGAAAACATTTTTATAATTATGGATTATATCCCTAATTAGTTCAATTTATGTTAAGTGTTTTACAAGTATGGAATTATGTATTTTGATTCATGAACTAATCTAGTTTATGCCATTATTTAGAAATGGCGCCTAGTGGAAGGAATGGAAACCGTATCAATGCACGCACTCCGTGTAGGGATTTCCCTCCTGCTCAGGATAATTATGGTGGAGATGGTGATGCAACTGGTGTCGATCAGCTAATCACCATACTGGGACAACTTACTCATGTTATGAATAATAACCTTACCCGTATGGAGCACCCTGATCCACAGCGTGGAGGATCAATGTTAGATCGATTCATGAGGAAACAACCACCAACCTTCAATGGGAGTTCAAATCCTATAGTATCTGAGCAATGGATAAATTCCTTAGAGAAAATATTTCATGCCTTGGGGAGTAGTGAAAGGGAGAAGGTTGTCATGGCTGTTTACTGCCTCACTGGAGAAGCCGATCAGTGGTGGTCGCTGATTCAAAACACAAAGGAAGATGATGACGTATAGAATATGGAATAAAGGGAGTTTAAAGAGCTTTTCTTAGAAAAATACTTTCCTCGTGACCATCGAGCATATATGGAAAGGCAATTTCTGAGTCTGAGGCAGAAGGAGGATGAGAATGTCGCAAATTATGAGGCTAACTTTACAAGGTTAGCGAGGCATGCTTCCAATTATATACGTAACCCAAGAAGTAAGATTGATCGTTTCTTTGATGGATTAAAACCATTTCTCCGTCGAGCTTTAGTATCACAATCCTTCTCATCATACGAAGATATTGTCTCGTGTGCTATCAAGACAGAAAAGGAATTCTCTAAGTCTTATGACAACAAAGTAAAGCAAGAGAAGAAGAGAACGGCGGAACAAGAGACAGATAAAGGGAAAAAGGGCAAGAAGGATTTTCCATTATGTGATAATTGTCGGAAGAATCACCCTGGTACTTGCCTAAAAGGAATGGGAGTTTGTTATAAATGTTGAGAAAAGGGTCACCAGGCTCGTGATTGCAAGGGAAAGAAAGAGGCTATCAAAGTTGAATGCTACAATTGTAGGGAAATGGGGCATTATGCAAATGAATGTCCTAAGCGTCAGGGAAAATTATCTCAGAAAAGGCCAAGGGATCAAAGAGTGGTTGGTTGTAAACCAATGATAATGTGAGTACACTCTGATACTTGTAAAAAATTTGTGCTATAGTGGATTTATTTCACCGACACATTTCATTTTCATTCTCTTTGGACTAACCCAATTAGGGAAAACCATATAAAATTACTTTCTCTTGTGTAAGTTTTTATTTCCATTTATAAATTTCTATAAGAAGAAGAGTGAATAGAGTTTTTTAATGATGAATCATTATTAAAAAATAAAATGATTTGTATCCAACGTAACTTTTTTTATCCTAGAAAATGGGGTACATTACTAACTGGGAATAATCATTAGTTTCTGATATAAATCCTAAACTGAATTAATCTGTTTCAGTTGAATCTATGAAAGTATTCAATCACAAAGGGATTACAATCTTTGAGGGAAATTTTTCTATTGTGGATCAATCAAATGTAAAACTTATTATGATATTTAGGCATGGATGTATGAAAAACTACTATAGATTGGATCTTGTTCAGTATAGAAAATGGGTCCATATTATACATAGACCGAAGATAACTACATGTTGATGAAGAGATATTAAGGATTTAGAGGGAGATTTATCTTCCAAAAACTATATGAATATTATGTTGTGTAAATCCCCACATCCCATCTAGGAAAAGTTGATGGATAAATATTATAAATATTAAAAAGATCCATAATCCAAAATTAAATTTATATGGAACAATTATAGGGGCTTCGAGATAGTTCCAATTGAATTTATTGAATCATTATTTCATCTGGTGAATATAATTGGGGAGGGCATGCATAGTCTTAGAGAAACCTTAATGATGTGAATATTTTCAAATGAAACCTCAGATGATTTCCACTCCAGTTCATTCTGAAATTATAGGTACTTGAGGATAGATATACAAAGTATAATCCATTGGATAGTTTTCAATGTAATCTTATCACATATGAAATGATAAATGATTATAATGAGGCCCAAGAAAAGGGAAATTATATAGAGGTTGAATTCAATTCCATAAAGAAGCTCACCATCGAGGATAACTAAAAAGAAGAAAATTTGGATGAGGTCATTTTAATTAATTCCTTTAATCTATAAATGGGAAAAGGAAATTATTGAGGTAAACCTCCACTCATATTATTTTTGGGTGGAGAGAATGGGCACTTCTGGAAAAAGTGTCCTACGATGTATCAAGATGATGATGATAATGGTGAAGCTCTCTTGAATAAATATTTAACCAGTGTGAAAAATTGGAGAAGCGCATAAAATATATTATTTAATAAGAATAAAATAATTTCACAAGAGGATAGTTCAAAAGTTACTTTGGTCGATTATTTTGAGGACTCGGATGTCCACAGAAAAGATATTATGGTTCCAGTTATGGGTAGATCCAAGATAAGGGAAAATAATGGTGATTCCAATGGAGAGGTGGAATGAAGAGTTTATCTATAGTAAGAATTGTAATATACTCTTAAATATATATACAATTAGAGAACTTAAATAAAAATCCAAACAAATTGGTGCATTATTCCAAAATCTACATACAGTTGAAAGAATTGGAGAAGTCTGAGATGTGTGAAGAAATTAAAAAGACTAAATATATAACTCTAAAATACTCATTGAATATCATTGAATGTAAGTTAAATGATAAATGAAAAGATAAGGACTTATTTATTTTGACTAAAACATTAAAAATATCAAGTCAATGAATTCAAATATCTTTAGGTAGAAGTTGTTGTTCATTGAAAAAGTAGAATATCAAATGAAGCTCTAGACTTCTGGTATGAAATCAAGAAATAAGATAAAAACCAAAAAATTAAAAATTATATCATGGAGGTCCTATAAAACATGGATTGTATTTTTCATATAGGAAAATTGAATTTCTCAATAAAAAATAATGTATGTTTCTTGATTGAATGTAAAAATAAGTAATGACTGATTCTAGGTCTCACATGCCTACTCTAAAGTTGAACATTGACTTGGGTACATATAAAAACCAAAAAACTCACAGAAACCTTGTAGAAACTATTATGGTATATATTAAAAACCGTAATAGACCTTGTATAAGGTGTTATTATTGTAAAAATATGGGGCATTGAAAAAAATAAATTCTATAAGCCAAAGGTATTGGAGTGTATTAATGAAAAAATAAAGTTGAGAAGAGTTCAATGGTAAAAATTTTATTTTTTTGGTCACTATTTATAGTGTGTATGATTTGGACACATTTATAGGTGTTATCTTTAATTATTTAGGGGGAATGTGCCTTTGAGGACCCAAAGTGGTCATTCTGAATAACTCAATGTTTCGTCAAGAAGACTAAATAAGTAAAATGCATTTCTGTTTGTTCAAGTTGTGGTTGGTCCATCGTTCAGTAAACAAGATCAATCATGTGAATCCAAACATGTTAGAAACCAAATACGTAGATCAAAAATCAAGGTATTTAGAAAATAATGGTTATAGATATTTTAGTGAAAGCATCATATCATACTGGGTTATGAATTATTAATAAAATATACACTTCATGTATGAAAGGATATTTGAATTTTTCATAGGGATCAAAAATGACAAGGAATGTGTCATTATATTTGGAAATGATGATGGGATAAATATTATTGACCTTGGGTAATCCAAATTTGGGGTAAAATATGTGAGATGTATATATTTATTTGTTTTTCATGGTCTTAGTCTCAACATTATTAGTGTCATAAAATTGTGTGACATAAAAAATATAATAAGAATTATGAATAAGTTTAATGTCGCCATGGGAAATTAGGGTGTTGTGGTAATATAAGGGAATCCCATGAAGTGTATTCTCTCTAACTTGTGAGTGGGGAGGTTTATATGTTCTTTCTATCCAATGAAGAAGAAAACAGGTTGTGGAATAAACATATAGGACCTTGAAGACACACATATTTGGATAATCGGGTGAAAAGTGAGGCAAATCGAGATATCCCATAGCTATCACATGATCACACACACACATGTGACTCTTTTCAAAAAGATATTTTTAATTGGAATATGTATAATGTAAAATAATTGAATTTGAAAAGGGTTCTTGAGTAAGTGGATGTTGATATGTGTATAATTATATCCCCAAGTGTTATTGATGGAAAAAGATATTACATTCTTTTAGATAATTTCTAAAAAATATGGAATGGATAATGATAATTACCTAAAAGTACAATGTTTTTAGTCACATTAATCATTATCATATATAGGTATAAAATATTATTAGACAAGATGTTATGATTTTATATACTCATAATGGGATAGATCTTATAAGTAGAAATGTATAGGATTATCTCATGAAGAATGAGGTAAGGAACCACATATATATAGTGACAACTCATCAATAATATGGTTTGGTTGAGAGTATAAACTTGATCACAAAAAATATTCCTAGTAAAACTATTATTGAGAAATACAAACCAAAATTTTATAGAATGAACCAGAAATTTCATTATTATACGTTAAAAATCAATCTTTTTTGTGTTTTGGTGAAGAAAAGGATACATATAAGCTCTGATATGGAAATCATACAACACAAATATAACATATAAAGTTTAAAAATAAATTTTTTATTCTCTGTATGAGAAACCTAGAATGTTTGATTCATGTGGAGATGTTGGTATCTTTCTTAGCTACTCATGAAAAATAAAATCATATAAATGAATAAATATGTATATTTGAAAGTTCATTGGGGAAATAATGTTATTGTGGTTTAAAATGAGTATAATATTCAATAAATCAATGAACATTACTAGGAGAATAGTTTTTAATATGTGAGAAGATCAGGGGGATAATAGGTGGATAAAGAATATTTTGGATAGGATTTAGATCAAGAGAAGCACGAATTTATAACTATATTTTCACAAAATCCAAATATTTGAATTCAAATTGACAGGAATAATATCATTGGTAATCAGAAAACAACATTGAAAATGAGATAAATGAAGTATCTATAGCAAATATATTTCTTATAATAGGTATATCTAAAATTATTTGACGAAGTTGCATGTGGTGAGAATCGAGTTCAAGGAATGAATGTAGATCTTAAACAAAAAAATAAGAAGCAGAGGTGCATGATTTTTTATAGCTAACAGAAAATAACATCATCAAAACCAAATGTGTCTTCTATAATAATCTTAGTGAATATGATATGGTCATTCAAAACCTAGAAAAACTAGTGTGAAGTGGTTCTCCCAAAGGATTGTCATATTTTTACTGTAAAGGGTTGACTTTGGGTTAATTGAGAAAAGGGGAAATATATTGTTAATAAAAGATGAAATATTGGTTATAGTTGGAGAAATTATCAATAAATAATCGTGGGTATAATTTTTTTTGACAAGGGGAGATCTATTACGTAATGAGTTAGGAAGATAAAAGAAACACGGGGAGTTTTGGGAAATCTAATGATATTAAAGAGGTTCTATAAATAAAGAGATACCATGGTACAATGACCTATAGGTTTTTAACAAAATAATATTATAAAAAATGGTTGATTAAGTATCTTTATCAGTTTATATTCAATAATTTGTATTAATAATGAAGTGTTCCATTGATGAAATCTTCATATTTATATTTTTTCACACTCCAATTTTGATTCATATGGGCTTATAGTACATGTTCAATATATCTATGACTTCTATCATGAGAAACTGAGAGTGACTAGTATTTGAAGAATATGGTGTGTCATTGTTTTTCAATAAAATATTATATGAATTATTGAAGTGTTTTTAACAAACCTAAATGGGGGATATTGTTGGAAAAAATCATCCTTGATGTGGTTTTATGGTTTTTTATTTTTCTGTTTGTTGAAAAATCAAATTTAAAATGTTCCAGAAATTTTTTACCAAAGAATATTTTTTTATAGTGGTGAGGTTTCCAAGTGTTTTCCAAAAATTTGTTTCTAAAATTCTATATTTGTTTTTATGGAAAAGGAAGTATTCTTGCATATAAATTTCATGGACCACGTAGAAACTATGAATAACCACGAAGGATGCTTTCAAATAATTAAAAAATAATATAAAAAGTATGTGGTAAACAAAAATGAAGTTCCCAACTATATAAGAAGTTTTAGGGATATGAATTTTGGATAATAATTCATCCTATATAATAAAACTTTGAATATAAAGGGTTATTTATGATTAGGCTTCATCATTTATGTACGGTTGATAATGTTTTTGGGGTTATCGTGAAGGGGTGGTGTGCTATGAAAACCACATAAATAAATTTCAAGAAACCATGAATTAAAATGAGTTTCATTTTCGTAAAAAATATGATGTTTCATTTCTTTACTGAAGTATTTTACTGATATGTGAACCATAGAGAATGGATATGTGGTTTTTTAGGTTTTGTGGCCCCTATAAATACCCCAAATCAAATTGTTAAGTGATATTAAAAATACTAAGGGATTATTATCACATGAGATATTTTTATAATCTTGAAAGAATAGTTTATGATTTCAATGACAAGATGGAAGTCTATTCTAGAGGTAGTTGAATTCAAGAAGAAGGTTGAGTACACAAAGGATGTAGAGTTTATAAAGGGATATTTTTTTTCACAAATAACATAGGTAGTTCATAGAGGAACTGGTCGATGATGTAGAAGATGTTTTTATAACATTAAACTGGTTTGGGTAGCAATAGTGTATAATGCACAATGTTTCATAAATCAGGTTCATAAATGAAGAAAGACCATTGAGGAATTGTATTTTTTTCAAAAAGAAGACACTATATGGTAAATTGGATTTTATATCTAAAGTAAAAAAAATCCTCATGACACTCTCACATAGGTGTTAAAAAAATATATATGCTACCACAAATATGAATAATATATAAGAAGAGTAGTGTATTCACTTTAGCTGAGAGATTAGTGTGTTCTTAAAGTGTGGTAAGTTTTAAATTAAGGTAGATTATGAGCGTGCACCGGAATATATAAAAACAATGCGTAATATTGGATTTGGTGCATTGTAAAATTACATCTATATAATCCTCTAAGAAGAATTTTTAGGGTGTTCCATGTAAAATTTATGTATCTTGTGCATGTTTTAATTTCTTTTTATACATTATTATAGGAATGGGATATAAGAGTTTTATTATTAACAATGAAATGAGATCAAAAAGTAAAAAAAAAATTTATATTACACACCTTGATTCACCCCCCTTTGGGTACATTACCTAGTGGGTCCAATAGATGCTTTTACATTCATTTATAATAAATAAAATTTATTAAAGACAATACATGTCTTGTTTTATACCCTTACACAACTAGGTGTAGATTCTCATACAATAGTAAAACCTTGTAAAAAATACAAGTGCTTCTATTTTTGTTTATTATTAATATTTTTATATTGTGGTCAGTGTTGAGGGTGAATTAATATATTCATACTTCTTAACTAAATGGATTGATTTGGATAAAAAGATGTGATATCTTAAAATGGATAAAAGTTTTAATTACAATTATTCACCCTTACACACCCCCAAATATGGTGACTATAAATATCCATGATAACATTGATTATAATACAATATAAATAGGTTTAATTTGGATGAATTTATCATTCAATCCTATTTTATTATCATAATTACATAAATTACATATTTAAATAGAATTTAGTTTCACTTCAGATAGAAAATATAATTCTAATAATTATCAATAATGACATAGAGGTTTCAACAATAATATTGATGAATAGACATGAAAAAGAGTCTAACAAGGGGGGGATTATACAAAATAATAATTGGTTTCACTACAACTTGATGGTAATCAAGGAGGAAGTTTATCTACTAATTTTTCGTTAAAACGTTTCTATAATAATCAATAGAAATCAATGAGGAGTATGAAGAAACTAAGATTATTTTTTTTGTTGAAGATTTATTCAATGAAGGAAAATATTATGTGAATAAAATTTCTATTCAAGTTTTCAACTATATATATTGATTTATCAAGGTTAATCATGATGAGAAATGAAAAATAGTTATTTAAGCATAAGATATAAAGAAATAATTAACTAAGAAGTTGAAAAAGTGAAAAACTCCCACTCAACTTACTGAAGATAAGGAAAAACATTTATCACATTGTGTAAAAATAAATTACCTTGTTAAATATGAATTTCATAAGTACAGTGACGGGAGAACTGATATTATGATAATCTTAGAAGATAATATCCTTGTATTTTAAGAGAATAACAAAAACTCTATCAATGTAAAAGATACAAAGATGAAAATAAAAGAAAACAGAGTAAAGAAGATAGAAAATCCTCTATAAGAGGAAATGAAAGTATATAAATACTATATTTATAAACTAAATAATTAATATGAATTTAGTTTCAAATAATTTTAATACCATTAGAAAAGTCGAAATAAATAATATCTTTAGTTGGAAGATAAGTTGAGAAATATGAACACAAAAGAAGAATCTAAAAAAAATTGTGAAGGGAAGTGCTTCTATATATTGTTATAATTAGTTTCTTATCTCAAAAAATACTCACATATATGTAAAATATTACTTTAATTCATAACATGGTCATCCAATAACGATCTATTCGAATAAGGTAACACTTGACTCAAATATTTTTATTTTTATTAACACTATTTTATATTCTACTTCAGGTTCAAATTTAAAATCCGAACTAACATAAGTACATATAAATAAAAATTAAAATTAAAATATTTCAAGGGTGTATATAAACATATTTTATAAGTTAAAGTCCCCAAATAATGATCAAAATTGTTTTTTTAGACCAAAAATTAAAAAGTTCGCATTTTTTCAAAACATAAAAAATGTTGCAAACCAGATTTATTGGTCACTATTGGTACATTTTGAGGTTTGGAAATAGATCCATTGAATGTTGGTATAAACTTTAGATTTATTGATATTAAATAGGTACTAATTTAAAAGAGAGAAAAAAATAGAACAAGAATACAAAAATATGGTAAATATGTCTATCATGAAAAAATTTAACTATCTTAAAAATCTATTTGGGATTTATAGTCGAAGTGATATTTGTGATTATGAGTGCTGGAAAAAACTAACAAGAACAATTTATTTAAAAATTATAAGAAAAACCTAAAACTAATAAGATATAGTTAATTAATGATGAGTGTACATTGGGATATAATCAAAAGATAAATGTATAGAAAACAACACACAAGATGATTACTAAAAAAGTTGTCACACCAAGAAGGAAATGATGCTACTATAGAAGGAAAAGAAAAATCATGTATGAATGTGGGAAATCTATGAAATTTAATTACAATGGAATTATAATGGAACATATAATAGAATTAATCCCTAAAAATAATAAATCTAAGGCCCCAATAGTTGCGCTTCCAGATCTGGTACAAAAATGTTGTATATTTTTTTTATAAAAATTAGCCAAAAAAATATAGAACTATTTACATATGAGGATCCTTTTTAGTCTAGTATTTAAAAAAACTACTATTACATATTATCTGAGATAAAAAAAGAAATTAAAGGCAGCGAATGTTATTTTTTCAATCTAGCTCCTTATCAAAGGAAACCTCAATGAGACTTCCAAATGATCCTGATTTTTTTATAAAACATAGAGTGGTGATAATTTCCCAGTAAGGGGTTTTAAAAAATCCCGTGAAAATATTTAGTAAAATTTACTTTTTAGAATACCTTTTCGAAAATAGAAATTTGTAATGTGGTTTTAAAAAAATATTTTGAAAACCATTTAAATTTTGAAAACATTACTTTTAAGATTCCTTATCAAACTCTAATTTCCTTAAAAATACATCTAAAAACAATTTGAAAAAATGTTTTTGAAAATGAATTTGAAAAATACATAAACCATTGAAAAAATTATAATACATTTTAAAATACTGATGTCTTTTAAAACATTATAATATATTTGAAAATACTTACACCATTGAAAGCCTTATATTACCTTCGAAAAAACATACACTTTTGAAACATTGTTATATATTTGAAAATACTTATGCTTTTGAAAAAATTGTATCATTTTTTCAGAATAGTTACACTTTTGAAAATATTGTAATACTTATTATAATACATAAATATTTTAAAATATTATAATACATTTTAAAATACTTACACTTTTAAAAAACCTTTTCTTAATAAAATAATCTAGTGTTTTTTGAGAAAATATTAAGAAGGTTTTGGACATAGAACTTGGGGCCACTTGTATAAGGCCCCAACCTTAAACATTACTTAATCTTGAGTTATTAAAAGATTACACATTGAGGATCTTTTCAGGTTTAGAGTTTTAGAGAATTAGATCATGAAACTTGCATTACATTCCACATTTAAACAAAGTGGTTACATAAAAGACAATACTCATTCTTCCCATCAATGGAAATATATTTAAAATAAAACACGGATTCTTTCTTGACACATCCTTGACACTATCATCACATCATGTACCTTTCCCTTGACATGTGAAAAACATTTCAAAAACATGGGATGATCATAAAAAGCTCAGTAAGGGTTATAAAAACATGGAAAGGAAACATGATTTCATATATACATAAGAATGAAATCATACTTTACCCATAAAACATAGGCACTTTAATATACCTCATCAAATCATGAATAAATCATAGAAATCATAAGACATAAAGGTAACTTGAGGCATTCATAACACTCTAACGTAGGGAGTAACCCTCTTGGTTACGTTTGGAATACCCATCACAGTATATTCCCTAAATCTCTTCGGAGAAACCTTAACGTTTCACTCCTTTGCGTTACCCAATGCATTGGTGAGCTATATCGGGCTCACCTGCCCTTAGTTTATCATGGAACCACCCGTCTTCATAATAATGCCCAAGAAGCTCAACATAATCGTATCACATAAAACATGCATAAAGGAAACATAACATTTCCACCTTTAAATCACAAGATATCAATACAACCCATTGATATAAAAACATTATGAAAACCATTTTCAATACCAAAATAAAAAAAATTAAAACATGGTATTTATTTTTCTTTTAAAAAGAAGGTATGGCTTGTAGAGGAAGCCGAAACTCAAATAAAGGTCACGGCGGTGGAGAAGTCGTTGTCGCCGCATACGTATGACAAAAATATTCCCTTTTTTCATTTAGTAAAATTCTTCGTATAAAAAAGATTCCTTTTGGATAAACGTAAATTTCAAAGGGTTTTATACACCGTATAAAAGAAGGTTGTGTATAAAACAAAATATGCCTCAATGAAAGGAGATTGAGACGAAGTCCCATACAAACACGGTATCCTTGGTTTAAGGATAAATCAATTACATAATTATGTGTGACAAACGAATACACGAAATATAAGTGGATATTAAGTGTAAAATAATCAAAGGTCATTCACACATATTCAAAGGATTTCATATTCAATAACTACATGTTGAACCCAAAGAAATCAAAATTGGGTTAAGAAGTTCCCTTGACAGCCTAACGGCGTCACATCAAAATGAGTTGATGAGAGATAAAAAGTGTATCTCATCACTTGGACATAAAATTTAAATCAATAAGGATATATGAGAACATATCCTAACATAACAATATGTAAATTAAAAGACCTCACAAAATAAGTCTTTTAAAAAAGAGGAGGGTGAAAGTTTCCCTTACCGACTTGGGTATCTTTCAAAACATACACCCCATGAAAGAAGGACAATAAATAATTGATGTAAATACTCATAAACAAAAGTATATTACACAAAGAGTAGAATAATGGAAAATACATACACCACTCAAAGGAAATTGTGGCAAATGTAGCAGAAGTCTCACGGGAATAAAAGTGAGATGAAAAAATCCCTTACGAAAACCCGGCAGCCTAACGGCGCCACACAAAACTTCCAAAATGGATTGATGAGATAGAATAGGGTCTCTCATCACATGAACATAAAAATTACAGAAAGTTTCATATAAAATAACATCCCAATAGCAAGAAAGATGAGCTTTATAGGAATGACATAAAAGAGTGTACTTAAAAAGAAAGAGTGGAGTAGGATCCCTTACCTCGGTTCCGACTTAACTCGATTGTTCTTTAACGTCCTGAATAATAAACTTGTGTTAATTTCTACTCGCTTAAGAACCTTTTTCATGTTCATTATTACTTTTATATCACTTATTACTATGTCATGAACACTATGTAATTATTTATGTTCATAACGGTCATTTTAACGATCATTGGTACTTGAGTCAAGAATAAACCCATTATAATTACAAGTTGTTCATGTATCCATTATATCCATAATGGTATTCATGATGTAAATATCATATATTTCATATACATCCAGTACATGCATGCATTTATAATATTACATAATCATTTAGAGGTAAGAAATGAAATGCACCGTTCATGGAGACGGTAAGCCGTACGTACGCATGAACGCTACTTTCATTTCTATTTCGTATTTTATAGAATGGAATCATAATGATATAAAGGTATATTATAATTCCAGTATAATATCATATATAATATCATAGTTCCATCCTTTATACGTCCCACATATGGTATTTAACGAATCAAATCACTTTTAGGGGGCGGTAGTCCGCACTTCCTAAAATGAAGATATCGTGTTTACCCATAATGGAAACAATAATGGTATGCCATAAATGAAAAATACAGAAGCTTAAGGAAAGAATAAAAATATTATATATCATAAATAAAAATAGTGACATCATAATGGCCACCATTGAAGGTGTTAAATGAGTATTGAACAATCATCGTTTCGGGAGGAAGAATTTCACCATCCACGGAAACCGTATGTTCTTTAGCCATTTGATGTAGTTGTGTGAGAGTGTAGCTCGAATAAATCTTATAACAACATCCTATTATATTTAAGATACTGTTTTTGTTACAAAAGAAGTAAATAAAAAGAGCTTAGGGGGTTGGAAAGGCAAAATAAAACAAATGTACATGAGAGAATGAATTACCTTTAAAAGTGTAACTCCTTTTGATTTGAGACTAAAGGCTTCCTTTGAAAGGATTATGAACAAAGGGAATCCTCTAGGATGAGTAGAGGTATGTGGAGAGAGTAAATGGTCAGGGTATGGCCGAGCCAAAGGCTTTAAGAGTGTGTGAAATGAGGTAGAGGTGGGGGCCTTTTAAAAGAGGAGAGGAGGGGCACTTTTGGAAATCATGAAACTATTATTTTATTTTCAAAAGTGATTCGAATTTATAAGGTCCAACATTGATATATTTCGAAGATAAGATGATAAGTCTTCGAAATATTCCCATCCAATAGTTTTTGTACAAGTGTAGGTCTTATATTTTATATTATCGTTTCATTTTATTTAAACTGTTCATTAATGACGTCATTGTTGCATCATCATGATGTCATAAATAATTTAATTTATTTAAAGTCTAAAAATTATAAAAAAACTACTATGATGTAGGAAAGAGTTTTAGCTTTCCAATGACTATTTATAATCAAAATTATGATCTTTATAACCCCATGTAAAAATTTTTGTCGTAAAACATATTATGTTTGTGTCATTTTTACTTTTACATTAAATAAAAAGTTATTTATGTCATTTCCCAACCAAAGTGGCTCCATGGGTCCCCATGTTGACCCATGGCTTGTATTGGTCGGCCATGAAACAACCAATTAGGTTAGGACATGTTTCTAGGTCATCTCATACTATTAAAACATTATTTTTACCTTAAACTACACTAATTACCACTAATCGCGATTAAAAACTTAATAAGTTACTATTCACCAAAAAATTATTTTTATCCCATTGAACCACATTTTACTTCTTAATGACAACCATTTATGTCTTATTTTTGAAATTCAAAACACAAAGATGGCAAAATTTCATTTAAACGGAAAAATCAGTTTTTATAAGTACCACTTAGTGGTTTCACTATTCATCAAAAATTGACGTTTTTCAGAAAAATCCCAAATATTCACCCTAAGATATATTTGATATTCTGAATTCAAAAATTAAGTCTATTTTACAAAATTCAAAACATATAAGTCACATTAATTAATTTAATAATTAATTCCCGCTGTCAGAGCAAATAGCGTGTTTTTATGAAACAATAAGTACCAAAAGATTGACACCAGTTTAAGTCTAATTTCAAAGTGAAATTGATTCCGATGAACACCATTGGATTTAATGGTAAAAATATATTCTAATTTAACTTTAAAACCAATTAAAAAGATAATCTAATCATATAAATAAATTAGATTAAAAAGTGGTTTTGAATTAAAATACAACATTTTACACTATTCATTAAAAAATGAACTTTATCGGAAAGATACCAAAAATTTACACAATGTAAATTTTGATGTCCCAATTCTTAAGAAGAGTTTTATTTGGTCCAATAGAATGTATAAGAGTGAACTAAACTATATTTAATGACGTTTCTCCATCAAAAGGCGACAGGTGAACCTTTAGTGAAAACTAGGGCATATAAGCCTAAAATTGAATTCCTTCCGTATTTTAAGCCATTATCCTTTATTAGATAAATGTAAAAACATTTAAAAACATATATAATCATATTTTAGTTATTTCTATCCATTCCCGCCAATACAACGAGTACATGTTAACTGCCATTTAAAATAATATTATTTTATTATTAGAGTGCAACGTAAGATTCCCAAGAAACTCGTTGTTGCGTGTTGGGTACGCCCTCGTGCATAGCGTCCCCTTTAAAGTAATGTTAATATTTTATTCACAAATATGGATAAATATGAAAATGTCACATTCTTTATTTCCCTAGGGTGTTACATCCTTCCCCCCTTTTGGGAATTGCGTCCCCGCAATTTTAAAATTGGGCTTGGAAACATCCTTGAAAGACCCACATCGGAAAAGGAGTAAATTAAACTATCACTTTAAAAGTAATAAAGGGGAGTATAGAGGTCACCCGAGATAACACATACTAGGATTCCATGTAAGAAAACATGGACATGGAGGGTAAAACCAAGGGTTATGTTCCGAGGGAGAGTGATAGAAAACATGTTTAGGAGAATGTTAACCACATGAAAATCACAAACTTGTGATGGGTTAAACGGTATTTGATTCCCCAGTAGGAAAAGTTAATAGACAACATTTTTCTTTTAAGTTACTTTTCATTGAGGAATTTATTTTTGATCTTAAGGAATCATACTTACTTGTCATGTTGACTTTCAACTATTTCTAGGTTTCTTACACAAACTCATAATAGCATACCTTGATAATGGTGTCCACTCGGTTTCATCGTTATCTTGTTCACGTTGGTAGAAGTCCCATGCATTACAACAATGATTTAGAGATCCTTCAAAATCATTTTCTTCCTCCATCCAAATACACCTCGTACAACATGGGACATATGGGTGTTCACAAAAAAACAGTTTTGGAAAATAATCATGTATGACATATAATTCCAAAACATCTGATAAAACATGATTTCTATAAAATAGTCGGACCAAAATTTAGTTGAAACTTTCTATTATTGGTCCTTTTAAAATACCATAAGTATGTGATTTGAGACTATATTTTAAAAGCAAATATAAATAGGTTGCGCAAGGGTATCCTTCCTCAACACCTTTTTTAAAATCATAATATGCTTCAAATTCTTGTGATAAGGTAAAATATTTGAAAATACCTTGATAATATTTACCTTTCTTGAAAATATGAGAATATTGTGAAAATAGTATTTGTCTAAACACAACCCATGATCCATGATGATAACGAGGTATAGTGGAGGTGTTTGATATCTCAAACAACTGCTTGCAAGTGAGTTGTATGCTAGAAAAAGTTTCAAAATCATCCGAAGATGACTTTGCAATAATTATTGCAATCATGTCATCAGGAAGAGATATTAATGTTGTTTGAGATCCTTCTCCTTCCATTCGTAACCGACTTTACTTGACCTGAAAAAAGTTTTAAAATAAGGATTTAACTGAAATAATAGATATAGGGACTAATCATGTGTCTCATAAGAACTCTTAATCCCTAAAGTTGTCTAAACCGACCATTGATACCAACTATAAGGCCCCAGCCTTAAACCTTACTTAATATTGAGTTATTACAAGATTACACATTGAGGATCTTTTCAGGTTTAGAGTTTTAGAGAATTAGATCATGAAACTTGCATTATATTCCACATTTAAACAAAGTGGTTACATAAAAGACAATATTCATTCTTCCCATCAACAGAAACATATTTAAAATAAAACACAGATTCTTTCTTGACACATCCTTGACACTATCATCACATCATTTAGCTTTCCCTTGACCTGTGAAAAACATTTCAAAAACTTGGGATGAGCATAAAAAGCTCAGTAAGGGTTATAAAAATATGGAAAGGAAACATGAGTTCATATATACATAAGAATGAAATCATACTTTACCCATAAAACATAGGCACTTTAACATACCTCATCAAATCATGAATAAATCATAGAAATCATAAGACATAAAGGTAACTTGAGGCATTCATAACATTTTTACGTAGGGAGTAACCCTCTTGGTTACGTTTGGAATACCCATCACAGTATATTCTCTAAATCTCTTTGGAGAAACCATAACGTTTCACTCCTTCGCGTTACCCAATTCATTGGAGAGCTATATCGGGCTCACCCGCCCTTAGTTTATCACGGAACCACCTATCTTCATAATAATTCCCAAGAACCTCAACATAATCGTATCACATAAAACATGCATAAAGGAAACATAACATTTCCACCTTTAAATCACAAGATATCAATACAACACATTGATATAAAAACATTATGAAAACCATTTTCAATACCAAAATAAAAGAAAATTAAAACATGGTATTTATTTTTCTTTTAAAAAGATGGTATGGCTTGTAGAGGAAGCCAAAACTCAAATAACGGTCACGACGGCGGAGAAGTCGTTGTCGCCGCATACGTACGACAAAAACATTCCCTTTTGTCGTTTAGTAAAAAGCTTCTTATAAAAAATATTCCTTTTGGATAAACGTAAATGTCAAATGGTTTTATACACCGTATAAATGAAGGTTGTGTATAAAACAAAATATGCCTCAATGAAAGGAGATTGAGACGAAGTCCCATACAAAGACGGTATCCTTGGTTTAAGGATAAATCAATTACATAATTATGTGTGACAAATGAATACACGGAATATAAGTGGATATTATTTTTAAAATAATCAAAGGTCATTCACACATATTCAATGGATGACATATTCAATAACTACATGTTGAACCTAAAGAAATCGAAATTTGGTTAAGAAGTTCCCTTGACAGCCTAATGGCGTCACATCAAAATGAGTTGATGAGAGATAAAAAGTGTATCTCATTACTTGGAAATAAAATTTACATCAATAAGGATATATGAGAAAATATCCCAACATAACAATATGTAAATTAAAATACCCAACAAAATAAGTCTTTTAAAAAAGAGGAGGGTGAAAGGTTCCCTTACCGACTTGGGTATCTTTCAAAACATACACCCCATGAAAGAAGGACAATAAATCATTGATGTAAATAATCATAAACAAATGTATATTACACAAAGAGTAGAATAATGGTCAGTAAATACACCACTCAAATGAAATTGTGGCAAATGTAGCATAAGTCTCATGGGAATAAAAGTGAGATGAAAAAATCCCTTACGAAAACTCGGCAGCCTAACGACGCCACACAAAACTTCCAAAATGGATTGATGAGAGAGAATGGGGTCTCTCATCACATGAAGATAAAAATTACAGTAAGTGTCATATAAAATAACATCCCAGTATCAAGAAAGATGAGCTTTATAGGAATGACATAAAAGAGTGTACATAAAAAGAAAGAGTGGAGTAGGATACCTTACCTCGGGTCCAACTTGACTCGATCGTTCTTTAACAACATGAATAATAAATTTGAGTTAATTTCTACTCTCTTAAGAACATTTTTCAAGTTCATTATTCCTTTTATATCACTTATTACCATGTCATGAACACTATGTAATTATTTAAGTTAATAACGGTCATTTTAACGATCATTGGTACTTGAGTCAATAATAAACCATTTATAATTACAAGTTGTTCATGTATCCATTATATCCAGAATGGTATTCATGATTTAGATATCATATATGTAATATATATCCAGTACATTCATGCATTTATAATATTACATAATCATTTAGAGGTAAGAAATGAAATGCACCGTTCATGGAGACGGTAAGCCGTACGTACGCATGAACGCTAGTTTCATTTCTATTTTGTATTTTATAGAATGGAATCATAATGATATAAAGGTATATTATAATTCCAGTATAATATCATATATAATATCATAGTTACATCCTTTATACGTCCCACATATGGTATTTAACGAATGAAATCACTTTCAGGGGGCGGTAGTCCGCACTTCCTAAAATGAAGATATCGTGTTTACCCATAATGGAAACCATAATGGTATGCCATAAATGAAAACTACAGAAGCTTAAGGAAAGAATAAACATATTATATATCATATATAAAAATAGTGACATCATAATGGCCACCTTTGAAGGTGTTAAATGAGTATTGAAGAATCATCGTTTCGGGAGGCAGAATTTCGCCATCCACGGAAACCGTATGTTCTTCAACCATTTGATGTATTTTTGTGAGAGTGTAGCTCGAATAAATCTTATAAAAACATCCTAGTATATTGAATATACAGGTTTTGTTACAAAAGAAGTAAATAAAAAGTGTTTAGGTGGTTGTAGAAGCAAAATAAAACAAATGAACATGAGAGGATGAATTACTTTTAAAAGTGTAACTCCTTTTGATTTGAGCGTAAAGGCTTACTTTGAAAGGATTATGCCCAAGGGAATCCTATAGGATTAGGAGAGGGATGTGGAGAGAGTAAATGGGCAGGGTATGGCCGAGCCAAAGGCTTGAGGAGTGTGAAATGAGGTAGAGGTGGAGGCCTTTTATAAGAGGAGAGGAGGGGCACTTTTGGAAATCATGAAACTATTATTTTATTTTCAAAAGTGTTTAGAATTTCTAAGGTCCCACATTTATATATTTCTAAGATAAGATGATAAGGCTTTGAAATATTCCCATCCAATAGTTTTTTGACAATTGTAGGTCTTAGATTTTATATTATCGTTTCATTTTATTTAAACTCTTCATTAATGAGGTCATCGTTGCATCATCATGATGTCATAAATAATTTAATTTATTTAAAGTCTAAAAATTATAAAAAAAAATAAAATGACGTAGGAAATCTTTTAGCGTTACAATGACTATTTATAATCAAAAATCGGATCTTTATAACCCCATGTAAAAATTGTTTTCGTAAAACATATTATGTTTGTGTCATTTTTACTTTTACATTAAGTAAAAAGTTATTTATGTCATTTCCCAACCCAAGTGGCTCCATGGGGTCCCCAAGTTGACCCATGGCTTGTCTTGGTCGGACATGACATAACCAATGAGGTTAGGACATGTTTCTAGGTCATCTCGTACTATTAAAAAATTATTTTTACCTTAAACTACACTAATTACCACTAATTGCGATTAAAAACTTAATAAGTTACTATTCACCAAAAAATTATTTTTATCCCATTGAACCACATTTTACATCTTAATGACAACCATGTATGTCGGATTTTTGAAATTCAAAACACAAAGATGGCAAAATTTCATTTAAACGGAAAAATCAGTTTTTATAAGTACCACTTAGTTGTTTCACTATTCATCAAAAATTGATGTTTTTCAGAAAAATCCCAAATATTCACCCTAAGCTATATTTGATATTCCGAATTCAAAAATGAAGTCTATATTAAAAAAATCAAAACATATAAGTCACATTAATTAAATTAATAATTAATTCCCGGTGTCAGAGCAAATAGCATGTTTTTACGAAACAATAAGTATCAAAACATTGACAGCAGTTTAAGTCTAATTTCAAAGTGAAATTGATTCCAATGTCCACCATTGTATTTAATGGTAAAAATATATTCTAATTTCACTTTAAAACCAATTAAAAAGATAATCTAATCAAATAAATAAATTAGATTAAAAATAGGTTTTGAATTAAAATACAACATTTTACACGATTCATTAAAAAATGAACTTTATCGGAAAGGTACCAAAAATTTACACGAAGTAAATTTTGATGTCCCAATTCTTAAGTAGAGTTTTATTTGGTCCAATAGAATGTATAAGAGTGAAATAAACTATATTTAATGAAGGTTCTCCATCAAAAGGCGATAAGTGAACCTTTAGTGAAAACTAAGGCATATACACCTAAAATTGAATTCCTTCCGTATTTTAAGCCTTTATCCTTTATTGGAAAATGTAAAAACATTTAAAAACATATATAATCATATTCTAGTTATTTCTATCCATTCCCGCCAATACAACAGCTACATGTTAACTGCCATTTAAAATAATATTATTTTATTATTAGAGTGCAACGTAAGATTCCCAAGAAACTCGTTGTTGCGTGTTGGGTACGCCATCGAGCATAGCGTCCCCTTTAAAGTCATGTTAATATTTTATTCACATATATGGATAAATATGAAAATTTCATATTCTTTATTTACCTGGGGTGTTACAACTTGAACCATTGAAGGTTGTCTGAGTCTACCCACTTTTTGAGGGATATGGTCAGTCCCCGTCTCCCTATCATGTTTAAAAATTCTACATACTAAATTTTATAAAAACATTTTGAGCTTTCCTTACACACACGAATATATATATATTTTTCAAGATTTTTTTAAAAACATGATAATGTATTGTTAATTATACACACGTATATTTATATTAATATATTTAAATATGAACTTTCATAGGAAATAACATGTTAGATTTTTCACAACGAAAAATCATAAAATTTCCTTTTCATCTATGCATGGGATGTTAATGATGGAATGATTGAAACCAATGTATTTAATGTTTCATTAATAAGCTCTTTAAAATTCATATTATTGAAATATAATTGAAAATTATATCTTTTTCATTTTAAATTCATCCTTGAATAAATAATGTTGGTAATTATTTACTTAATTTATTTTATATATAAAATAATGTTGTGAAAGTATGAATCCTTCAAACGTTATATAGTAGGAATTGTGAAATCACTACTCACATTAAATATTAAATTTAAATATGTATATATATATTATTTCATAAATAAATTTTAAGTAAAATAAATTATATAAAATATATTCTAATACTTAAAATTTTTAAATAAAAGATTCCATCCTTCCATAATTTGAAAAACATATACCTTTGGAAGAAAATGTAAAACAAATTTTGGTACATGAATTTAAATCATGAAATAATAGTTAAATAAGTATATATGTGTGTAAACACAAATGTGAATATAAATTATAAAACCTATTATACTATTAGAATAATATATTTATTAATAAAATAAGGGGATTTAAAATATAAAATTAAATTTATCCCTTAAGATGAATTTATGTTGGGTAAATATATAAACATGAACGTTTTGAAGATGATATATATATATATATATATATATATATATCCCCTTGAATAAAAAAAGTTGGAATGTTCTTTCATCATTAGGAAATCCTGAAGTAAATAATCATAGAGTTTTAGACCAATAAATATATACATTTTTACATATGTGGTTTTTTAAATTGTCCACCTTAAATAAAAATGGAGAACCAAAAAAGAGAGGAAAATTCTTCCTAAAATCGGTGTTTGAACTAGTTCCAGTTAGTGGGTTTTCAACTACTTTAGGGTAATAAAACAAGAGGGATAATAAGGGAAAATGAATAAAGGATCTTCTTGGGTTATTCTACTTCTATAGTAATTACACTAAAACAAATAAATATATATAGGGATGTTTGTGGATTCATCTTCTAGAAGAATTTGTGATTTAAAGAGAATACCCAGTTGAAAAAACTACAGTGTATCTAAACTAACATAGACGAAGTGTTTAAAGCCACTATTCATGTATTTTGTAACATGATATAATGAGGGGTCAATTAAAAATAATTTTAGTTTGAAACAATGACACCTTATTCCAATTTTTTGGAAAATGAATACGCATTTAAACATGTGTCTGGCCGAATATTATTCATGAAGAAATAATGGGCATTGGTTGATTGAGTTTTCTATAGAATGCACACCTATAATGAGTAGGTCTGGAGATATATTGTCCTATTCAATTTTCAATGGAAAAATCAATAATGTGTACGATATTTTTTGTATTTTATCAAGCTATTGTTTCTATGTGATTATATATGGTCAAGTAGATTCCTTTGATGGTGATGAATGCTGGTTATGTGTGCTCGAGAAGGGATGAACAGTGATGAGGGAGGCGACTCGAGAGATGATTAGATGGATGTCATTTTATGATAAAATGGTCATTATTTAAGAAATATTTATATATAGTTATCAAAAAACATAAAAGGTGATCCCACATCGAAAGATAGAACAATTCTCTGCTCCCTTATAAACTCAGTGGTGACCGCTACTCACCAAAAGAATATAACAAGGCCTATACCCAATGACCTTATTCATAGGCCCCTACAGGATTCAACCTAACCTATGCATGAATTGGGTCTTGACTCACCATACCTATAAATGGACAGGTAGTGGACCATCCTATACCTTTCTCATTTGTGTTGAGGTATGGCTCCCATAGGGTGGTTGAGTATGCCTAGCGGGCACTCCCAATTTGAGGTGATCTTGCCAAGTCCTCCTGGATTTGGATGGATATATTTTTTTAATATAAAAATTATAAAACATAAAGTAGAAAATAAAATATCCATAAAATATCTTCTTTTATTTTTTTTATTATTACATTTCAAATAACACATAAATTATATTTTTTAAATTCATTCATATGAAATAAATTTTTATAATAAATTAACCACTTAGTCGATGTTTTTAATATTTGTTTTTTTGAAAGTTCATTACTATAATATTAAAATAATTTCTTAAACTATATGACAATTAGTAATTAGTAAGTGTTATTATTATCCACATTTTTTTAGTTTCATTTGAAGAAGAACTTTATGATTTCAAGTTGATTTATTTTTAAAACAAATTATCACAGAATCGTTGTTGAATAATATTTTAAAATAAGGGTTAAAATAATTATTATCATAATAATATATCAAATAAATAAAATATAATAGGTATTTTAAATTGAAGATAACATTAAATTTAAAATTAATGATTTTATAAACATTATTTTTATATTTAAAAAACAAGTAATCATTAAAATAATATTCATTTTGACTTATAAATTATATATGGTGTTCAAAAAGTAAATTACTATATTTATAAATTAATATTTTTTTGAAAAGAGAAAATGAATTCTAAACTTATAATATTAAAAATTATTTTTTTAAATTTTATTTTAGTAAAGGATTATACATTTAAGAATTTTTTAATAGAAATATTTTTATTTAAAGAATATAAAAATATTAATATACTTACATATACCTAAATAAAATAAAGATAATATTTTAACTTAATTTATAAAAAGAACAAAATTTAAAAAATGAATACATTTATGTTAGTGTTAACTTACACATTAGTTTGTTTTAATTATAAAACACCATTATTTAATAAACATTTATTAAAATTATTAAATTCATAGGCTGTTAGAATAAATAGATTGGTTTGGAGGAAAAAACATTTGAAGAATAATTCAAATTTCTTAATAGGTTGGAAAATAATAGTGATCCGTGGATTGTTGAGAGAACTTATAGAGGTGAAAACAATCTGGACATACTCCTAATAATATCATTACGTGGATATTAGAGAACAACAATTTTTTCATAAAAAAAGAACTTGTGAATTTATTTCCCATGTATTGTTTTATAAAGGATAATCCCTAACACATATTTAAGTATGAGCATATAAATAATAAATGACAGACCGTATAACCAAATAGGTTACAATTGGTTAAATAGTTGGAGAGAGAATAAGAAAATGTGAGTAATTTTCTCGATAAAGTGAAAAATATTATTCTAAATATAAATAAATATTCTAAAAAAATAAGACCAAACTACCAAAGGAGGTATATATAAATAAAACAAAATTATTTTCAAGAATTATGAGTTATTAACAAGTTAGATCTGAGAAGAAATGAGTTTATAGGATGAGAATTAAATCTCAACTCTATTTATCTCAATATTGAGCTAATGGAGAACTTTACTTAATCCATTTTATTATTATGTTCTTATGTATGGAAATTAATTTGGTGTATAAATGTGATAACTAGACCTATTCTATAATTACTATATAGCAATAAAACTCATCTATCAAAAAAAATTGGTGATTCGGTTCCACATTTAAAGGAGGTATTAAAAATGATGTTCTTAGAATACACTTTCAAGGATATCAACCATGATAATTTACTGATGGAGTTAATTCCTTGAGAGATAGTTGATAAGATAAAAAATAAAGAGTCATATTTTGAAAGAATGACGCTGGAGATCCCGCATGCAGGTGAACGAAGGAGATACCCTAAATCTGAAACCTTCGATCAAACTGGGATTGATAATTCCAGGTCTTTCACTGATGTGGTTGCGAATCGAGTCCCTAGAGATGAACCGAAAGCCCCTGAATATTTTGAACCAAATAATTTCCGCCATCGTGGGCTTTCATCCATCGCTTTCCCGGATGAAGAGGTACATCTACTCTCTTCAGATTTGTGCTTTGTTCTTGTTGGAAAATTTATCAAGTGCAGAACATCTCTTTTATTTTTGCGAAAATCTCTTGAGAACATAGGTTTTGAGAATTTCTAGGTCGTTCTTTTGAACTCCTTACATGTTCTACTTTGTTTTTCATCTGAGGATGATTATTATAGGATTTGGGCGAGGGGTTCATTGATATTTTGTGGTTGTTTTATGAAGGTCTTTAAATGGACAACTGATTTCAGTGTTGACTTCGAACCACCTACTGTACCTATTTGGATAGGATATCCAGGACTCCCAATTCATCTTTTTAAGAAAAAAAATCCCTTTTTCCATTTCTAGATTATTTGGACATTCTATTAAACTAGATTTTTCCACTCAAAATTCGACTAGACCTTCTGTTGCGCGTGTGTGTACTGAATTTTACATTTCTCAATCTTTGCCTTTGAAATTCTGGTTGCAAAATGGTTCAAAAGGTAATGTCCAGGAAGTTTTCTTTGAAAATGTTCCTGCTTTTTGTAAGAGGTGTTCTAGAATTGGGCATTTTATGGATGAGTGTGAACAGAAGAAAATATCACACCCCCAAGTATAATCTAGTTTGGATTGAGAAAGAAATTCCCAAAATTTCCCAGCCATCATTTTCTATTCAGAGAAATGTTGATGCCTCCACCTCTTATCCAATTGTGGAGGCTAATGAGTAAAAGGCCCCTTTTTCAGTCACACCTAACTAGAATTTAACAATAATTGAGGGCTCAAATTTACACCTACAACCCTTGAAGGAAAATTAGGATAAAGATTTACAGCATGATGTTCCTATAGAAACGGATCATAGGATGATCCTTGAACCACAAGATGTTTGTGATAAGGCTGATGATGATAACAAGGTTGATAATATTCAAATGGAGGATGAATTATCCATTGTAATTGGGGAGGAATACCTCAAACCATGTTCTCGAAAAAGAAAAAATCCTATTGTTGATGAGGATGGTTTTATTTCCCCTAACTCTAAAAAGACTAGGAAGCGTAGGGATCAATCTGAAATAGAAAGGACAGTTGTGACCCACTCCTTTCAAGCCTCTCTCATTGATCCTTCCATGGAGTTGGCTGAAATGGTTCCAATTCATATGAAAGATAACTATAACAGAAAGATTGATCCTTCATACATGGATGCTTTCCAGATTCCTGAAGATGAATATGTGAGTGATGAGGTTTGTGATAGGATGGCCGAGCAAGATCAATTGATATATTGGAAGTACCGTCATCTCCACATTACTGCTGATACATATCTAGATATCAGGAAAATAATGTATATGAGGATGATGGAGGAATACAATAAAAATCCCAAATTTAACTTTAGGGATACCCCGTGGGTTTGATTCTTCTAGTTATTGCTTTTCATTGATTTTTGATATACAGATTAGGATATCTCTTTGATATGGATTGATTGATGGTGATGGCTATTATAGTCTTTCCTTTTTTCCATTTTTTGACTAAAGGAATGTAGGTGGACTGTGCTGATCCAGTCTGATCATCAAAGGAGCAGCTTGATGACTCATTGGGATGATGGCCGGACTGTAAAGTCTCTATGATGTTTACAAAGGCTGGCATTAGAGGATCAACATACTCTTGATGGAAGGAAATTCTTCTCCCTTGCTGAACTGCTTTGTGATGGCTGGGGAAGATCATCTTTCCCAAGAGGTGTTGTACTGGTTTCTATTAGATGCTGCAAAGATGTTTTCAGCAGTTTATAGTAGGTTCTCAAAGTTAGATGCGGGATGGTTTTTTCTATAGTTTTTTGGTCTTGTATTGTAATTTTTTTGTTTCGATAACTCTGAGTGGGTGTAAACACATTACACCTCATAATTTCTTTGTAGATTTATTTTGATTTACTAAATTCCCCTGGCATGAACTGGTTCCACCAGTTTATGTCAATCTTCTTAAAATAAAAAATAAAAAAAATTAAGAGCATTGTGATGTAAACTTGTAATTTTGGATAGTTCTTATATAAAACCAAAGTATATGTATGAAATTCATAGTTTTTTTAGTCCATTATTTGATGAAGGAGTTAAATAATTTCATTGAATGTTTTTAATTTGTTTATTTTAGGTGAGTGTAGATGTTTATGTATAAAAATACATGAATGATCCCTAAGAAGATAAAATTTGAGTTGGTTTCACCTGATGAATATTGAATGGATAGTTATGATTCCTAAGTTATTCAATCCTGTTTCCAATATTTAATTTACTTATGTAGACTTATAATTTACTAACTTATGGATCATTACCATGTTAAATGGTATTATTTTGAGACTAGTAACTGATATTGAACATGATTCCAAGTCCTAGAGTGATGGATTGTGTTTTCGTATAATTTTTGAAGTTCGTTAAATAATAGTGTGAGAGGGATTTTCTAACTCTTAAACTAGTGCTCAGATCAAAAATTCAAGGGCTTTGTTGAACTTAGAGAATCATGATTTTCTTAGCAAAGGCCTAATATTGGCTAGCGTGGGTTGACCGAAAGAGATTGTTTTTGGGACTCTGAGAAAAATAATAGAGTCATGAAAAAAAGTTTTTATTATTATTTATCTTCATGGTTACATAGCGACTCGTCAGCAATGTGGCATAATGATGAGGTGACACCAAATCCACTAATGAAACTCATTAATGAATCTTTATGGTGACACTGAAATGCACATCATGTCTTCCTTCTTTAATTAAAATAGGAATTCATGGTTGAAAAAAAACCATATAATTCATCTGATGAACGATGAAGGAAATATTTCCAACAACGATTGACAACGAATCAGAAAGTTTGGATGAAATCCTTGGAGAGTGGATTTGGGACCAGTGATCGACGAAGACGACGGATGATTCCTACATAGGGGTTTGTTTATTTCTAATTGAATCCTTTCTTTTCCCCTTTATTTGTTTTGCGTGAGGAACGTGGGCTAACCAATGAATAGGTTGACCCATGGAATGATCGCATGTGCGGTATGAGATTTTGGCCTGTGGAAATTATAGAAATTGGCATATAATTTGTGAATGATCGATATCTCCCCTTTTTCTAAAACAAAGAATGGAGGCCAAATGAATAAGTGAAACATTCTTAGCTTTGGGTGTTTCTGGTCATATACTCTCTACCATGTGTTCTTCACCGATAGACCCTTATGATCAGGTTTTATTATTTCATGGTGGATTCAAATGTGTCTAGACCCCCAGATCGACGATGAGATGACTTGAGAAACAGAACAATGAAGGCAACGACCCGAGGATCATAGCAGACCCTCTGGTTCAAAGAATGGACCACCAGAGCATGTCTTTTGGCCCGTGATGGTGGCCATAGGTGGGAGGCAGTTCACCATAGAGGCCCGATGACGTGGAGGAGGCCGCATCTAGTAGGAGTTGTGGCGGTTTTGGGGGAAGGCGCACCGAGGCAGTGGAGGTTGTAACTAGAACGGGCCATGTCGGTGCAGGGGGGCGGAATCGGTCGGTCACTGTGTCGGTTCGAGTGGCCGATAGTGTCTGCTGGCACATGGTCCACACAAGAATTCATGCGGAGGGGGGTGGATGAACTCAGATGGCCACAGGACTACGCAAACCAAAAATAAATGTGGGATCTGGGATAGACCCAAGTCAGCCTGCCGATGTGGTCAGGTCCAATGGAGTAAATTGGTACACTATTTAACAATGGCTTTTGGAGAACCGGCCTGCCATACTTTTTGGGTTTGATAGGAAACCAGTCTGACTAAGTCAGATAGGGTCATTGGGAGACCCTAAGGGCTGGACCCATGGCCAAACCAAACAAGGTCCAGCAAGGCCAAATGTTCCTAGCCATTAAGCCAGGCAGGGCCGTGGAATCCCAGAACCAACTGGGTCGGGTTGGCTGAACTAGGTCAAGCCATGTGGGACCCCCATGCTGAGTTGGTCTGGTCGATCCGACCAGGTCTGACCGGGCCTGGACACAACCGACCCCTATTCACTAAAACGCCAATATCTTTCTGACCGAGCGTTTGATTGATGTGTCGTCTACAGCATTGGGACCATTGTGATGAGACAATCCTTTGTGAATACTCTATGTGAGTTTTCTTTGTAGTAGAGATATGATCGATGGATTGAAGATTATATTCTCTTAGAAGCAAACTCACTATAGAGTGGGAATCCTATGACTGGATGTGACCTGACAGATGTGATGTGCAAGTCCTCGGTGTCCCAGTAGTGGAGCGGACCTCCGTGGTCTAGTAGCTAACCAGACCTTAGTGGTGCAATAGCTGAGTGGGCCTCAGTTGTCTAGTAACCTAGTGGACCTGAGTGGTCTAGTAGCTGAGCAGAGCTTAGTGTTCCAGTAGCCAAGCAGACCTCAGTGTTCTAGTAGTCGACCAAACCTCAGTGAATCATCAAGGATGGGTGCCTTAGTAGTACACGATGATTCATTTTTATGACTGATAATCTTACTTTATATACTTTGAGTTATACCTGGCATGATATGCATTTTCATTGTGGTCCTTTCTTTGTAGGTTTCCTTGTGTTCAGTCGTTTTTGGGTTGGGGTCCATACTATGTATTGTGGTACACACCCATGCACGAGCATAACCCGAATGTGTTGTGTCTTATATAGGTTATCGCCACTTCAACATAGACCTTGGTGGTCATGGACCAAATAGTTCTTAGTGATACAAGAGAGACAGGCTTACTTCAATTTATACAAGCATCTACCCTTCACCAACCCTTTGGGTAGGGCCTTGAGAGATCAAACTGTGGAAGTTTTAATTTCCTTTGTGGTTTTGGGATTGTATTCTCGATCCTTTGTACTTTCAGTTTCTCTCGGTAGTTGTCTCAGTGAAAGTTGTGGTTTACTTTATTTTTACTTTCTACAGTTTGTGCTTTGTGCATGTGTTCATGTTTAATGTAAATGCCTTCCCTTTTCCGGATATGCCTACTCTGTGCTAGTCACCAGCACCTGGCCTATAGAACGCGGGCTTGGGGTGTTTGGACATGGGCCCTGGGTGATTGGTCATGAAAACAAGATTTAAAATTTTTATAATTATATTATTAATAAATGAAATTCATTTTTTAATTCCCCAATTCAATTTTTTTTTGCAGATGATGTTTTTTATAATTTTTCAGAAAGATTTATTTTTCAATGAATAATGAGAAATTGTTTTTTATTCAATATTGTCTTCTATTTTCACATATTTACAAAGTATCATTATATTTTGTATAATTGTTAAAATTTAATTAGTTCCTTTAATTAAAAACAATATATAAGGAATTGAACCTTGTTGCATTTGAGTTGTACCTACCCCAAGCCAGCCTCCATAGGCCAGGGGATGGGGACAAGCACCAAAGGCACAAAAAACATAGGGATGAATGTGTTTAAGTACCTGTACATAGACTTATTTCCACTCAATATAAAAGTGAACCGGTGAAGGATTAAAATATTATATAGTGTTGTAAATAAACCAAATATGCATAGACCACTAAATAGTTTGAGTACAGTAATGATAATTGAAAAGAAAAATTGGAAAAATACATGTCCAACCAGAAAATTTTCCCAACCTGATAGAAAAATGGGAAAGTGAAATAGTTTGAGGATCCCCGCTCCTGGAATCCCAAGCTATAACCACCTTAAGTAGTCTAAGAACTTGTATCCCTGAGCTTCCCCGAAGTCCTGATCAAACCTGTTCGTTGTCTGTATAAGGCACGATATGTGCGGCAAAAGCCCGTGAATGGGTTAGTATAACCATACCCAGTGTGATGCCCCAAAAAGTTGAAGGGGGTGTAAGATATATATTGAATATGAAATAATTAGATACGACTATTACAAGAAAAGAGTGAAACTTATCCCAACAAGATAGTGAAGAAAACCCATCCAAAACATAAGGATCTAGAAACCACGTAAAGGTGAAATTATTATAGAGTCTTTGCTGCCTATATTAGGATAGTAGACTCATATAAACATGAGAAGATATTCATGGAAATCATTTATAATACCCCACATGTATTCACATCTCTTGGAAATATTGTGACCAAAACTAAAGGAGTGCATATTGAAATGGGATATGTATATATTGTCAGCTAAAAGAAATCCAAAAATGAGGGTAAGGGGATCTCAATCTCACAACCCAACCAAAGAAAATGAGTTACCAAAATTTCTTGAGGTATCTATCTATGATTCCCATCATATCATGCATCTACCCAGGAGGCCCAAGTCGAAGGGGCTCAAATCACCAGACCTTGATACTATCTGCTTTGGGCGGCTCTAACGTTCCCACACAGTTTTAGGTCATATCACAAGGTTGCCTTTCAGTAGGGAAAGTTACCCTCTTCCTTGTGATTCCATATTTATGTCAAACCATTTATTTCCACTAATCCTTATAGTCGAGAGGTTGTGTCTCAAGATCAAGGGCCCTTGCCCAGCCCTGCTGGAGGGTGCCACTCGATATAGGTTGAGGACCCATGCCCTACCCAGATGGAGGGTGCCACTCGGAATATGTTGAGGACCTATTCCTTGCCGAGAAGGTGTGTGTAACTCGGTAGATCATCAATGTCCCATACCCAAAATGGCTAAAGGGGGCCACTCGAAATACTCTGATATGACTGGACGATGCCCGATCACTACTCAAACACTACCGTGGATTCTCTTAAAACCCATAAAGATGATATTCTACAAATAATCATTTCATTGTCCAAATTTTAATGAGATCAAAAATGAGGATCCACCATCCAAATAGATCGCACCACTGTGGTCATTGCAGAAAAACATGTATGATCGACTATTCAGTAACCCCAATCGGACATCCAATGAGAACATTTTATGTCACCACAATACATTTGAATTGAATATCATGGAGAACATGCCTCAATCCTGAAATAATTATATGTATTTCACCATTGTGATCTTCACAGAATAATACACAGGAATGGCAATTGATTCATCCAAAACAGACACTCGGTAAAAAAAGTCACATTTCACTACAAATTCCCAAATCAAGAATCATAGGGTCTATATCTCAATTTTTGTTTTAAATTCCTAAAATTGGTCTAGAAATGGCCGCCTAAAGCTTAGGGTCATGACACCACTGATGGCGCTTCAATCAATTCCATTTAGATGATATGTTAGATACATGAATTTTTAAAAATAAAAACTATATTCTTATTATTAAACATAGTAGTTTCATATATCCAAGACATGAAACGGAAACCTAAAATTCCATAACTAGCCTAGAAAATTTCATCGCATTGATAGGAACACATTTCCATAAACAGTGTGTCAAAATGACGCTCAGATTAGAAAATACGGCCACTTGAAGCCACCTTTTCCTAATGCGAATCGGTCTGGCCCATTCTACCCCGACCGATCCACCTGGGATGGCCCATTATAGGTAGAACAAACCATCACAATGGCCCATAGCCTATCCATGCATCCCAACTACATCTCCCAAGAACACGTCCATACCATTATGCTCTCGGCCTAGCCCCCCACGTTGGCCCAACGGCACACTCCCGGTAGGAGGCCTCACTGGCCCTCCACCTCGACACCTCTATCATGATCAATGCGGCCGACCGAAATTCCCCTTTTTACGATGCCGTAATCCCCAAATTCTACTCTACTCACTAAATTCCTCATCACCCCGACTATTCCTTTTTCTCACTGGTTGACCATACCTTCAGCCTCGCCTCGTACCCGGCTGCCTCACTGCCCACCGCAACCATACACACCACCATCGGCCAGCCGGATCATTGAAGACGCAATACTGGATCCTTTTTCATGAAATTGGGACCAGTCTAATGGTTATAAAAATGAAATGAGAACTATTTAAGGATCCTTGGGTTGAGGGATTCAAATCTCCAACTTCCACTTGAAGATTAAACAATGTTTTGACGTAGAAAAAAATAAAGGTGAAGAACGACAATGCGAAAAAAGATTGAAAATGGGGATCAGATGATGGAAGTATTCATTTTGATATTTATTTAATAATAAAAATAAGGGATTTTATGATGAATTCATGAATAAATGAAGAATTGAAATTGGGGTGCGATAATCAATAAGAAACCTACATCAATTGATTCATTTATTACTGCTGACATGTTTGTCACACTCCGGCTTTGATCTCCTAAAATTCCGTTGAAGATCCTTCTTGATTTTCCGAGGAAAGGGAGAAGTAGCTTTCAAAATGAGGAGGATTAGGGACACAAACCTAATAAAAAAATCGTAAGTATTTATTTATATAAAAATATCAAAATCCCCACCAAAAATTACAGAATCCAAAACATTCACGCCCTTTAATTTCATGTCACCCTTACGTAGAAATCCCCATTATAAATAAAAAAAATTTCTTATATTTTCAATATATGTCTACATTCATATGATGACAAAAGTTATTCTTACTTAGGGTAAACACCACATTCCAAACTCAACTATGAAATCAGATTTCTAATCCAAGCTATCATTTAAGAGTTATCCCATTTTCTTTTTTATGCATAGTATAAAATATAATTAATATTTTTATAAAATTAATTTCTGGATCACTGGGCCTTAGAATTCGATGCTACACTCTAGAAGTATATATAGAAACATTGCAAATTCATACAAGGAGAAAAATGCTCTCTACATCCATTAAACTTTATTATAATAAACATTATACTTGATTTTTGTTTTGAAATTTTTATACTTAATTTTTTATATAAAACCATTTTCCTTAATTTTTATGAATTTAATTTTAAAATATATTATTAAAATTATATGAATTAGATTTGAAAAAATTGGATTCCATATTTGGAACCAGAATAACTAATATTAGTTAATAATTTCAAATTAATTTTTTTTCATAATTAATATTATTACCAGTAAAAATATTTTACCACGTTTAAGGTTAAAACCTGTTTACTAGGGAGTTAAACTATATATATAAGTGTTAAAGTATCATAAAAACATGTATAAAATCTATTAAATATAAATATTTAGACCCTATATTATTTAATAATATAAAATTGTCCCTTTTGGATCCATTTGGATTGAGTAAGACATTAATATATTGTAATCTTTTCCAAAAAAAACTCCATGCGTGTCCACTCCCCCACTTAAAAAAGGATACCTACTATCCTCTCATAACCATAGTAAAATACACTTTTGGTTCCAAAAAACTTAAAAAATTCCTTCCTCACATACATATTACGTTCTATATTCCCTAGTTTTATTATAAAACAAACCTAGACGGATTTAGGTATAAACCTAAAGAGGTTGTCCGAAGAAGATGTATAATTATTAACTGAGTTTTATTTTTTTATTCATTTTTATACTTAAATAAAAAAAAATTTATATATAATAATAAAACATGTATCTTACATATAATAAGACGTTTTTACATTACTAGAATTAACTATATTCATCTCATTACTCCATAAAATATGAAATTTAATTATATTTCGTTTTCACGACTCACTGTCGCCTCACGAACCGATGTTATTTGTTTTCCATCATCACCCAGAACATATGATTATAGTGATGGATTTAAAATATATATTTATATAAGGACAATATATCATTTAATTTTATACCTTTCTATCCATTGTGAAATGATAACATGCATACTTGTCGATTACCACCTCCTTGGAACGATGTGATTAATTTTTCATGAAAAAATCTCATGGATGTTATATATAAATATATTTAAATAAATAACTAGATTTTTTATATAAAAATAATTAAATATAGGTTAGTAAATAATTAAATTCTTTCCACCATGTTTCATGAGAAATGGAAACGTTGATCATGTGTACGTATAACCTACCATCTCCATAGTTGTAACGTATTTCATTTTTCACAATAATATTTAATGGTTTATTTTATAATTATAATTAATGAATAAAAATGAATATTATGTCATATTATAATTCTATATGTGTTGAAATAATTATCTCTTTTACCATAGTCAACTTACCAAATTCATTTTTGGATATTTGAGTCGAATATCTTCAAAATGACTGATGTGAACTTAATTGATTAAGTAATTATATAAAACATGGTAATAAAAAATAAAAGAAATAATAAAATTTAAAAAGTGTAATAAAAAAGTTATTTATTAACATATTCTTGATTTTTAGAAATATAAATAACATACGTGGTGATCCAGATTCGAGGTAATGGTTACTTTACTTTAAAAAAATTATTTTAAATGTTTTCAAGATTAATTTTCTAAATATTTTTCTTCCATCAGTACGTTCATAAAATTATTTTATAGATATATTGGTTTACAAATTAGTGAATTATAAAGAAAATTTTATGTCTCGTATTAATTTTAGGAAATAATTTTTTAATGGAATATTTGTACAATATTTAGATGTAATGTTTTGGTAAAAAGTCAAAAGGAATGTTTTATTTTAACATAAACAAGGTAAATAGTTTTTACCACTTCCATAACTGTTATTTTATGTTTGGATTAATTTATAAGATTTCATTTTTCATTAAATTAAAAACACACTTTCCATTCTTTATGGTTATTTTATGACATCCTAATATTTTTAAAGAATGCTGTGTTTGATGGTGTATATGACATGAAACACTGAGCTTGAGAAACCCATGAAATATAATATTTAAATATACCCACTATGACCTAGATGTTAAATTATAAGTTTTAAATAAAAACAAACAAGTCAATAAATGTATATGGTTAAGTTTCTTATTAAAATAACTCATTTGTTATATATTTAATAGAAATTAAAATAGAAATCATTAGAAAGTAAAAGAAATGTTTTTATTAAAAACTATCTTTATAAACACAATATGGTTTTATCTTTATAAATAAATTTAATCAAAATTATTGAATAATTTCAACGAAATGTATATATCATATATTAAATAATTTTTCTATCATTTATATAATAGTGTTCAATGCATGAGGTAATAAAAAATATAGTTTTATGAAAAAACAATATTTTTCTAAAAATATGTGACATCGTATTTTGAAAGATAAAATTAAAAATAATTTTTTTCTACATTTATAAAATCTATTTTTAAAAATTAAATTCATTTTTGAAACCATAATTTCAATTAATATTAGAGTGAATGTTATAAAATATTCTAAAAAGATTTCTTTTTTATGAAAAATTAGAAATATTGATTTTTATTGAAATCATGATTTTAATTTAAAAAATTTAAAAGCTCCAATTTTTTGAAATTATATTAGATGAGAAATTAGTTTCATTGTAAAATTATTGATCTAATTTATGAAATTAGAATCAATTTTATTTTAAATGTTTAAATAAATATTATTTTGTACTTAAGAAGACCTTTTCTTTTTAAAAATGCATTTTTGTTGTGCTTTCAAGATTGATTTAAATTAAATTATTCCAATTATGTGAATTATGTTTGTTAAAATTGATTAGGTATTTTGAAATATAATAATAAATATTAGTTAATAAATTAATTTTTTTTCACAGTGGCCCTTGGGCGTGTGTGGTAATCCTATCACGAAGTCCATCGAGATACCATCCCACTTCCACTTTGGTAACTCAAGTGGTTGTGCCAAGCTTGCTGGAACATGATGTTAGGCCTTCAGTTGCTGACAAGTGGGGCATCGTGAAACGAACTCTGCCAGTACTTTATTTCTCCTTGACCACTAGTACTAACATCAGAGGTCCTAATACTTCTTCACCACACCTAGATGTACTGCCAAATGGGTTGTATGGAACTCCCTCAACACCTCCTCACCCAACGTCACAAGTACTACGATGTTCCCTCTAAAGAGGATGACATGATCCCCACCTATCAAAAATCCATCAGGAGCCTGTCCAGAGGGTAAATGATAACATTAGGCCTCACTATCAACATCCACAAGTTGTATCACTAGGACGATGCCTGAAGGTGCCATCTCGGGCAACAGCCCTGGTATAAAAGCCTCATCACTATGTGGAATATCCATGTGGTAATTCATTGGAATCCTAGCAAGCTATCTATGTTGGGTAATCTTGAAATATTTTCAAGATGAACCATAATTAATTTATTATACCTGTTGAGCTGACTCTGAATCAAAAAGATCATGGGAAAACAGTCAAGACACATGCAACCAGTGTATTCATGTATTGGGTTGGAAAAAAGATTTCAGGGTCTTGGTGTATTGATATGTTAGTGGTTGAACCAACACTAGACTCCCCTAGGGCCCATGTCGTGACTACTCTAAGCCTTCCTTCAATAGGCCAGGGGCTGGAGAATAACACCGAACAGGCATATCCCAAAAAGGGAAGGAATTTTCCTTTAAACCTGTACACATGAAAATAGCTCAAACTGTGGAATGTAAACATGAAGTAAACCACAATTATCACTAATACAACCATAGAGAGTATAGTACAAACTAGAAGTAGAAAGGGGCCATAATAAAAACCCAAAACCACAAAGGAAAGTACAATTTCCACGGTCTATCCGATCGAGACCCCACCTGAAGGGTAGGTGAAGGGTACGTGCTTGTAGTCGTAGTAGTACACTAGTCTGTCCCATCTCACTGAGCACCACCTCATCTCAGACTACCAAGGTCTCCGTTGGAGGGTTTGTCCATCCCTTCTCAGAGAGAAACACCTCATCTTGGACAACCTAGGTCTCCATTGTAGCGTCCGTCCATCTCATCTCACTAAGCACCACCTGGTCCCTGACCACCAAGGTATCCATTGACGTGTCGATCACCTGCATGAGACATGAAACATACGGGTAAAGCCCATGTATAGGTTAGAAACACAATACTCAGTAGGGTTCCCAACCCATAAAATAAATACCCCCAAAAAATCCACAAAGAAAACCATGATGCAAGATAGTTCACAGAGGTATAATCTAAAATACGAAAATAAAGACTACCAGTCGTAACATTGAACGCCTTTTACTATTGAGGTACTCATCCTAGATGAGTACCGTGGGTCTTCTAGGTCACACATATCCACAAAGAGCTGATCCAGAAAGGGTCACTAAGAGCTTATCCACACAGGGTCACTAGGAGATGATACACAGAGGATCTCTAGGATCTTATCCATATAGGGTCTTTAAGATCTATTCCACACTAGTTGTCTTGGAGTTGATCCAAACAGTGTTTCTAGGAGTGATCCACATAGAATCTCTAGGAGTTGATCCACAGAGGGTCTCTAGAAGATGATCCACATAGGGCCTCTAGTATTTAGGTCTCAGCCAGACGTAGGATCCCCGCACGAAGCCTGAATTATTCTGGGAGAATATACTCCTCTATCCAATCTCCATTTTTCAACTTCCATGAAAGTATCCTTAGATTAGGCCCAAAGTCATACCTCATCATGAGGGTTATAATGCCACAAACATCACGTAAACCGGATGCCCAGTTTGAATGATATTAGAGTTTTAGTAAATAGGGTCCAGTTGTGTCTAGGCCCAGTCCGAACTGACCAAACCAGCCCATGGGTCCCACATAACCTAGTTCAGTTAGACTAACTCGACCCGGCCCGGTTCGGGTCTTGGATGGCCCAGTCTAGTCTGGACAGTGAGCCAAGCCCATTCGGCCTTACTGGACCCTACCAGATTCGGCTATTGGTCTAGCCCACCGAGTCTACCAGTGATAAAGATTTATCAGGCTCGCCCTGCACTAGAGAGAGAATTTTCTTTCCCATCAAGGGCCACCCAGCGGTATGGCGTTATTCTACTGGCTAGGTTTGCAACAAAGATCCGATATACTCCCGCCGAGTCACCAAGAAGGTGTTCGGTTTGGTTCCCCATGAACCGACCCACAAGGCGGGCCGGTTCGGCTGCACACAGCTAGAAGGATCTGGCCACCCCACCCAATCCCACACATGGTCGCTAGACTGCATGCCAGTGGGGAGCCACATGCGGCACCACCTAACACGGTCATTTGGTTTTGTCTTGTCCCCACCTACTGTAGGCCTACTATCGACATCTCTTTCTACACTGTCTCGGTCCGATCTGGCCGCGACATCTCACTCGGTGCTCCATCATGGAATGCCACCACCTACCACAGGCCACTGCCACACTGGTGAAGTCTTTTTCGGACCACCAGTTCTGCTCTGGTGGTCCTTTGTTTACATCGTCTACGTCTCCAAACTCGATGGGATTCCATTATTTCTACTATGGTCATGATGTCTCTTTTCCTATATTCTACAGGTGCGACCATGAAGAACATACAAGAAAGCACAAGATGGAGGGGCTCGGGCATTGTTCGTGTCGGCCCACACAATCCTCGTTAGAGTTTCAAAATAAGAATCAATAGGGGGAAATTTTTTGGGATTCCAACAAATAAATTTACATCAAAATTCAAAACCCCAAGTTTAAACATCCCTCCCTCAAGAATATAAAATCCACAAATTAACCTATTCATGGGTTGATCTGCGTTCGTTATTTAGAAAGAAGAACACGATATTGTAATTAAAAAACAATAAACGTCTACCAAAGCAACTCATTTGATGTTGATGATCCATTCGAATAGTGGAAGAAGAACACATCTATAGTTCATCTCTCCATTATCCATTTTTTGGTGGTCATTGGTGTTCATCGTCATTACCCACTAGAGCTTCAGAGCAGAACCAGGATTGTGCCAACAATCCTGCATTGTTATCTTGACCATTAGAGGATGAAATTTAAAACATCATTTTAGTTACTTTATTTTATGAAGTCATAAGGTAATTTCATTTATGAAACCTCATTTTTTGTTTCATTCTATTATATGTAGTCTCACTACAACAGTATGAAAATTCAGAAAAATAAAATTAAACAAGTTTATTTTTTTAACTTTTTCTTAAGAAGGGTTGAAAAATAAATTTTCCCCTCTACCTGCGTTGGTCGAGGTTAGGTCCATTCTTATATAATGTTTCCATTTCAAATTCAATGGTTCCCTCATATTTTCAATCCAGCTACACATTTAGATGTTTCCAAAACTGCGCACACACACCATTTTAATTCATTTAAAAAAGGTCCAATATTTATCTTTCACCCTTAGCCTGTGTTGGTCAATGTTAAGATCCTCCTAAGGGGAACACGTCATCATGAGATCAACGATACACTCATATTTACAATATGTGTTACCATTCAGGAGTTATAAGGATTTGAAAACAAAATAATTATTAATTAATTATTTTATTTACATCCAAAAACTAACTTCCACTGTTGGCCCATGTCGGCCAACATTAAGATCTTCCTAAAGAAATAATATCCTCACTAGCTCAACGGTGGTCTCATATTTTTTATCGAAGTCACCGTTAACCAGTTATATTCATTTGATAAATAAAATAATTTTACTTAATAACTTTATTTATGGTTATGCCGTTTTTGTTTTTCTTATTGGCGTTCTATGCCAACAAAACTTAAGTCATGGCTAGGGTAAAAAAAACTTTCTGAATGCAATGGTTCACTCCAATTTATGATCTGGAAACCAATTTAAGATTTATTCCACCTTTTCCAGAAAACCACTAACGTGCTATATTTAAAACATAACAATTTTCGATGGATTATTTAGGAAAATTCGGGCCTCGTAATTGCACGCCATCTTAGCACCAAGTTTCAATATAGTTCCATATAATTAAGAAAATACATTGCATTTCTGTGACATTATATTACTCCCACCTTTGGGGCACCACCTCCTCGTAATTCAAAACAAGTATAAACAAACAAATTGGGGAACTGAGCACGAATATGAGCCTCCTGATCCCATGTTCTCTCCTATAGATTCTTATTCTACCATCGAATGTGTGCCAGAGGAATTAAATAACCACGAAGGGCCTACTTCTGTCGATTCTCTATCTCCACCGAGAACTCTTCAAATGTTTCCTCATCGTCAATGTTCATATTGCCCTAGTCGATGATGTGGGATGGATCATGAACGTACCTACCTAGCTGCAATGCATAGAAAACATCATGCACCTGGTGCAATAGTGTGGGGGAGAGCTAGGATGTATGTCACCTCTCCAACTCTACCCAAAATTTTGAAAGGCCCGATGAACCTTGAAGATTACTTGGCGCCCCGGCCAAATCTCTGTAATCCCTGTCAGGGTGAGACCCGAAGGAACACATGGTCTCCCTCCTCAAACTCCAAGGGTATCTGTATCCTATCATCATATGATTTATGCCTTCTCTATAAAGTTCTCATCTAAATATGTTTGATCTATACCATCAGTTTGGTAGACTGTTCCAACTCTGGACCCATGAGTATTGACTCCCCTGGGTCTGTCCTGCATAGAGGTGATATGCAAGGCCACCAGTACAATGCCTAGAACGATTCCATACCAATGGTGGAGTGATAGTTGTTTTTGAAGAAAAACACCACCAGGGGTAGTTAGTCCTCCCAACTACAACCAAAATCAAGGATGAAAGCATGAAGCATATCCTCCAAGGTCTGTATGGTCTGCTCCATCCGACCATCTGTCTGAGGGTGAAAAGTTATGCTCAAGCGCAGTTGAGTCCTCAATGCCTCTTGCAGTCCCTTCCATCGATGGGATGTGAAGCGAGAATCATGACCTAAGACAATAGTCTAGGGTACTCCTTCAATCCGCACTATCTCCTTAATGTAGAGGCATCCAAAGCCCTCTATTAATCCCTGCTCTTAGATGGGTACGAAGAGATCTGACTTGGTGAGTCAGTTAACGATCACCCAGATAGAATCATGGCCCTTGGACATTCATGGTAATCCCATCACTAAGTCCATTGAAATACCATCCCACCTCCACTTCAGTACGTCAAGTAGATATGCCACGCCTGCTGGAACCTAATGCCCAACCTTCACTTACTAAAAAGTGAGGCATCGTGAAATGAACTTTACCACGACTTTCATTATCTCTGGCCACCAGTACTGACATCGGAGGTCCTGATACATCTTCTCCACTGCTGTATGTACCACCAAAGGGGATGTATGGAACTCCATCAACACCTCCATATGCAATGCCCCTGGTACTATGGTGCGCCATCTGAAATGTATGTTGTGATCCCCACCTATCAAAACTATATCCGGAGCCCGTTCTAATGGTAACTGATTTTTTCAGGACTCATGGTAAACATCCAAAAGTTGTGCCTCCCAAACTTTATGTAAGATTCAGGGAGTGACAATCATTTACTAAAGGTAGGCTACTCCATCACTATCCATGAAGGATATCTACATCATGGCTAGCTATTATGTTTCCTCACTCAGTAGCTACAAACCAGATCTCATACTGAGTACATCTGCCACCACATTCCCTTCCCAGGAGTGTAGACTATATTGAATTCATTGTGCTATAGGAACTCTTGACATTTTCCTTGTCTCATGTTTTGTTCCTTATGTGAGAATATATACCTAAGACTCTTGTGGTCGGATTAGATGGTAAATTGTTCACCCATCAAGTAGTGTTACAACATCTCCAGATCGAAGACCATTGTTGCTAACTCCAGGACATGGGTCGTGTAGTACTTATCATGATACCTTAAATATCGTGAATCATAGGCAATCCCTGCTCACTCCTACATTAGGACACAACCCAATCTACTCTCTGATGCATCGTAGAAGACTACATACCCAACGCCCTCTTCTGGGAGTCTCAAGATGGGGGCACTCATTAGCCTCCACACCTTAGTCACACTCTTGGGTGGATACCAACAAAGAACTACCTTTATATTCACTGTATCAACTGAAAATCCATCCACTAAGATGTGGTGTCCCAAAAAAGTGGACTTTCCCAATCAATAACTCATACTTTGAGAGCTTTCCATAAATCTGGTGATCTTAGAGTTTTTCCAGAACCATCCTTTGGTGTATCGTGTACTCCTCCTTAGATGCTGAATACAATAAGATGTCATCAAAGAAGACCACTAATAACCAGTATAAGTACATTTCAAAGATCATATTCATTACTCCCATAAAAATGATAGGACATTTTTCTCACCAAACGACATCACTAAATACTTGTAGCGACCATAGAGACATATGAAAGTTGTCTTCGAGATGTTCTCATCTCGTACTCGAAGCTAAGTTTATCCTGATATGAGGTCTGTCATTGAGAAAAATATTTCTCCCTTTAGCGGAATGAAGAGGTCATCCATCCCCATTAGAGGTTGCATGTTATTCACAGTCACCAGGTTCAGGCACCGATAGTCCACAAATAGCCTCAAGATTCTGTCTGCCTTCTTGGAGAACAACATTGGGGATGCCAATGGTGAATTGATGGGATTATGAACCACTTCATCTTATAGTCCTCCAAAAGTACACTCATATCCCTTTGCTCTGCGTGATCCATCTGCTATGCATGTATAGATATCGATGGCATACCAGGGTACAAATCATAGAATAAATCTGCCTCATTCTAATATTGGGTAATCTAAACCACGTCCTCACCCTGGTGAGCCACGTAGAAGGCTCACTACTAGGACTAAAATCTAATCTAATGGTGCCCTAACTAGACGGAAAACTTGGTCACCACTTCAATGCAATCCATAGATGCCTCTGAGTCAGGCTCCCCTGAGATCTTTAGGGGTCTCTGTCGCTAAAACTCCCATACGGCACTGAGCCTGCGTGCATCCTCTACCGATAGCACTGGTAGTAGTTTCTAACCAATGGGTGTTGGTTTTGATGGGACACCACCTAAAGGTTCAATATTGTGAAATTGTCTCTATACTAAATCCTTATCACCCTGTGGAGCATCCTTGTGGTCACGCATTTGAATCCTGGCTGGCTATCTGTGTAGATGAATTTTAAAAGAGAATCTGGATGAACCATAGTGAATTTATTATACCTGGTGATATGACTCTGACCTAAAATGATCATCATAAAACACTCAATATTAATGCAAGAAGTGTTTTCATGTATCATGTTGGAAAATAGGATTCAGGTTCCTGGTGAAAAGATTTTTACTAGGGTGTTAAACCAAAAGATATGGGTAATGTTTCCAATTAAATATGTTTAAATATGATATTATGAAAATATTTAGACCATATAATATTCAAAATTATAATCTATATTCATATGAAAAAAAATTCTAGGGAATAACATATTCATTTTGTATTTGTTTAGGAAACATTGAAGTCAGTTACCTCCCCCATTTATAAAAGGACTCCCATCACCTCGAATCTCCAAACATAAATATCATTTCGGTTCAACTAAAACTTATGTAAATACATTAAATACATCCTTATACATGACCTATATTCCCTAGTTTTATCATAAAACCATCCTATATAGGCTTTAGTTAAATACTTAAATTGGTTTTTCGAAGAAGAGGTATCGTTCGTAACCCTGATTTTTTGTTTTATTTCTTCCTCTTCCCGCTTAAAATATTTCCTAACTGTTATAAAATAATAAAACTTATATTATATATATGAGTTATTATGTTATTGGAATAACCTATATCTATTCTATATTACATAAATTAGGAACAAAAACATAGACTGGGTTTACGAAGGACAACCACCTCACGAACATATGCAATTCATTTTCCATCACCACCTCTTAAAAATTGATATAACAATGAACTTAATGTTTATATATTTTTTATATTGAAGAAATAATTGTAATTTTGGAATTATATTATTACATATATCTTATTTCCATCATGTCCACTAGAAGATGATAACATCACTCGTGTGTATGTGCAGACAACCACCTCCACGAAGCAATGCGATACGTTTTTCATTTTATTTTGAAATGGATGGTAATAAGAAGAGATTTAATGAATATATATGTTATTTGAGATTTATATGATATATATTATATAATATTCATTAGGGAAGTCTTAATTATTTTTACCTTTATATCGTTCCATTTTTTTTAAAATAGAAATAATGTTTATGCGTACGTACGACCAATAGTTTCCTAAAACAGTGTATTTTATTTTTCAATATCTAAATTTTATAGATAAAAATAAATATTTATATAATGAATATTTATGATTTTTAAATAATTTATAACATTATTTATATTTTTTAACCATTATCAATGTAAAAGGATCAAAACTACTAAACCAATACATACTTGGAAAATGAAGCAGTTATTACCCAGAACAATGAATTTAACAGAGTTTTGTTAATAAAAATGTGATAAAATATTATCAAAAAATTATATAAGGTATGATATATATGAGTATTTTTTTAAATATATGGAAAATAAATCTATATTTTTTATATAGGAGGTTCAGACACATATGAATGAAGTCAGACCTGAGGTAAAGGATTTCATCTCAATTCCCCTTCATTGAGGCATATTTTAATGTAATTCACCAAATTTATTTTTTATAGTTTATATAATAAACATTTTATATATTATTTCATGAATACATTCTACATATTTTTATACTGTGTTTGAATTCAAATTATTTGGTTAAAGGGGATTTGAATTTATAGTTACCAAGTGGTAAGTGTTTTAAAACTCAATTTTCATTCATTGGGATATATATCTTATTCATTGATTATATTTTTTCTAAATTATTTTTTAAATAACCTTTGTTTAATTTATGTTTTTAAAAATTTTATTCTGTTTATTTTTCATTTTTTATTCATAATCCCTTCATTGATTAATTCTCACATCAACATTATGATCCTTGTAATTTTTCTTCATCTCTCATTGTCTTGTTTGGGACATCAGTTAGGTTAGACACCTATATTATTTAATAAGGTGTGTATAATGATCCAATTAAATTATATTTCATCATCCACTTTTTATTTATGGTATTTATATATTTATTTTACATAATTTATTTCATGTTTATTATGATTCAAAAGTTAGCAAAGCGGTAATGATTTATTTCATAATCTCATAATTATTCAAGATTGATTATTTTTAAGTATACATTAGGGGATTATATGATATTTTTATCATAAAAATAATATATTTTAGTATATTATGGTTAATTTTGAAAATTATAAGCTTCCCTTTCACGTTCCACATTGAGGTATTCAGAATTCAAAAAAAATTAAAAAATATGTTATTTTCTCTTCTATTGGGAATCATTTTAAACCATGTTCATATTTTATAAAAATGTGTTCAAAGATGTTTTTAATATTAATATATTATTTTTAGTTCATTTTTACCCATGTTTTAATTATTTAATATTTTATAATGGAATATTCTTCTCATTTTATGAGCAATGTGTTTTTTGAATTTTCATACAAAAATGTGAATGCACTCTTTTTTTAACGTACCCAACATAAAAATACGTTACCACCATCATGAGTAATCATTTATTAGTAGATTAATTTAAACATTTACAATTTTCTTTTAAATCAAATTTTATCCCTAATATTGTTCAAAATTTTAGTTTGTAAAATTCATTTACAATTTTTCAATTTTATTTTCCATTAGAATGATTTTTGTGATATCTTTAGGTAATTTCAAATTATAATCAACAAGATCACTTTATTTTACATACACTATAAATATTATATGTTATAATAATTCCATAATTATTATTTATATAGATTTTATATAATTAGTTTTACTGGAGATGTACTATTTTGAGATCAGTCTCCATATTACTCTAGATGGTTTATGATTTTGTTTATTGATTGGGTAAAGTATTAATTATTTGTACACTAGTTTTACAAAATGAATGATTATTTTTATTATGTTTCTCCTCTTTAATATTAGGAATTCATTGGTCTTATTATGTTATGGTAGGGGCTTGCTATATCCCATTGATGCATCAATAGGCCTCATGAGACCATCTAGATAGCTTATGTGGTCGAGGCTTTACTTGTTTAAATAAGATGTATGGGAAAGAGGCCTTAACATTATGTTTATTATCTATGAAATAATACATTAAATAATTATGATATTAGTTGTTTATTTCATTACAATTATTTGAACCGTTATAATATCTATGAATAATTTTCAATTTCACAATATTGTTTGATTATTTATGATATCCATAAATTGGATTCAAGATCATGGGATTAGTTATCTATAATAGATTTATCATTATTTATTATTGGAATATTTTCTTCATGCTCAAGTTATTTATTAATTAGAATGTATCTTTAGATATTTACCTTTCTATTTTTACTATTCCTTATTTATTTATGAATGATTCCACAGTATGTGTACCCTTACTGAGCATCTGATCTCATATCTTTATTATGTTTCATTTCCTCAAGATTACATGATGTTTATTATGAATGATATTCAAGGACGTTAAAAAGGTAATAATGGGTTTACCAAATAAAATACTATTTTGTATTTTATGTTTTGAAAATTAATTTGAAATTCAAGTATGTTTCTAGTTTACTAATTCAACTGAACTATAAGGCCCTTTGGGAAAAAATCTCTTATATATATATTTTTTAATGTTATAAAATAACTTCCAACCCTATGATACAAGGGCTGGGGTCTATACAGTTGGTATTAGTGAAAGTATATTAGAAACCATGGGAACAAGATTTAGGAAACCAAAAATTAGAGAACTTAACCCTATGAATTATTATGAAGATAAGTCTATTCATGTGATAACATTACAATGTTTTATGTGGTATATATTATTTTTATTTACTAGTAATAAATCTCTTCATAGACACTGAAATTGTATGTTATCTGACATAGTTATACAAAGGGGTAATAACTTTGAATGGTTATCATCTATATTTGACATTATTTCCACCAAGTGCATAATAATGAGCCTTGTTACAGAACTTATTATACAGTACCATGGGATATTCTATGGTTAATTCACATTTTATCAATTATCCATTATGATGTATTTTAGTAGATTATGATCTTGGATAAGCTATGTCAAACATAATGTATCATACATTGAATATAATTTTTTAGGATTTAGAAATCCTATTAATTATTTTTCCTAATTACGATTTTTGTTTCTCACACCATGATTTTTGGTTTTAGTGAATGGTTTGAACAAGGTGGAATGATTTTAACACTGAATATGATGGAAAATGTGGATATTATGAGAAATCAAATGGGATGATGACTGATATAAAATATATCACGATTATTCTTAATCATTTATCCCAATATATGACTGATTTTTTTTTCCTTTACCAACTTTTAAACTCAATAAAAAATAGAATTATATAGAATTATATGATCTTGGGAAGTGGATAAAATTGAGGATAGAAGGACAAATTTAATTAATTCTTAAATTTGGAATGATAAAAATTTAATTATATCTCAACGGAATGGAAAAATGTTTTATTTTTGAAAAATAAGGGTATAAATAAAAAAATTGTTGAAGAAAAGTGAGGAGTTCAATAGATTGAAATAAGTTTCATCCTAGAGATCCATTTATTGTTCATTATCTTAAATAAAGGTAACTTGTAAATTATCTGATTTGACGTCCTCTATTAAAGGTAAACTATAATACCAAGTAATAAACAATGTTATAACAATCATTGAGGTAAAATGGTTGAAAAAATTTTGTATTGGGTTTCTATAATTATATTGTATAATTATTCTTTTACAAGGTATTTTGGTTATAAGAATCATGAAATGTCTAATGATTGTGATAATTTTTCTAATAATGGATGTCTTTATAAAATATTAACTTATGATTTATAGATACTATCATGGGTTTTTTAGTTTATGTTTGATCAGAAGTTAAAAGTCTTAGACATTCCTCTTTTAGGTTTTAAGTGATGTGGTTTTCTTTTGATTAATTAAATTATGGTAGACGTTATATTGGGTAGTGGTTTATATCATACATAATTTCAAAATGAAGTATTAGTTGAGAATAAATTATTGTTTAATAAATCTAAATGTATTGATACCCATTTGGGTTGATATGATCATATATATTATGGTAATAATAGTCAATTAAGATATTTTTGTTTTGGTGGAAAAATTATCCTTTATAAAAAATCTAGTGGTTAAAAAGTAATTTACGGATTAATGATATTTTTTATTATGTTTATCATATTTCTTGATCATCATATGAATTATATTAATTAATTTTAAGAACAAATAAAATGTTCATGTCGATTGACAACCCGTCAAATTTGGGAAAGTTGTGGCTTGAACCCAAAATCAAAAGTAGACAAGGGTGAAATGCCTAAAAATGGAATACATTATTTCCTTTTTAAAATAAACCTATTTTACCTAAAATATTTGATTAATAAATATCTAGTTGATATTTTGGTTGTACTATTGAGTTTTAGAAATTACTCTATGAAATTTTATAACTTGTACAAACCATTTTTGGTCGTGGTAGATATTTAGAGTCATATGGAAGGAATTTTCATTATATTTTGGATCTCATGATCTCTTAAAATTTAGTTTCAGTTATTCATGTATAAAATTCATCTTTTTATATTCATTTCTTATAGTATGAAGTGAAGTAGAAATTTATATAATCACCACCAAAGGATTAAATTGTTCTTATAAAATAAAAATAAATCTAGTAATTATATTTATTTTTGGTGTTATTTGTATTGATGGTAATGTAATCCCTTACCTTAAAGAAAATGATATGTAAATAAAATATATTTACATTTAACCTCATTTTCTATGAATCATGTTTCTTTTTTAAACCTCATTTGTTCAGGGTTTTGTTGTTGTCATATTTATCTCGATCATTCACTCTATTATGATCAATGATCTCTATCACTATAATTAATAATTATAGAATTAATATTTTATTAAATTTTCATATTTTTACTTCCCAAAAATGTTTTACAACTTTGAAACTGATATATGTGTCACTCTAGAATACCTTTGTACTTCTCTTTCTCTCTTATCAAGAAGATGTTTTTAACCCATTTTACGATGCACATTTTCTAATATGTAATTTTCAAATATTAGAACCCTGATTTCTGAGTTCAACTTAAATATATGAGGATGAAATGTATTTAATGTGAGTTTAATTTCACTCTCACGTATTTTAAAATAAAAACTTTTTGTTTTATAGCGTATATAACGCAAAACACCTATTTTGAGGGATCCTCTAAATATATTACTAAAATACGAACCCTATTACCACACTATTAGATTGGTGGGTATGAATATGACTAACTATATAATGAAAATTATATGGTTTACACATTTATTAAATTAATTCATTAGTTATACATTTACTATAATGATTAAAAAATTCATTTGAAATTAAAGAAAATATTTTTTTGGAAAATAGTCTTTATGCATACAATGCGTTTTTATATAAACTTATTAAATTAATCACTATTAGTGAATGACTATAAATAAATTTAAATTTCATATATTCAATAAAAAAATTATCATTCATGTAGTATTTTTTATAACCATGAGATAAGAATAAATCTATTTTTATTCACAAAAACTGTATTTTTCTAAAAAATGGTTCTGGTAAGTTTTTCAGACTTATTTTCAAATTATTTTTTTCAGTTACGGAAAGATTATTTTTTTTAAAAATAAATTTTAGAAATTTTTTTTTCAATATTACCTTATAGTGATTTTTAGATAATTTTAAAAAAAATAAAAAGTTTAGTGAATAGTTAGAAATACTGATTTTTATGGAAAACTGCCTATAGCGACCCTGCTTTTCTTACATTACTATTAAATAATTTTAATAATAAGAAACTTAAAAACATTAAACCATGAATATAAAATGTTTTAGTGTCTTGGGAGAACTATTAACCTTAAAAACATTTACAACATAAAAAATAAACATTTATTTAATTTATTTTTATCTCGCTTCTATTCGCCCTTGAGTTATTAGTACACATAATCACCAGAATATACATATAAAAACGAGGTGAAACAAAATCCCAGTAAGAGGATAAGAGCATGATATAAAACAACATGGTGTTGGAATAATCATAATCATCATAACATAGGCATATGATAATAAAAATTATTAGAAGAATTAATAAAAGGCTTGAAAAGGGGAAATGCATAAATATGAAACCTTATGTCATAGTGGTTAACTGGAACACATAGTTGTGAAAAAATATAGAATCATGTCTACACATATTTCACTATAACACATTATATTCATCACATTACACAATGCATTGGGTGCTATATAATTCCGGGTGCACCCGTCACATCATAACATCAACATTGCGCCATATAATTCTCCATGATCCCATCACATCATAATGTTTAAATTAGCATTCATGCCACATAGAATGTATATCAATCATGGAAATAAAACCCCATGGAAAGGAATGTATTTACTTTAATAAATCATAAATTCATATACTTTGGGTTCCCAATTGAAAGAGTGAATAACATACTTGATATAAGAACCATCAGCCTTGAGTGAGAAGTAAATATAATGTTTTTGAAAGAAGAGTTTTTTTGGAAAACATTATGTTTGACATGAACTCCAGTGGTAAAAATTTATATCACATAAATGGTAATATAATTATAAATAAATTATTTTTAATGTATAACCATGATGAAAATGGAGTGAATGAGGTAAAACCCGATGAAAGAGAGTCGGGTTCAAAAAATCCCCTTACCTTATGTTCGATCGCTTTCATCACTTTAATGTAATGTATAACCACATTATATTAATTAATTAATACTTAAATAAAACATTATACATTAATATGATTCATTATGGTGTCATTAATTTTATTTATGGGCCTTGGGATGAGTTGTAGAGTTTAAATTCATTGTTCAGGAGTGTTATTTTCCTTGGTTTTCATGAACGGTTCCCTTGTACACTTGATTGGGAGATTGTGTGGAATGTGGAAAAACATGCAGAATTAATATTAAATGATATTAATAACCTTACAAGAGTTTAAATGATCTTATAATGAATTTGTTTATATACGACGAGGATAAATCATTAGATAAAATTTAATGATGACCATTTTAGGTTAATTTGTGTGGTTTTCAGATCACAAAGAACATGTTTTATTTTATCATTTAGTATTATGTATAAAAGATGTTTCTAGGACATAAAATGGGTTAAAAATACATATTAAAATATTTTTCAACCATTTAATGGTTTTATTTATATCCTTGACGGCGTTAAAAGAAAATGGAAGTGCATCACCCATGAAGTTGGTAAATTAGAGCATCACGAGCAACTATATCATTTTTATAAATAGATATATATATAGAGAGAGAGGGAGGGGTATAATGAATAATATTCAATTAAAATGATATAATACCATTATATCCATCATACTAGAGTTATCATGATATTTTTATAAGAACATTTGAGGACAAGAGAGGAAAAGAAAGAAATTTGAAATGAATTTGAAAGAAAAGAGAGGGAAATTAATTCCCTATGGAATTATCCTCTTGAGATTATCCTCAAGGAACATAGGATTGGTCTTCGGATGCAACCAAGATATCCTAAACATGGGTGAGTAGATAAGTAAGAGATTTGGGTAGAATTAGACAGGGCTTGAAGCTTGATAGGTGTTAACAAATGAGGTTGTGAGGGGTGGTATATAAAGGGGAAGGGAGGGGTTTTTTCTCAATATTTAATTCATTACTTTATTAATTTCCATCATAAAAAGAAATTGTGATGATTACATGACTAAATTAATTAAATAGGGAATGTGAGGTGAACCAATTGTCTTTTACATCAACCATGACTGAAGCATGATGTATAAATTCATTTATGTATTATATTTTGTAAATTATCGAATTTCCCTACTTAGAAAAAATTAAGGTATTTCAGAAAAAAATCAAAAAAACACCCTAATAAATTTTCAATATGTCGAATTAAAAAATGATTTCCATTTTATGAAAATAATTTTCTAAATATGAGTAATTAACTTTTTAATTAAAATCATATTTTATATGAAAATTTTAAATGTTAAAATTATAATTACTTTTCTAACACTTTGAAAAATTAATTAAGGTCTCATAAAATTATCATATAATCATAAGGAATCAAAATAATTTTTTATGTATGTAAAGATTCAGATTTTCCATATAATTTTTTTATTATATAGAACTATTCTGAGGCTGCGAAATCAGAAGACAGTTGATTCCAATTCCCGGTGTGCCCAGAAGAATTAATATTCCAATAAGGTGGTTAAATCCTCTAGTAATTTTATCCACTCTATTAAAAAGGTTTTTAACCCATGGTTTAAGAATGTGATCTATTTCCTAAGAGAAAGGCTAGAATGCCTCCAAAATCTTCAATAGTGGAAGATATTGATGAAATGATGGGGTGGTTAACCCTAAATACAAGACTACTATGATATATTATACATCTCGGTAGATTTCTTATATAAGTATTTTTTAATATATTTCAATGATTCATAGTTATGGAAGAAATTATTCGAATACAAGAGATAAGGGATCTATATAGGAGATGGAAAAAACAAAAAAATTAAAAGGTAAAATAAGATGAAGATTCTTCTCGAAAAAATAAATTGATTCAAGGTAGAAGGAAGGATAATGAAGAGCTAACATAAAATGAAGGGCCTAGAATAAGAATAATGTCTCCAAAATGATGATTTTATATTGGGACTAACAAGGGTTAGGGAACACCCCAACAATCAAAACCCTTATACATCTTGTTTTAACACATAGTCCTCCTCTTATTTGGATTTTCGATCCCAATATGACTTTTAAAAAGTACACATTTTTAACTAGGTAGCTCATTGATATAATTTTGTATCATGGAACTGTCATAACATTGAAAAGGATAATTTATGGGTATTAAAACTTGACAATATTCAGCTTCTTTCTTGTGATAGAGGACCCTAATGAATTACAGATTCTCTTGATTCTTAGGGATCTATTTTAACTATTTATTTTATTTATAACTCGGTTTCCTATATGAAAAGAAGGGAGATCTGGTAGGATTTATTCTTAATGAATAAGACTATGAGGTGGAGGTGGATTCTTGTGGGGGTTTTAACACTGTGTTGAGACCTAAAGAGAATACGGAATCCAATAACCATAGATTACACTCTCATTATTTTTGATCGGTGTAACTTTGTTGATGTACATATTACTGGGGTTAATTTTAGTTGGAATAGGTATACTCTGAATAGTAGACATGATACCAAACTTTATAGGTTACTGGTTCATTTTATTGGTGGTACAGAATTAGGTGGTGTTTTAGGATTTACTCTCCCTAGAATACACTCACATCATAATCCATTGATTATTTATGTTTGTACAAAAATAGTAAGGGTCATCACCTTACACTTCAAATTCGATAATGATTGGCGTTTCATCACTGGGTGAAGAGAAAAAAATCCAATAATATTGAGAAATAAACTATCATGGAATCTTAATTCATGTGTTGACACAAAAATTAAAAGATATCAAAGAAAAATTCAAAGGATGGAGCAGGAAATACATTTCTAGCATTGATGATGACATCAAATTTGTTGAAAATAGGCTTTTAAGTTGTCAAATTGTTATCCAAGATCATGATAAACCTTTGAGGGATGATTTGAATGATCGATACATGTTAGAAGTTTTTTTTACTATCCAGTAAAGATTGAGAATTAGTCAGTTAAATGTGAGTTGGATAAAATATGGGAACAAGAACAAAAATCAGGTTTAGATAATGCATAAGGAAAAGTGAATTACGGGAGGGGTTAAATCTATTAGTATTAATTCATTCCTTTTCACAAATGAGAATGAAATATCTATTATGATGATTTTATATTTTCAAAATATTTACTCTAATGATGGTTCTAATATCATACACAAAATGACTTATGTTATTCCTGAGTCAGTTGGATAGCAGAAAAATCATGAGATCACCTTAGTCCACTTTGAGGAGGATGTTCGGGAAGCTGTTTTTTCTATTAACACTGATAGTATGTTAGGTCCTTATGAGTTCTATAATAATTTTTTATGTTTTACTAGAAAATTATTCATAATGAGGTGTTTAATGCCTTCAAATAATTTTTTTTCATGCTAAGATGCCTTATAGTATCAATTCTAACTTCATTTCTCTTATACCAAAAAAAAAGAGTGCTATTTACATCAGGGATTTCATCCCTATTGCTATTGGAAACATATTTCCCAAAATCTCTATCAATATCATTTCTATAATGATATGGAATGTGTTAAATGATATTATCATTGTAAATAACTATGGGTTTTCCCTGGTAGGAACATTCAGAATTTCCTTTTTTCTACTCAGAGAGTTTGAATCTCGTGAATAGAAATACAAAAGAGGGAAATTTGTATTTAAATATGTATATCTCTAAATATTTTGGTACTTTATCATGGAATTTCTTTTTTCAATTCTCAAATAGTATGGTTTCCCCAATATCTTCCTTAGGATGATGAATACTATCTGATTCACTATGAATCTTTTCATTATTATTAATGGTTCTCTAAGTGTATTTGTAAGATGATCAAGGGGATTTAGGAAATTTGACCTCTATTAGGTCTTATCCTTTCCCTAGATGAATACTACCTCATCAGATTCATGAATGAAATCGTTAATATTGGTTTATTTAAATAGATCATGGATGGAAGAGGTATATTTACTCCTTCACATCTATTATGTGATGATAATATTCTTCTTCTTGGATAGGTTTCCAAGAAAACATTAAATACCATCTTTGTTATTTTTGAAAATTATGAGGAGGTGGACTAGAATTCAATAAGTTAGAATAAATCATCAATTATGTTTGGTAAGGGGATTTTGGTGGAAAATTAGAAAACAATTATCATAATGCATGGTGTGAGGAAGGGAGATTTCCCTTTTATCTATCTTGGAATTCCATTATTTTAGGGAAATGTTAGAAGATCTCATCTTGAGGATTACTTCTCTAGTATTCTTAACCAGCTGACTATGTGGAAAGGGAAATCCATTTATCAAGTGGTAAGGGTATGCATGGTGAAATCAGTGATCACATAAAAATTTGTGTATACTTTTTATATTTAAAAATTGTATCAAAGTATTGTCAAGAAGCTTCAAGAAATGATTTGGAATTTCATTTGGATACGGTCAATTTATGAGAGAAATAACATTATAGTTTCTTAGAAGGATATTATAAAATCTAGGGATAGTAGTGGTATTGGCATTAAAGATCTCACTATTTATAATGATGCCTTACATTCAAAATTCACTTGGAATCTTATTTCCCTGAATAACCCCTCTATGGAGTTTATGGAAAATTGATTCAATTCAAATACAATTAATGGATTCTCTCAGTATATGGTCTCATATACAAGGAAATATGTTATGAAATGCTTTAATCTACTAATGGTTGACTCAAATTTGATTGTTTCGATAAATTACCACCTTAATTTCTAGGCAACCCATTGGATTAACAATACCATCACATAGAGAATGATCGTACAACCAAATAGAATGCATATTTCCATTACTAATCTTCTTACCACTAAGAATAGAAATGACATGAATTTTCTAAGTTATTTTTCTTAAAAAATTAAGAGGTATTCATTTTTTGATAGAGACATTCCTATTTTGAGGAAGAATAAAAGTGGTTCGTTCAGTAGTCATGATTTTTATAACATGAATAAAAATGAAGGTTTCAATGTCCTAGCCAATATTTCCACATTCAGGATGACTTTCATACAACATACTAGGGAAATTATACTTTGGAAAATCTAGAAAAAATATTTTCCACCCATGATCAATTATAGTGGTGGGAATCTACATGGATTCTGCATGTCACATGTGTATGGGAGAGACTGAGTGTGTCAAAAATTTATGCATTAACTTCCCTTTAATATATATTTTTTTAGATAATATTACAGATATGTTTGGTCTACAGTTTTATAGGAGAATACCATTAGAGATGATGATCTCCAATCTCAGGGATGGTAGCAGCCACAACAATTAGATTCAAAATATATTTCATGTTGTTATTCTCTCAGTTTTAACTTTCACATGGTTGGCCATGAATTTTTTACTCTTTTATAACCTTAAGCCCTCAGTTCATGTTGAGAGTATGTCCATTCATTGTGACATATTTGCATCTTCTAAGGTATAAATCAGAACGATGAATAATTATATATCTGATCATTTCACTATTAGACTTTTGGGTGTGAAAGGCATGATGAGAAGAGATATTGGTTTGAGATTCATCAGATGGACCCCCTTGATCAGTACATGGATTAAGGTAAATGTTTATATAACTTATTTTGGCTCACCGGGTCTATCAGGTTGTGGTGCTGATTTTTTCACCTATCACAACCTTATGAAGGTATGTTTTTACCATCACTTTAGATATGAAACTTCCTATGAGGACAAGTTATGCGCTTTGATTTATGCTTTTAACCATGATTTCCAGTGAAACTGGAATCATATATGGATTAAATCTAACTCCTAGATGATTGTTGATGCATTGATAGAATGTAATATAAATGTACCATGGTGTGTTTTCCCTCATTTGATTTCTTCTTTTAATGATATGGGGAAAATTATGTTGATGGTTTCTCATGCCTACAGGGAAGCCAACTATGTTTCAGATTCTTTGTCAAAGACGTCTATTATTGAGATGAGATCGATTTGGTCTTTTAGATATCCTGATTTTTGTTCATCTCTAGTTGATGTTGATATGTGAGGTGTTTTACATTCTTGAGTTTTTAATAACTCCTTGTAATGTCAGAAATGTTTTAATTGTTTTCGTTATTAAAGTTTAGGACCAGGTTGTCCTAGAATTCTTTAGTACTTCCCTATATAGTATTGTTATTTATTTTATATTGAGCATGATATTTTTTTTTTCATTAAGCATGTTTAGTAATTTGTAATTGAGAATTTATATTACCCAATGTGAAATATATAACGATATTTTGTATTGTTCTCATATATTTTTGTATAATGTTTTCTATCCAATTAAAAACATGTTTTATGTATATGGACTGAAATATTTCTATGACTATGTGTTGGATGCTTTGAAATATCACACAAACTTATTATACCCATTCCCCTCTTTTCTAATGGATGGGTGTCCTTAGTGCACCCTGACTACGTATACATGATTCCCTTTCCCCAGTATGGTGGAAAAATTGACATGGTATTAGGTATCTCTATTCGCTTCTAGGGAAAAAAATCACCTCGCCTTATTGTTCTCAGATTCTATGTAGGGGATTGAAGGAAATATTAAATATTTGGATAATTCTTGTATAAAGTGAGTTTTCAGTTATATTTGATACTCACTCGTAAATTATTTCATTGTTTCTCTATAACTATATTTTTATCATGGAATTCAATTAATGTTTTTTTTATATACATTTATAAATTTTTAACATGTTCATGAATACAATTATCACATCACTGTGTCAGTTAAGGCACCATTGGTCATGCTTAACTACATATTTATTCTCACACCCTATATGGAAACCCATGTGGACATAAAATTACACTATTACATTTGAGGTATATATAGGTACACCAGAAGAAATTTGGTCTCCTTGTATTATCACCCATATATGTCATTATAGTTGTATGAGTTCCCACATTGAGGTTAGAGTTGGGTTGAGAAGGGGGAAGTCTTATTCAGATCATTACATGAAATTTATTGGATCTTTTTCATCATAGGCCCTCTTTAGATTCAACATATTTTATATCCTACTAATACTTTTTAGACTAAATGTGGATTTGGTCTTATATATATATACAAAAATTGAGAATTATGATGTGTTGTTACATTATCTTATTCTTGTTTATTTTTTGGGAATTGAAATTTTATTTCTGGAAATTCCCAACTTACATGAAATCCATTCCATTTTTCATGTTGAATCACACCAGGAATAATTTATATAAGAAAAAAGGGTAGATCATTCCTTAACATTATTCACGGATGCATGGAATTATTCACCAATCATAGGGGAACGACAAGAACCCTTTGGATTAGTATAATACTAATCCTTGTATGTTATGTGTATTTGGGATAGGGTCATGACAGGTGTTCTTCTGGTGAAATTAGGATGAAATGTATTTATGTTCTTATAATATAGGACCACGGGTTCCCCGAGATGAGAAGTATCCCATCGAAAGGCATAATTATCCTCTATATGGTATTATATCAAGTTTCCATAGGTTATCTAGTTACTCTGATGGAAGCATAGTTTTGGGTGAGGCCTTAATTTACTTGACTCAACTATAATAGACTCAAACTTGAGAATTGTGTATAGGGATTGACTAGAAGGTAATATTTTTATTAGTTCAAACATCATGTTAGGTGTCAAAATGTAGGTACAAAGTGAGTTTTAATCTACATTACATGTTTTCCCATGTTCCTTTCTACTATATAGTAATCAATTGGTTGTTTGTATTAATTGAATCCCAAAACATATATAAATATTGTGTTTTTATGTATATATTAATGATTACAAGGTTAATAAAAATAAACACATGTTTACTTTAATAGTGATATTGAAATTATCTCTATTGATTTCTTTTTTATCTATTATATTCTATTTATGTGCGTACATATATTTCTAATTTTTGTTATATCATTGATAATTTTGTGTAGTTTATGCTCATCATTATCTATTGAGCATGATAACATTTTCCAAAAAAGTGTTCTATGTTGTGCATGTTGCGAGTCTTATGACTATAGTATATTAGAAAGTATAAAAAATTGTTTGGAGTTTTTTTATCATACTACTATTGAGAATGTTGATAATATGTTTTTTTGGAAACATTATTTAAACTGTTTTGATGATAAAGAAAATAATCACGCTATTTTATTTTTTTTGGTAATTTCTATATAGATTTTTTGTTACCTAGTGTGAATAATCATGGGGATTTTATTCATCTTTTTGAGTAATATTTTTTATATCTATATATTTTTAGATTTTATTTAAGTGAATTTATCCTCCTATATTACTTTATTTTATGGAAAAAATAATTGTACCACATAGAAAACTATATTTTCCATATCATATTCTGTTGAGGATAGCTTAGTGTTTTTTCAATAGAATTTTTGTTTCCATTTTAGGATAAAAAAAGTCTTGATGTAAGTAATTTTATGGTTACCTATGTTTAAAATGGGGAAAACGTTTTTAAATAAAAGCATTCATTTTAAAAATGAAATTAGAAGGTGATTTTGTAATGTACATCTGTTTTTATTTTTAGTTGAAATTGGATAAAATCTACTTCTATTTTTTAATTTATATTTTTAAAGACATGAACATTTAAAAGGTAAATAAATATATTATTTATCTTACAATAGTGTTATAATGGATTGATTCTATAAATGTGGTATTTTCTTAAATGAAAAGATGTGTTACTTTTGAAATAATGAATGGTTTTCTAATAACTTCTCTAAAAGGGATTCATTTTATGAACTAGAGTTTAATGGATGATTAGAAATAGGACTAACCTTGTAGATTCCTATATATTTGGGTAAATATTTTTTCTTTTGACTATTTAATAGATTTTTAAGGCTATAAGAGTGATAATAGATCGATTTTGCATTGATATATAATCGATTTGTTTTTGTCTCGTTTTATTTTAGGAGTCACACTTTGGATGGATAGTTAGTTTTTGTGTTGTTATTTACTATATTAGATGTGGATATCATATTTTTATGGTCTTAATATCTCAGGACTGATTTTAGAGTTATGAATTGGAATACAGATGTATGTATGAGATGTGATTCGGGCTGGGTGTGGTTGTTATGGTTGTGGTTTAGTGATTTGGAATGATTAATTAGATGGGTTTTTTTTATTTTAATTGACTATTAGAGTGTTCATCATGGTATTTGTAGGTATATCGGTGTATATATAAAAGTTTTAGTGGTATTAAATGTTTATGAATGAATCTCATGGTATTTCTCAAGCATGATAATTCATATGTTATAGTGGTCATAATAGCTTGTGTCCTGATTATAGTAATTAACGATTTATTAAGGTTTTAAGTGGTAGTTTTTAATGTTTCATGCATTCTATCATTTAAATTATTAGATTTACTGGAATGATAATTTTTTATCTTGGATTTTGGGTTTGATTTTTTTGCGTCAATTATTGAGTATTTTGTGAAATGTTTTATGTCTCAGTTGAGTGTTTTGGGGTTTAAATGTACCATATGACTCACGTTTCCAAGTATTTATAGCTATAGGTGACATTGGGTACCTAGTGGGATGAAAATGGGTACTCATTTTATCTGATAGAGGCTCTGATATCCTAGGGGTCCTACAAGTTACTCCATTGAACTGGATCTTGTACAAAATAGATTTTGGGTTTGTTTTTAACAATGATGGACTTTTTATTTTTTCTTACCCTTGAACCATATTTCTTCCGTACCTTCCTCTTTGAATTACATTCACTTCTAATAGGATTATATCTCTTTTAGGTCCCCTCTTAGTATCCTCCCTCCCACATTACCCTTATTTCATGGTGATTATAAGGGTTATTTTCAGGACAAATCTTCTGTAAATCCATTTTATTATCCCTTTATTATTCTAATTTTTTAAAATCCATATTTTTATAATTATAGTTTTTAATAATAATCAAATCTAATAATGGTTGAATATTTTCGTATATTTTTTGGATTCCCCTTTCATTTCCTAATGGAGGCTCGCATGGGTGTTACTTATCCTCTCCATTTTTATTTTGATTGAAGAAGACTGGGGTATAGTTTTCCCTAGATTTTTTCTTGATTTTGGGATGAAATTTTGGAGCTATCTAGTTGAGTTAAATAATGATTTATTTTGATCTATTTTTGATGGATTTCAGGAGTTTATTTCCTGAGTTTTTTATGTCATGGTTATTTCATATTTATTTTGATTTTATTGGTCTTTAATAGTCATGGAATTTGTTTTAAATGTTTCTTAGGTGATGTTGGGTGAACATGACCATTATTAAAGAACATTTATGGCATTGATGTTTGTATTTATGCTCAGAGTTATTCATAGGTGATGGCCTTATCATAAATTCCTATTATTTCCTAAAATTATTAATAAAGTATATTACATATTATGAAATTATTAATGAATGAATTTACGATGGTTATTTTTGTTTAAACTAAAAATAATTTCAATAAAGTCTCATAAGATATTGTGTTCAGTCGAGTTTTCCAATTTTTATGTTTTAAAACTTATTTTACCTATTTTCTATGTTTAATTTTATTAAAAAATGTCTTCAATTTATTGATTTTATTGAAATCTATTTTTTACGGTCCGAGTTTTAGTCATTCTATGTGATCACACTTCAACAAAGTTTCATATGCTTTATTTGTTCTTAATAGTTTCTAAAATATAAACCATGAACTTTTTCTTGTATTTAATGTACCAGAGGGAAGCTTGTAATCATATAGAAGGATTAATAGATTAAACCATCTTGGATTGCTTTGATATGGGTAAAATTAATTTTTTTTTGTTTTTATGGAATTATAGAAATGGTAATCATATATTTCAATTAATATCTAATGAAATAAGAGTCAATGAAAAACATATAACACATAGTTGAGAGAGTGATTATGTTGAGAGGGGTTGGATTATTTAATTGAGTGAAGGGGTAGTGATTTGAACTGAAAAACCTAATGGATTAGTTTTAATTTAGATCTTTGGTATATTATAATAATATGATTTTGGATGTTCAAAATGAGGTGTGTTTTATTTAAAACTTTATTTTTTAAATAACATCTTTTGAAATAACATTGAAGGTTAAAAATCATTTTCATTTGGAATTTTTATTAAGACTTACCTTCAATAGAACTCCATTATTTCCCCTTCCTTATCCATTATGTTCAAAAGAATATTTAATAAATATTTGTTTCAATCATTTTGAAAAAAATATTGAATAATATATTAAGTTTCCACTTCTAATTTTTTTTAGTTATTTTGAGAGTTAATAAATAATAACATGGCTATTTAATAGGAACATGGGGTTTCCTTAAATATAAAGTCATAAATTATATTATTTAATGGTTTCAAATCAATTGGTATGGATCTAAATTTAATAGGAACCATTAACGAATTTGGTTCTCCTAGATGATATTTATTGAACTTCTAACTTTCATTATTTATCTTGCTTTCACAACTTTATTCTGAGTGTTACTAATTGTGGGCTGTAGTTGTATCCTCTTTTGGGTTTGTCTTACCATGTATGGAATTATAATGTTTTCTTATGTCCATTAATATCCTGACATACCCCTAATTTATTATAAAATGTGAATATATTACTCCTCATGATATATATATATATACTCTCGTGCATGACTGATTTCATGTTGTACCTTCATTATGTACTAACATGGTGATTAATTTCATCATATAATATCTTAATTTTTGACATGATGATGTGATATAACTTGGTTTTAATTTCATCTTCATTATTTAATTGACAACGGTAATTTTCTCTACATTATTATAGCTTATGTATAGTAATTCTCTAAATGTTATGATTATTTCTTTAATATTAATAATTATTATATCCTTGATAATAATAAGGTTTACATCTAGTATTGAGACTGTTTGTAGATTATTTTATAATATATAATGATAATGTATTTTGTTGTTATAAACTATATTATCATGTGTGAAAACCAAGTATTTCATGATCTTCACCCACTAGTAACCCCTCTGGGGATTGTACCAAAGATTATGGTGTCCCATAATCCCACCTCTAGTACAATATTAGTTGATGACTCGCATCGAGTGTATAAAAACACAAATGAAAGTAATTTCCCTCATAAATCATGAATGTATAATAAATACCATAAAATGAACTCGAAAATATAAATCAACACAAATATTTTACTCTCTCATGATTATTAAAATGAAACACTATGTTTGATAATGTATAATATAACCCACATCAAGCTTAAATGAACAACTCAATATTATTTAAATGTGACTGTTATAACCTAGCCATTAATTTGTAGTGTATGAATAGTAATAAGCAATTTATGAAATAAATATTAGGTCACTACCAAATATTAATTTATTGTTAAATGATTAGAAAATAATAACATAACTTTTTAGTAAAGTTGTTTTATTATGCTAAAATACATTTTCTTCAAAAGATGGGTTTCTCACTTTGTATAGTTGAATATTATAATTAATTTCAGGATGTTTTAGAAAATTTAATTGAAAAAAGTAACTTATTTTTCGAAATTAACATATAAAAATAATTTTATGCTGAAAATTTTTTAATTTTCCAAAAAATTAAAATATTTTGTGAATAGTAAAATCGTAGTTTTTAAAAATACAATATCTTTTGTGAAAACTTCAAGAAATAATTATGATATAGAAATTTTATAAAATTATGGAATAAATCATGTATGATATTCTAATATAATTATATTACCAAAATAATTTATAAAAATAAAATTGTAATTTAATTCACGATAAATATGAAAATCATTTTCAGTGTTGATGTAAAGAATATGCATCACTAGAAAAAGGATAATTTGGAATCCTAAATAATAATAATTAGGGTAAAATAAGTCCTTTATGAACATGAATATAAAATATTATGTATTAATTATGATATTTATGGTTAGAAACTAATTTTAGATATATATTACAAGTGTAATATCCAAATTCTTGGGCAATTCTGACGCAAGGCCAACAAATTCAAAATGACATATTAAATGTGCTTTCATGATATAAATATTAGTTATAATAAATATTTAATGAATATAAATGGTTATTTTAAGCATATTAATCTTATTTTTATTTTTAAATTATATATATAACCATTTGAGACAACTTTGATATGATTATGAGCTTTATAGTATTTTATTTAGCGAAATGTCAAACATGCCACACTTTTATTTTTAATATGAGTAATATTTTCAATACAGTGTTATACAGAAAATATGTTAGAATATAAATATTATTTTAAAATAAAATATATTTATAGTGATAATGGTAATTTAATTTTAATCTTTATAATATAAATAATTACTTTAAATACTTGTACAACGCTGATGAAATAATAATTTAATTAATAGAAAAATAAAAAAAAATGATATTAAAAATATTAACATAAATATAATTTGAGAAAATTAATATAATAAAATAACTTTTTATATGAAATTTACATGTTGGGGATATGATAAAATATTTTTGTTTTAATCATAAGTGTTATCTCAATAATATTAATGTCAAATTAATGAATAGTTCTTAGAAAATTGGAATTATAGATTTTTTATAGTAAACAATATTGTATTAAATGATATATAATTAAAAAAATATTTAAGTCTTAATGTTTATTAGTATAAGGTTTAAAATATAATCTTCTGTCCATTTGTTTATTTTTTATCATTTTATAGAAAATATAATGACTCTCAAAGTGTAGAAATCCATGTTGTCATGGTAAGAGATAATGGGGTTAAATAAGGGTTAAAACCAAAAGATAAGAATATAAATACTACAAAAATTGTCTAATTTTTATATTATGATTTTATTTAGATCAATAATAATATTATGTTAAAAATAACTCACTTTGGATCCATTTTTAATTGAAAATTATTTTATATTAATTTAATATTTCTAGAAATACCAAGAGTGTCCCTCCCCTCTCTTATAAAAGGGAACCTGTTCTTCTCTTTTCATCATAATTTGTAATGATTTTTTTTGCATCCAATACCAACAAAAATACATTCCTTGAATACCTCCCATAATTTTACAGGTCTTGTTTTAGGCATACCACAATCCTTAGTGTTGTTAAAGTTTTTAAAGGGATATAATCCGAAGAAGACTAATAGTTTTTTATCATTGATTTCTCTTTTGTTTATTCTTTCACATCCCAAAAACCTTATTCAACAATGTTAAAATAAAATATATAGTATCCTAAATATATGGATATTTTATTATGTTATTTTTATGTCCTATATCTATCTATAAGTCTAAAAAATTGGAAAATAATTCATTGTTTGTGTGTATGGAATACTACTACCTCACGAACTAATATACTTCATTTTCAATCACTATCTCTCAATATATTTATAATGATGAGAATAATAGTTTTATAAGTTATTCATGAAATATTTATAATTATTTAAAGATTGTATATAGTTTAATTTCTTACTTGTCCTTATAAATAAAAATGAAAACATCGTTCCGACATACAGGTTAACTACCACCTCTACAGAATGACGTGATTAATTTTTCGTCATGAAATCTCATAGTTGATATATATTAGAAAATTTAAAAAAATAATATTTTATATATTTTATTAGTATAATTATGGAATGATTAAATATTATATACCTTATTTCCATATCTATATTTGAAAAATTGAAACACTACTCATGTGTACATACAACCTATTGTCTCTATGATTGTTATATAGATCATTTTTCATAACCACATATCATATTTTGTTTTAAAAGTATAATATATGTATTAAAATAATTATTATTTAATTATTATTTAATTATTATTATTCTATATATGGTGGAATAATGACCACTTTGACCATAGACAGTAGATTGAATTTATTTTTCACTTATGAACCGAATATCTCCAAAACAAGCGATGTAAACTTAAATAATTAATTAATTAATTAAACATGTAAATAAGTGATATAAAAGTAATGATGAACTTGAAAAGGATATTAAAAAGGTATAATATTAAATAATTCTTTTATTTAGGAAGATAGAGAACATACGTGATGAACCAGACTCAAGGTAAGAGATGTTCTACAAAAAATCCTCTTTTAAATTGTTTTTAAAAAAAGTCAAAAAGAATATTTTTTTTAACTTACAAGGAATGATAGAATATTTTTACCATCATGATTATTAAATGATTTCATGTTTACATTTATTTTTCTAAGGTTATTTCTTATGAAAATAATTTTATTATTATGTGCGTGGGTTTTAGATTTTAAAAGTGACTTTTACAAGAAAATAATATTTTGATATCTGAAAGTGTTTTTCATATCAGTTCAAAAAAAATTTAAAGTTCTTTATTCATGAATTGGTCATTGAAAATTAATTAACATGTTTTGAGGCCATTATATATGATGGTTCATACTGTTATAACAAAAATATTGGTTGCACCCAGAGAGCATTGGGTGAGCCAATTATAGATTATATGCTCAGTGCCCCCAGATAGCTCTATGTTATCGCATTATAGGTTATACAATGGGTGATCCCATATAGAGCTCCAATTAATTGGGTTTTGATGTTTACCATATGGTAATTTTATTAATAATAGTTACAAGTATGGATGTTTTCTAAATGTTTATGCCATTTATAAGAGTTTCAATTATAATAATGTCACATGATACCTATATGTGTTATCTATGTTTTCTATGGGTTTTAATTTTTTTTGTTGAGAAAAATAGTGTGAAATTTTCATGTGGAATTGTTTTACTTCCTCCTCTCAATAAAAATTTAGATAATTAAAAATATTACTTGGGTTTTCATATTTTTCATCAGACTAGTGGGTTTCTTTCTTTTTTTATCCTTTAATGAGTTTTTTTTCTCATCCCAGATTTTAAAATGTTTTTTACATGTTTTTTAGGAATATTATTTAAAACTATGAAGTCATGATAAAAATTGTTAAAATATTTCATGAAAATAAAACTATTTTTAACTTTATAAAGTTATATTTGATTAGAAAAATGGATATTGAGTATAAGAATTCACCTGTTATGTATGGGTTTAGTACATAATTTTTTTTAATATTTCTATTGAAACCTAAATCAGAAATATACGCAAGATTATTAGAAAAATAATTATATATTAAATTAACTAGAATATTAATTATTTAGGATGTGTCCTTAAATTTGTTATAAGATGAGGATTTAGATAACATTGGAGATTATGAACTTTTCTTTTTTAGGTTTTTTAATAGTTATAGATATAATCATGAGTTTATAAATTAATATTTTTTCATAAGTTTAATGTATTATAATCCCAATTTATTTCTTAATGTTATGAAATTTTAAGGTGACTAATGATATTTTTCGAGGAATTTATTTCTTGAGGTAATAATGGGTTGTTACATTTTAGGATGAAAAATGAATGGTATGAGATAAACCTTGAGGTTAAAACCTTTTTTAATGTGGAATATGTTAAGGATATTTTTTAGGATTTTTATCTTATTTTTTAAATATTATAAGGATTATATTAAAATTGTTTTAGAAAAAGGATAGTTTTTAGGATTGGGAAAAAACACATCCTATTTAGAAAGGATTTGAGGTTTCGACCCACAACTGAAGGGTGAAAAGGGTTTATCACTTACATCTATCCTATGTGAAGTATATGTTAATAAGGAATTAAGATTTTAGTTAAATTATTTTATAGAGGAAAAATAAGTTGTTTTTGGGTACATTTTTTTATCAAATAGAAAGCCATTTGATTGGAAAATGATTTGGTGATTAAGTGGTTAATATTATCTTAAAATATGTTCACTAATTTTGGAACCCTATATTACTAAGTTAAACAGAATACCATATGAATTATTAATGGAATAAATGTTTATTTATATTTTTAATTCATTGGTATTCTAGTTTTTTATTTAAATGGATAGAATATCTTGGGGATTATGTGACTTAGGAAATTAACTTATTTGTATTAGACTTAAAGATTGATTGATGTTATTTTGGGAGAGAAATGTTAAGTTAATATTAGAATATTATGTGAATAAATCCTTCTTATTTGTGGGATTAATTATTATATTTCAATATTTTTTGGGAATTTTAAGGATAGTTATTTATTGGATGTTCTATGTTAATCTTAGGGTATTACTACTGAATTTTCGATATTAACGTTGTTTTTACTACAATGAAGGTAAAATAAATTTAAGGAATTATATTATATATTTTCTAATTATTTTGGGTTTCTTAATTCCTAAAAAGGAGGAATATATAGTTATTGTGTTTTTAGATTATGTGATTCGTATAAGTTTATTATAGTTCATCAGGCATGAGAAAAATACATACTCATCATTTAGAGAAAAAAATGAGTTTGTGGTGGAAATTCATTAATGTATGAAAATATTTTTTTTCAACAAAGTATATTTCCTTAGGTTATTAGTCAAGATAGTAATGGAATTAATCAACTCTAGGAAATTTATTTTTATAGAAAAATTATATATTTATACTTTTCTTATTGAAAAATCACTTGCCTTTTGCTGATTACCGATTTATGTTTTTATGGTAAAATTTATCATGATCATTTTATCTATCTCTCTATCAATCGTTGGGTTTTATATTTTCTCTTCTATGTAGTTTTTTATACACAGAAAATTAGTAAGTGTTATTCTAAATTAATTTAACACTTCCCTTTCTCACTTTTCAAATGGAATTTTTATTAAACCTTTTTACTATGTGAGTTTTCAAAAAATATATTTTGAGAAGTCAAACCCTAGTTACCTAGTGAGATTTATAATTATGAGGATGAAATTTTTAAAATGGGTGAGAATATAATATCCATGGGTTTTTAGAAGGAAACAATATGATCGATATTATACAATATTGTCCATATCGAGCCCAAAAAACAGCTAAATATTTTTTAATTGTGATGGTTATAACCCAGCTATTAAATTGGTGGGTATGAATAGTAATAACTGATTTATGAAATAAATATAAAGTTAAAATTAAATATAAATTCATTGGTAAATTATAATAAATTAATTATATATTTTTTAAGAAAATTTATTTTATTCTTTAGAAATATGTTTTCTTCAAAAATGGGATTTCTTGTTTTTTAGGGGAGCATATTATTATTGACTTCCATAAGTTTTAGAAAATTTATTCAAAAATATGAACTTATTTTTTGATATAAACAAATAAAAATTAATATATTGTGAAAATTTGATAATTTTCTGAAAAAGTAATTTTTTGGTGAATTTTTAAAATACAGTTTGTTTTATAAAATATGATTTTTATTGTGATATTTTCAAAAAAACAATTTTCATATAATTCGTTTAAATTATTTAATGAATCATGTATGATACTATAATATAAATATTATACAAAAAACAATACAAAACATGAAAATTATAATTTATTCTATGACAAATATAAAAATCATTTTCAGTGCATACATGGAGACTACACAACACTAGAAAAGTCAAATTTAGAATTATAGAAATGATAATTTAGATGATAAAAATCCTTAATCATCGTGAATATTAAATATTATGTATAATTGTTGAAATTTTAGTTGAGAAAATTATTTTATAGTTATATAAAATATGACTGATCGAGATTCTAATGCAATGCTTGATCAAGGCCAAGAATGTCAAAATAAAGCATTAAATATATTTTCATGATATAAATGTTAGTTATTATAAATATTTAATAAATATAAATGGATATTTTAATAATAATGAAATTAAATTCATGATAAAAATTTATTTATAACCTTTTGGGGTCAATTTTACAAGATTATGACCTTAATTGTATTTTATTTAATGTAAATTCAAATGTGTAACAATATTGTTTTTAATAAGTTTAATATTTTTAATATGGTGTTATATAGAGGATAATTTTCAGCGAAAAGTATAATTTTGACTTCTCTATTCCTTTTGTTTTTGAAATAACAAACAATTTCCTAAATAGATAATTAATAACTCTTTTATATTCAAAGTAGTTCAAGAGTAGAATCATATATCATTTTACCATACTTTCATTAAGACTTTTGTTTCATATTTTATCAACATGATTTTTTCATATGCATATAATTATAATCACACTCTTGAGTTTTTCATAAATGATTCATTCTTTGATTATCATAAAGAGCCTGGATATAATTTCTATTGTACACATTTAATATGATTTTTTTGATACACCCTCTCAAGATTTCATACTGATAATATTTTTCTAACGATATAAATCATATTGAATCTTATAAAAAAATCATCAGACCCTTTTACATGTAGTTTTATGTATATAAGAAACTATATCGTAATTAATGTAAAATCATTAAATGAAAATGATGTCATGTATTGTACTCAAATATGAATTATAAATAGTTGTTGTGGTTTTTGTTATAAGATGGTCATTAGAGTTCCATATATCCAGAACTGCTTGTTCTATATAATAGTATTCATCACGATTTTTGTTTTTCTTTGTGTGATGCTGATTGTTGTGATTGAAATTGAGGGATTATGTTGATTTAAAGATAGTAGTGTTGGTATTTATTTGATTGAAGGTTTTTGAGACTATTAGGATTGGGGATCTGATCTACTTCTTGACTGAAGGATTTTTTGTGATAGCTAGATAGAGGCGAATCATCGTATCGAGGTCTCACACTGGTGTGGGTAAGACAAACATGCTTAATAGTTTAAATAAATGGACCTTTATCCAAGTTTATTGGATAACCAACTATTTTAATTAAAATAATTGTATTAATTAACTTTTTTAACAATTTCACTGTAATAAAAAGTGAATTGTTTTATATGTTAATTTTTCTTTTTTATATTTTGTTAATATAATATTTTTAATTACGATTTCTGTGATTACAATTTATTTCATAAGGGTAATTAATTTTTGTAATAAATATAAAAAGATCCTTAGGTATAATTTTATCTTAAGGTTGAGTTAGTGATATTCAACATCATATTCAAAAGTGTTTTAGAACTCAAAGGGAGATTAGTATAAGTGGTTACCTATGAATAAAATAGGTCTATTATTTTTTTGGAGCCAAGATTTACGTAGTAATTTTATGTTTTATAAATATTGTTTTTTCTATACAAAAAGGGGGTTATTATTGAGTTAAAATTCTTATTTTGACTACTCTATTCCTTCTGTTTTGGAAATCACAAACTCTTTCTTAAATTCGTAATTACCAAATCCTTTATATTCAGTGTAGTTTAATAATAGAATCAAATATTGTTTTATAATACATTAATTAAGACTTTTTTTTTATTTTTTATCAATACAATTTTTTCCATGTGTATACGATTATAATCATACTCATGAGTTTTTTGGAAATGATTCATTCCATGATTATCATAATGAGCCCAGATACGATTTTTATCGTACTCACTATCTATTTTATTGTACTTACAATATTTTCTTAACTATATAAATTGTACAGACTCTCATAAAAAAATCATTGTAACCTTTTATATTTATATTTCCATATCCAGAAAACTATATCACAATGAAAGGGAAATAATTAAATCAAAATGAGGATGTGTATTATGTTAAAATATGAAATATATAATGATCTCATTGTTTCAGTTATAATATGATCGTTGGAGTTACAAGTGTCCATGTCCCTCTATGATTTCAGGAGAAAATATGACTGTTGGCGGACAAGATGACCATTGGAAAAAACACATAAAAATACCATATCATTTGAATGAGATTAGTCTGGCAGATTGATAAACTCTAGAAACCATGTGAGAGATCAGAAAAAACTAATACTTGTGAAGACACTAATAGTTTACAAGTCTAAGATGGATTGTTTTGTATACTTGTAATCCATAAGAGTTTTTTTCTTTATACGATGTTAGTTGTTGTGAATATGATTGATATATTCTATGGATATGAAGATTGTGGTACTGATATTTTGCAGATCAAGGTCTTTCGAGACTAGGAAGACATTGGTGATTATCACCTTTTTGATCGTGGGCTTGCAGACATAGCAAGATAGAGGATGATAATAATATCAAGGGATTACCCTTCTATGGGTAAGTCATATTTTCATGAAAGTATAAATCAAGGGACCTATATCTGAGATTATTAGATACCCTTATTTTTAGGTTAAAATAATTGTATTCATTAACTTGTTCAATATTTCTGCTACATTTTAATAGAAAGTGAATTGTTTTATATATTCAGTTTTCTGTTATCTATTATGTGATTATGATCATTGTAATTATAATTTCTGTGATTACAATCACGTAATTTAATCAATATGATTAAATATGACTTATGATTGAATCATTAAATCGATTCACTCTATTTTTTGAAACCATTTTGATTATGATCCATATTACTCGTACTCTGATTAAATCATTTTCTTACTATCAATATGATTGTTTTCTATAGAAACCCAAACATTTTATGGTATGATTATATTAAATACATTCTTTTTATAGTCTATATTTCATAAATCACTGTGTTCCTTTGAAACAAAACTTGGTTATTTAGGAGATAGTCAAAACCAAACCATTAAACAAAAATTTTCCACTTCTATATTTGGAATTTCGAAAAACAATCATCTAGAGTTGTGACCAGTAAGTCGGTTGAAGTTTGATAGAACCAACATTATTTTTTGATGAATAGTAACATAACCTTATGAATATTAACATAAATAGTAATATGACACTTGAAAATAGTAAATAATGATAATATTTTATTTTCTTAAGGTAGTAAGATAATGAGAAGTTAATTAATTTTTCAATATATTACAAATCTAATTATACCTTTAAATTGTTATTTTTAGAATTAACTTTAATTTTATTTAAAAATTAAATTAAAAATACACTGAAAATAATTTTCAAAAAATTGAGTTCATTTTTAAATTATACACATAAAAAATGGTTAGGGTAAATTTTTGGCATTTTCCTAAAATACATGAATTTTTTATGAATAGTAAAAATACACTTTTGAGTTTTCACAAGTTTAATGACATCATAATGATGTAAATATTAAATATAAAAGTTTGGTCGACATGTGAATAGAAACTTCTGATATTAGGTGTCCCATGTGGATAAAACTATAGGCAAATACTATGGGAAAGCCCATGGTTTTGGAAAACACCACTAATGAGGTGTCCCTTTGAAATTATTATAAAACTACCTCTCTTTTTCTATAAATACCCACTCATCCATTTGTTTTCATTCATTCCAAATCCACCATAGTTGAATCTATGGTGGTTTTACCTCTCTAGGAATCCTTCCAAGTTGTCCTTAAGCCCACAATGTCCCATCCTTCATGATCTAGGAGTTACTCTACAAGGTAAGGGAATCCTTCATTATCTTCTTTTAATTAACACATCTTTTATTTTATCTATTTGAATTTCCTTTCTCATATGTTGGGGTTTGATTTTATGTATTATTCTCACTTTCCTTTTTATTTCAATATTATTAGATACTTTTTTTTTCTTCATTTCATTTTATGAAATTTTAAGCGACATCGTTAGGCTGCCGAATTTTCATAAGGGATCTCTCAACTTTTCATTTATTTTCAAGTTCATCTCTTTTATCTCCTCACCTCCTCTGTCCAAATGACTATGATAAACTCAAGTATCATCTATATACTAGAATTATATCATGTGAATGGATAACCATCATCAATATTCTTACTTTCCCTTTTTATTTTTATAAATTAAATTAATGTCAATGAGGTTCCAATTTATAACCTTTGTGGATGGTGGAGTTTTGTTCTTCACTTTATCCTTCATTACTGGTCATGAAACCACTTTAATAGTTGAAAAAGATGATAATATATTAATTTAATCTCATTAATGTTCTGGAATTCTTAGACACTCATAATAAAAAATAATTATACAAAACAAGTTCATTATGAATAAAATGGCCAAGTTAATATGAATATTTGTAATAAACTTTTAACAAATGAATCATCATCATGATATATAACCCAAAATCCTGATAAGATCATTTATATCTCCTTAATTTCATTAATAAGATATATTAACAATTAGGGATGTTTAACTACATTTCAATCAAACTTCCATTGATGAAAATAAGTAAACGAATCATGAAAACCATGGAAGAAAATTCTTCCAAAACAAGAAAATTGAACCTCTTAAACCCAATAAAAGGGCCATGAATGAACCTAATGAACTAATACTAAACAAATTAAATTTATAAGAGTTTATGGAATTATTAATTAATTAATCTAAATTTTATTATTCAGGTCTTCAAAACAAACTAAGAACACACTCGAAAAAAAATGTATGGGGTTTTTCATCTCACTTTCATTTTATTGAGATTTTCATTGTTCACCACTTACTTCTAGTATGCGATATATGTATACATCCATTTGATATATAATATCATGATTATATTTATATTAATGTTAATAAATGATTCATTTTTGGGTTATTTGGTTTTTTTCTTATGATTCAACCGATTACATTATGGTAAGAGACTTTGTCTCAACTACAATTTTGTTGTGACTAACTTTGTATGGTGCACCTAATAATACTTATGTGGTGTACCTACTTCCCATTTAATATCACTTTTCATTTGTAATTATATTTATATTAAATATCAATAATTTCATATCATGGATATGTTTGTTGTCTAAACTATATACCATTTTACATACGGTGTTTATTTGGAAAGTTATTTTAACTGTGGAAATATTGATTAATATATATAATCAACTCTATACGGATATTAAAATGGAATATTTATCTTGTAATGAAACAATTTATAAAGAATTATTTGTACATGCATTGGTAGTTGGGGCCCACTATAGCCCCTTGATCCATCAGTAGGTCTCATGAGACAAATCAGTTGGCGACAAACCCTTCATATTTATTTCCAAAAATCAGACGGGTTTCTACCCACAAAACTAAACCATTTTTCCAGTATTATGGTATCATGTGCCAGATATATGACATCCAATTAATAATAATTCTCTTAATTCATTATTAGTTATTACTATCCATGAAGTTTTTACTATGACAAAATCTATGGATGCAGTTTCATTCTCAGTTTGATAATGGTGTGAGTTTTTCATTTATTCACCACATCGTGATGATTATGTCGAATTATTCACAATTCAATTATTATTAATTCATGATTCCACCATTTTTAATCCTTACTAAGAATTTATGGTCACCCCTTTCCAGTTTAACTTCAATAGGTGATGAATATGAGATCATTTATTGAGTTCCTGTGGATGCAGTTTTTTAGTTTTTGTTATGTATTGTAATTTTTAACCTTTTCCAATGTAAATTGATTTACATTTATGTATCTAGTTTCTTCCAGACAACTAAAATGATCATTCCTCTGGGATTTTTATTCGCTCTAACCATTCCAATATAATATGTAATGCACCTGATCCAGTCTAGAGGGTTCAGGGTGTAACAGTTGGTATGAGAAGAAGTTCAGTAGAAAACATGGAAACTAGAGTAGGAAATGTATACTAGGGAACAAAGCCCTAAGATAGTATTTGAGGATAAATGTACTAGAACATCCTGGTATTTTGGTAAGGACTAGATTATGTGGATTTTCTAGAAATACATCTCTGTCTCGATACGAGCGGGTATAGACGGCTCTGGAACAATTGTATCTAGGGGTAAAACCCAAAAACACTACTTTGAGCTAGACTCGAATGTGAACTGGTGTACAACAATGGGCCTTTTTGCACTCTTGGTTACGACACTCCCAGGGGATATGCTGACGATAATTCATGTTTTCTTTACAAGCCATTATGAACGATTGAAATGAAAATTATTCTCAGAGAAACCATTTTTCTGATTATGGGATTATCCATGCGTAGAATCTAAATTTATTCTTGGTATTTTGTTAAGTTAAGATTATACATTATGATCATACCCTAATCTAGTGTGTTCCATTATTTAGAAATAGTGTCTAATCGAAGAATGGGAATCAATATTCGTGGGCAAAATAGGGATCTCCCTACTTATCATGTAAACACAGTCAGTGTTGGAGAAGATCATATCATGACCATTTTGGGAGAACATAATCAGGTTGTAACAAATAACCATTCGACACCTGTGTTGGATCCTTTTATGTGGAAGAACCCCAATATTTCTTTGGGAATACTAATCCAATGGTTAATGTGAAATGGATCAAGTACCTTGAAAAAAATATTCATAGAATTAAGATGCCATGAAAATGAAAAGGTAGTTTTGGCAGTATATTATCTCAAGGGAGACGCTGATCAATGGTGGTTCATGATTCAGAATACCACAGCGGAAGAAGAAATATAAGATATAGAATGGAATACTTTTAAAGAAATATTCTTCGAAAAATAATTCCCTCGTGAAGAAAAAACTGAAATGTAGAGGAAATTCCTTCACTTAAAGGAAATGGAAGAAAACAGTGTTACGGAGTATGAGGTTACCTTCACATGGCTATCCAGGTATGTCATAGATTACATACATGACTCGGCAGATAAGATTGATCATTTCTTTGATGGTCTTAAGGCATGTATTTGAAGGGAACTATCTTCTTAAACTTTTTCATCATATGATTAAATTGTATCAAGTTCCATCAAAATAGAGAAAGCATTTTCTAGATCTAATTTGTTCGAGGGAAACCAAGATAAGAAGATATACTCTGATAACAAATAGAAAGATGAAGCACCAAACAAGAACAATGGAATGAAGAAATTCCCATTATACAAAAACTATGGAAAGAATCATCTTCGGAAATTCTTAACAGGAAAGGGAGTCTGCTATAACTGTGGAGAAAAGGGTCATCTATCTCATGAGTGCAAGGAGATGAAACAATTTGATTATGTTCAATTATGAAATTGTATAGAGATGGGACATTATGAAAATGAGTATCCTAAGAACCAAGGAAACGTGTCTCAGAAAAATCCAAGAGAGTAAGGGAGAGCTTATAGGATTACAACATCGAAAGTTGAAGTTTCTAATGCTGTGGTTGCTTGTACTTTAATTATTTAGTCAGACTTAGCCAACACATTATTTGATTCTGGATCATCGAATTCATTTATATCTTCCCAGTTTTACATGAAAATTAGACATGTCCAATTTGATTTAATAAAGGAGTTATCAGCCAAAACACCTAGGGGATGCATCATTACAACAAAGGCATGTCGACTAGTCCAACTTGTGACACATAAACATGCTTTAGTTTCTAACATTATCATCATACCAATTACTGAATTTGATATAATTATCGGTATGTATTGGATGTCAAATTATGATGCGAAGATTTTTTTCATGAAAAAGGAAGTTACAATTTTTGAAAATGGTGTAGAATCTCATATCTTTAGAGTGGAGACCTCACCATATGATTCTAATCTAGACCCACCCCCAGTAGCTCTATTGAATGAAATTCTTGGAGAGGAAGCGAACCCAATATCTATGGCCAAGGAAATAAATATTAAAACTAAATATGTGTATATAGTGAAAGAATATATTGATGTGTTTCCATAGTATTTACTTGAACATCATCCAAAGTGGGAAATGGAGTTTTCTATTGACTTAATTCCCAGTGCAAGACCAATATCAAAGACCCCCTATATAATGGCCACTGTGGAGTTGGTGGAACTAAAGAAACAACTAGAGGAATTGATTGAAAAATGACTTATTCTACCTAGTGTTTCTACATGGGGAGCCTCGGTCTAGTTTTTCAAAAAGAAGTACGGATCCATGAGGCTATTCATTTAATATAAGAAAATCAATTCTATTACAATAAATAATAAGTATCCTCTTCCCCATATTGATGATTTAATTGATAAAATTCATGGAGCTCAATACTTTTCAAAGATTGACCTTCGATCCGGATATCATCAACTACATGTGAGGAATGAAGATATTCAGAAAACATCATTTTGAATCAGGTATGGGCATTACGAGTTTACAGTGATTCCTTTGGTACTGACGAATGCACCATCTGTTTTCAAGGATTTAATGTATAGTGATTTTATAGAATATCTTGATAACTTTGTTGTGGTATTCATCGAAGATATCCTGGTATATTAAAAAAATCTATGAAGACCATGAGGATCACATGCTAATTATTCAGAAAACTATTAGAAGAAATGAATTATATGGGAAGTTTAGAAAGTGTGAATTTTAGCTCCAATAAGTTTCTTTTCTAGCTCATATTTTCTATAAGGATGGAATCCTAGTTGATCATGTGATGACAAAGGCAATAAAAGATTGTCCCATACCCAAAATCATAACTGAGGTACGTATTTTTATTGGCTTATCAAGTAACTATCATCATTTCGTTCAGAATTTCACCCGACTGGCTAACCTGCTAACCAATATCACGTGTAACAAAGTTAAGTTTGTGTGAAAAAAAAGAGTGTATGGAATTATTCGAAAAATTGAAAATACGATTGCTGAAAGCTCCAATTTTGAATCTTACATCTGGAAGTGATGGATTTGAGATATACAGCGATGCATCAAAGAATGGGTTGGGATGCATCCTTTTAAAAAAACAAAAAAGTTATTGCTTATGAATCAAGATAGTTAAAGTCCCATGAGAAAAATACTCCAACTAATTATATTGAGTTTGCAGCCATAATCTTTGCTCTGAAAATATGGAGACATTAACTCTATGGAGAACGATGTGAGATTTATACGGACCACAAGAGTTTGAAATATAATTTTCACACAAAAATAACTCAACACGAGGAAAAGGAGATGGCTTTAGTTACAAAAATATGGCGATTTATCAATACACTACCACCCAGGAAAGGTGAATAAGGTGGCATATGCATTGAGGAGGAAGGATCACATAATTATGACTCAAATGAGGATTGAGAGAGATCCTATATTTTTGGATCTACAAAAGATAGATATGGGAATTGTTAAGGAAGTGGAAACATCTTTTCTCTTTAAAATGATTTCTAAACCATATTTATTAGAGATGATAAAATGATCTCAATCTGATGATGAGAATCTGCACAAGAAAATTAATGTTTTCAAGGATGGGAATCTGACCAACTTTGTGTGTGAAGAAGGAGTTATGAAATTTGTGAAGAGGTTATGTGTTCCAAAAGTACATGAGCTAAAAAGGAAACTATTAGACGATGCCCATAGCTCAAATTACTATATACCCCAAAGTAGCACCAAGATGTATAGTGATCTGAAGAAATATTTTTGGGGGGATAATATGAAGTGGGAAATCGCTGACTATGGGTCAAGGTGTCTAGTTTTTCAACAAGTGAAGGTAGAGAGACAACATCCCAAAGAAGTGATGAAACCTAATCCTATTCCTATGTGAATGTGGGATAACATTACGATGGATTTTTTCACTGGAATACAGAGGACACCTAGAAGGAATGATGAAAAATGGTTAATTGTTTATCATCTCAAAAAATCAGCATATTCCCTTCCAATAATAGAGGATTTACCACTTGATAACCTAGAAAGACTGTGTATTAATGAAGTTGTAACACTTCATGGTGAACCTCTATCAGTTGTATCCTATCGAGATTGCTGAATTACATCAAAATTCTAGAAATGTCTCAAGAATGCTTTTAATTCTGAGCTTCGTAAGACTACTGCATATCAACCCCAAACTGAGAGACAGTCTGAAATGACTATTCAAACACTAGAATACATGATGAGGTCATTCTCTCTTGACTTCTAGGGTATATGGTATCAATACTTGCCTTTGGTGGAATTTTGTTACAACAATAGTTTCCATTCTAGTATTCAAATGGCTCCATATGAAGCATTATATGGAAAAAGATGTCAAACTCTAACTTGTTGCAATGAATTTGGAGAGAGAAAACTTATAAGCCCAAAACATATTGAAGATACCAAGACAAATGTGAATATAATCCAAGCCCATATTAAAGAAGAACAAAGTAGGAAGAAGAGTTATGCTAACAATAGGAGAAAGGATTTTGAATTTTAAGTTGGAGATCATGTCTTTCTAAAATTATCTCCCTGGAAGGGTGTATTATGGTTCGGTAAGAAAGGTAAACTGAGCCCCAGGTACATCGGACCATTTGATGTTCTGGAAATAATTGGAGATGTAGCTTACCATTTAGAGATTCCGCAAAATCTCTCCAGAGTTCATGATGTGTTCCACATTTCATTGTTAAAGAAATACATTCCAGACCCAACACATGTACTCACATATGAAGAAATAAAATTGGAACCTGATTTGTCCTACTGTGAAAAGCCTATTGGGATTCTTGACACAAGGGAGTAGGTATTGAGAAATTGGAAAAATATTCTAGTAAAGGTTCTTTGGTGAAACCAAAATATGGAGGACGCAACATGGGAACCAGAGGATTTCATGAATAATAACCACCCACATCTTTTTGTAGGGTTTTATACAAAAAAATTCAAGGAAGAAATATCTGAATGAGGGAATAATATAACACACCAAACATTTTATGGTATAATTCTATTAAATAAATTCTTTCAACAGACTATATTTCATAAAGCGTTGTGTTCCTTTCAAACAAAACTTGGTTATTTCGGAGATATTCAAAACCAAACCATTAAACATAAATTGTCCACTTATATGTTTGGAATTTTGAAAACAATCATCTAGAGTTGTGACCAGTAATTCATTTGGAGTCTGATAGAACCAACTTGATTTTTTGATGAATAGTGACATACCCTATATAAATAGTAATACTAATAGTAATATGACCCTTAAAAATAGTAAATAATGATAATATTTTATTTTCTTAAGGTAACAAGATAATTAGGAGTTAATAAAATTTTCAATGTAATACAAAACTACTTATACCTTTAAATTGTTATTTTTTAAATTAACGGTTATTTTATTTAAAAATTAAATTAAAAATACATAAAAAAATATTTTCAAAATATGGATTTCATTTTTTAATTCTACACATTGAAAAATGGCCAGGGTAAATTTTTGGGATTTTTCGAAAATACATGAATTTTCATGAATAGTTAAAATATAGTTTTGAGTTTTCGGTAGTTTAATGACATCATAATGATGTAATAATTTAATATAAAAGCCTGGTAGACTTGTGTACAGTAACTTATGATATGATGTTTCCCATGTGGATAAATCCATGGGAAAATACCATGGGAAAGCACATGGTTTGGAAAAAACAACTAATGAGGTGTCCCGTTGAAATTATTAAAAAACTACCTCTCTTTTTCTATAAATACCCACTTATCCATTCGTTTTAATTCATTAAAAATCCTTCATCCTCGATGATATGGTGGTTATACCTCCATAGGAGTCCTCCCAAGATGTCTTTAATCCCCCAAGGTCTCATCCTTCAAGATCTAGGATTTACTCTACAAGGTAAGGGAATCCTTCATTCTCTTCTTTTAGTTGACACTTCTTTTATATTATCTATTTGAATTCCCATTCTTATATGTTGGAGTTTTAATTTATGTATTATTTTTACTGTAATTTTTATGTCAAAATTATTAGATACCCTTTTTTTCTCATTATTTCATTTTATAAAATTTAAGCGATGTCGTTAGGCTGTCGAATTTTCATATGGGATCTCTCAACCTTTCATTTATTTTCAAGTTCAACTTTTTTGTATCCTCACCTCCTCTGTCCAAATGACCATTATAAACTCCATTATAATCTATATACAGGAATTATATAATGTTAATGGAATCAACATCATCAATATTATTACTTTCCCTTTTTATTTTTATAAATGAAATCAACGTCCATGAGGTTCAAATTTATAACCTTTGTGGACGATAGTGTTTTGTTCTTAACTTTCTCCTTCATTACTGGTCATGAAACCATTTTAATGGTTAAACCAGATAATAATATATTAATTCAATCTCATTAATGTTCTGGAATCCTTAGAAACTCATAATATAAAACAATAATACAAAACATGTTCATTATGAACAAAATGGCCAAGTTTATCCGAATATTTGTAATAAACTTTTGACTAATGAATCATCATCATGGTATATAACCCAAAATCATTATAAGATCATTTATAACCCATTAATTTCATTAATAATATATATTAACAATTATTGATATTTAACCACATTTCAAATGAACTTTCTTTCTTGAAAACAAGTAAACGAATCATGAAAACCAAGGAAGAAAATTCTTCCAAAACAAGAAAATTGAACCTCTTAAACCCATTAAAAGGGACATGAATAAATCTAATAAGCTTATAATAATAAAATTATATTGATTGGAGGTTCTTCAACTTTTTATTAATTAATCTAAATTTTATTATTCATTTCATTAAAACAAACGAAGAACACACTCGAGCAAAAGGAAAGGGGTTTCCCATCTCACTTTCATTTCTGTGAGATTTTCATTGTCCACCACTTATTTCATGTATTTAGTATATGTATAATTCCACTTGATATATAATAAAATTATTCTATTTAAATTCATGTTATTAAATGACTCATTTGAGGGTTATTATGTTCTGGTCTTATGATTCAACTGATTACATTGTGGTAAAAGACTTTGTCTCAACTACTATTTTGGTGTGACTAACTTTGTATGGTGCATCTAATAATCCTTATGTGGTATACGTACTGCCCCTTTAAGATAATTTTTCATTTGGAATTATATTTATATTAAATATCCATAATCTCATATCACGGATATAGTTGTTGTCTAAACCTTATACCATTTTACATACGGTGTTTATTTGGAAAGTTATTTTAACTATAGAAATAATGATTAATATGTATCCTCTACTCTATACAGATATTGAAAATTCATATTGATCTTGTATTGAAACCAAGTATAAAGAATGATTTGGGCATGCAGTGTTGGGTGGGGCCCTCCATATCCCCTTGATGTAATGGTAGGTCTCATGAGACAAATAAGTTGGCGACAAACCCATTGAGTTTGTTTCAAAAAACTAGACGGGTTTTTACCCAGAGAACTAAATCATTTTATGGTATTATGGTATCATGTTCTAGATACATGACATCCAATTAATAAAAATTATCTTTATTCATTATTATTTATTACTATCCCTGAGGTTTTCACTATGACAAAATCTATGGATGCAGTTTCATTATTAGTTTATTAATGGCTTGTGTTTTTCATTTATTCAACATGCCATGATGATTATGTAAATTTTTTTACAATTCAGTTATTATAGATTCATGCTTATTCCATTTTTAACCCTTACTGAGAATTTGAGCTCACCCCTTTCACTATTTACCTTCAACAGGTGATGAAGAGGACATCATTTATTGAGTTCCTATAGATGCATTTCTTTAGTTTTTGATATGTATTGTAATTTGTAACCTTTTCAAATGTAATTTGAGTTACATTTATGTATCTAGTTTCTTAAAGACTAAAAAACTGATCATTCCTTCAGGATTTTCATTCCTTCTAACCATTCCAATATAACAAGCGTTGCACTGACTCCGGTCTAGAGGGTTCAAGGTGTTACATTTTCAATTACAACATGTGGAATACTAATCGTAACCTACCGATTACGATATTTTTTCCATCAGTCACGTGGCCCTATTTGATTACTTTTTAAGAACAAAAGAGGTTTCTCAATACTATTAGTATAATTATATTAGTCTAAGTGTAAAATAGAAAGTTTTAAACCATAAAATTCACCAGCTCTTGTATTTATCCATCTTCATATACATTTCAATCCAATAGATATGTTCTAATAGAAATATAATTTTTAAATGTAATAGATTTATCTTCATCGTGGTAATTTATTTTGAAATTTTAGTGAATAAATAATTACCTTAAATAATTTCAAAATACTGATGTAATAATTATTTAATTAATGGAAAAACAAAATAAATTATAACAGAAATATTAAAATATATATAATTTGAGATAATTAATGTACTAAAAAATTTATAGATTATTTTTGTTGATTTAGCGATATAAATATATATATATATATTATTATAATTTTTATCTCGATATTATTAAATTCTAACTAATGAATCGTTCTTAAAAGTGACATTATGTATATTATATAGTAAATAATATTTTATTATATGATATACAATTCTTGAAAATCATAAATTAATCTATGTAATTAGGATAGGTTTTAAAATATAAAACATTGTCCCTTTATGGGTCTTTTTTCAATTTGTAGTTTCTATATTGACTCTCAGAGTAAAAATCCATGTTGTTATGGTAATAGTTTAGGGGGTTAAATAAGGTTTGAAACCAAAAGATAAGGTTCAAAATATAGTCAGATGATACTTGATTTTTATTATATGATAGTTTTGAGGCCAATAACCACCTTATATTTGAAATTAATATGTTTTTTATTGAATATTTAAAATTAATTTATATTAATTTTATATTTTTATAAATACCGAGATCACCCCTCCACTCTCTTATAAAAGGAATCCACTTATTCTCAGCTCATCACACTTAATAATACATTTTTCCAAATAACACATTCCCAAATACATTTCTATAATCCCTATCCACATTATATATATATTTTCTGTGTATAATACCAACCTTAGTGGTGTTAATGTATTAAGAAAAAGATATTGTCTGAAGAATAGGAATCATTTTTATCCCAAAATTTCTAATTTTTTATTATTCCACATCCATAAAACCTTCTTCAGACATGATAAAGTAATAAACCATTTTTCCTAAATATACTGACATATTATCATGTTTTTTTATAACCTGTATCTCTCTCAAATTTCATCAACTAGGAAAAGACTATTTTTTTCATGTGTACCTCAAACTACCTCCTCAAAAACTAATGTAATTCATTTTCCATCACTATCTCTCAATATTATTTATAATGATCAAATTAATGATAATATATGATATACATGACATTTTTAACATTAGATAAAGATAATAAATCATTTATTTTCTTACCAATCCATTCATAGAAAAATTATAATTTCATTTGTGCATACATGTGGACTATTACCTCTACAAAGTGATGTTATTCATTTTTCATCACGAAATCACATGGATAAAATATATCAGTATATTTTAAAATAATAATATAATATATATGATATTATTATCATTGTTTAAATATAACACAATATATACCTTAATTCCAAACTAATCATTGAAAAATGGAAACGTTACTCATGCATATATACAAACCATTTTCTTCGTAATTGTAATACAGATCATTTTTAATAAATATATTTCGTATTTTTTTAAATTATAATTTATGTGTAAAAAATATCATTATTTAATTTTTTTTATCCTATATATGGTGGAGTAATTACCACTTTGATTATAGTGAACCAACATAAGTAATTTTGGACTTATGTATAAAATACCATCAAAACAACTAACTAGAACTTAAATAATTAGAAAATTGTTATAACATAGAAATAATTGATAGAATAGGAATAATAAAATTATAAAATGTTCTTAAGAAATGATAAATTAACCTAAGTGTATTATTTAGGAAGATAATTAACATATGTAAGGAGTCCGACTGAAGGTAAGGAGAATTCTTTTAAAAATCCTCTTTTAATGCTTTTTTTACAAAAGTCAAAATGAATGTTTTTTACTTACACGACATGAGAATATTTACCTACCTTCATGAAATATCAAATATTTTTTGTTTCCTTTATAATTTTCAATTGTTATTTTCAATGAAATTGTATTATTTATTATGTGTTCAGTTTTTATATTTTAAAGGTCATTTTTTCAAGAAAATTTTATTTTAATATGCAAATGTGTTTTGACTATGGGGTAAAATGATATTGAAAAGATTTTTTTCTATGATTTGGTCCTTGAAAATTATTATGGGGGGTTGATCCCGTTATATCTCAGGGTTTTTCCTATTGTAGCTTATATATTGTTTGTTCCTAGATAATGTTGGTGGGCATTTTATAACATATATGTTAGGCGTGCCCAGATATAATTTGTTGAGCCCATTATAGATTATACTATGGGGCCACATATATAGTGCTCCAATTAATTAGGTGTTGAATTCAACTGTATAGTTATTCCATTTTAAATATTAAATAGTTATGAAGTTGACCGAATCGTTAATTCATTTATAAGAGTGACATGGATAATAATATCCCAAGATACCTATATGATTTATTTATGTACTATATGAGTTTTAATTATTTGTGTTGATAAAAAGTGTGTGATTTTTTCGTGTGGAATTGTTTTATTTCATTCTCTCAAATAATATTGACATAAAGGTAAACATCACATGGGGTTTCATTATTTTCACTAGGCTAATGGATATATTTATTTTATTTCCCTTAATGAGATTTATGTCCTCATCCCACAATCTAAAATTTTTTTCAAGTGGACTTTAATAATATTAGGGAGAATGAAGAGGTTAAGATGAAAATTGTGCATATTAATCATGAAAATAATACCTTATTTCATTTTAAAATGATTTGTTTGATATGAAAAATGGATATTGAGTATAAGTGTTCACTTGTAATTTATGGGTATACTATGTATAGATTTTTACTAACTCTCTAAATTTATAAACCAAAAATATCATTATGATTATATGAAAAATGATTTTAAATTACTGTCCCTAGAAAATGTACGGATTAAGTTAGGTAAATTAATAATATCCCAACATTAATTTAAATATTTTTCATATAAAAGTATATAAAAAATGAAATAGAAATATAAAACTCAAAATACAATGACTATAATAGAATCTCCAAGACTCGAGATAGTAATTTCTACCTCAGTCACTAAACAACTCAAAGAAACCTGAATAATATATTTATGTACAAGGGTGTGAATATATTTACACTTAGTGGGATCATCCTAATGATGTCTCTTGAACATGTGGAATAATCATACTCATGCCTTAGTAAATAAACAATATAACAAACAAACTCTTATAATATGTCATCTATTACACAAACTCACCAGGGATCACTCAACCAATATCACATCCAAGCATAATAATATAGTATAAAAATAATATCACAATAAGGTACGAAAAAACCATTTCCCCACTGACTTTTCACTCTCAAACCCCAAAAAGAAATGTGTTGGTACTCATATCCCTTCTATATAACTACATAATGATACATCACATAATAACATTACCCAAATCATCATCACCACAACCTATAGGATACCATATCATACCACATACCACCAGAACATCATACTACATACTGAACCACATATCCAAACATCATATCCCCACACTATGTCCTCATCACAACAGGGTATCATGATCGTGAATGACATCAACCACATTCCCTCTTCCTTACATACACAATACGCACTATTTGTCACATCCTCTATCACATCATTATTACATCACATCATATTCACTCCAACCTTTATACATGAAAACCCATGCATCATTACCATAGGTAATCATATCTTGTCCTTGTTTGGAAAAGTGTGCGAGGAAGATGGAGTATTCAGTTATCTAATCCCTCCCTGACCTGAATGTTGGGGAAAACATGGATCTAAAAAACATTAGGTAATAGGTAAGGTAATATGAATCGGACAGGGTGTGTATGAAATCACAAGAAAATAAAAAATATATCATATCCACATGAAATCCCAAACCAAGGATTCATTCTCTAAAATCAGAACAAATACCCTTCACAATCACCACACTTCCAATACCATAGATAATGTTTACATTAAAAACTATACCATAAACTTGAATCCACTATCCAATACACAACCACACAATAAAACATTGTTCTCCCATTTAATAATTACATTTATCCATTTCTAGATTTACTATTTACCCTCTAAATTACATTAATTATTCAATTAATTTAACTATAATTAATTTCAAACCATTCATTTACCACTATCCTAATTGACCCCAAGCATTATCCATTCATTTCAATCATTATAAATTCAAAAATAGATGATAATAATTAAATTATATCCCATCATAAAATTCATTATTACTAACTGTATTCCATATCATTAGAAGACCACATCACAAATCAAGTCATATTCCTATGATGAAAACATTTATTAACACATAAACGTAGGCTAACCCCCACCACTATAACCTAAATAAACATTATTACCACCTAACCAACCGTTCCACCATTCCAAAAAAACACAAAAACTATTACTCCACTACCACAATAACACCCACATCTCCCTATGGAAACCAAGTAAAATTATCCACAACACCTGCTACAAAACTCATAACAACATCCCAAAACTAGATGCAATAATCCATAACTAATAAAATTCTGACAACACAAATTGAACACAATTAATCAAAAGGAACAACATAACAATTAGGAAAAAATCCCAATAAATTATCCCATTATTCATTCATTCAGCAATAATTAGTAGAGTCCATAATAAATATCAACATTGAAATTCTATATTACTTATACACTAATTCATTAACATTTTAAATAAGTATCCTTTTTATGAGTCATTATTCCAAAAATTCTATTATAAGAATGAAACATATATTATAATAATAATAAAAACTCTGACAAAAAATGGTAAACAATAATTAATCATAGGAAGTTTTTGTATAATGACATACAATATATTCACCTCACCCCTCCTCTTCAATGTATTTTATAAATTTTCATCTACTAAAGGTATGAAATCCCATAATACTTATATAATTTACACAGAATATGGAATGAGAAGTCTATAATAAACCATACCAACTGAAGATTAAACAATCACTACATAAGAATAGGGATATGGTTATGATCATAAGGTCACAATCATGTGAGGAAAACCTCAAAAACCTAATACCAAACTAACTTTATCAAATATATGAACCATGTCAAAAAAACTAAATTTGAATATCTATCTTAGCCAATAAAAAATAATGGACATGGGGATAATATAAAATAATGGAATATAAACTCACCTTGGATCAAAAATAGGTTGGTCTCTTGATGTTTAGGGACAAGCCCATCAAATGATGTATGCAGCTATGTACAAATGAAAAAATAGTAACCTAAGGTTTGAGGGAAAATAATAAAATTGAAAATAATTTGAATGGGATTATAAATTAATACTGAAATTTGAATTTTATAAAATCATAGTGTGCCATTTTATTTCCACACCATGATGTGTCTAAGTTGAATGAACATCTAAATATCATGTTGTGATCTCCCTTATCTTCCCGCAAATCATATAGTCCAACATAGATTAACACCAGACATCACAAAAAGGGAATAACAAAACCATGATGGTCATGAGTGATGCATGATCCTCCTAATAAATCAGCACAACCATGAACCAAGACACATATCAATTAGAGCACTACTGGGAAACAACACCCAAAAAAAAGAATTAAAAAATCACCCACCCAAGGATTCATACATAAATATTTGTATCCATGATGAAATATGATTCTCAAAGAAAATTTAAAAAACCTTAAACTTCCCAATATGTCATAATATAATCTCCCAAAACCATAGAATAATCATCTATATAGGTTACAGAAATCATAAAAATACTGACACATTAGTCCTAAAAACGTATATAGGAATAAATTGGGAGCTTTCTTAACAAAACTAAAACCCCTTACACTACAACTGATCTTTATCTTCGAAACAACATGACACAAAAATCACATGGCTCACACCCCATACCATGAAATAATAACTGCATAATGAATCAATTATTTATAGCCTGAAAAACCAATCATGGTGTGAAAAACATGGGTTTTCCACAACACCTCTTTTCTTGAAAAATAATAATAATAAAATTTAACTCCACCTCCCCTCCTCCCACCTTCTACTAATACATTCGACACTATAAAAAACTGGAATGATCAATTTTCCATGAAACCATGGAAACTACAAACCCTTTCTATATTATTCTGTGATTCCTATGAAAAAAACTCAATATTTTAAGTATTAAATATTAATCCACAATGATACACAACATGAAATAGAAAAATCACATCACAAATTAAAAAAGTATATTAAACAAATTTTCATAGGGTTTATGATTCTAAATTAATTATAAAAAATCCACATGACACTCAGTGTGATCCTCCACTAACTATGATAACATAAAATTTGACAAATTATCCCTTCCATAGACTAATATAGGAACTCATGAAACCTTTAATTCATGAGTTCTATAAAAAATTGATAGGAAATACATGGAACTAAATGACATAAAAATAACTTTAAATATTCATAATGATGGTTTAATGTAGTATTTAGGATATCCTCCTCCATGACCATCATGTTATGATACCCATACCATAGGTCAATATTTGAAAATATACTATCCCCCTTTAACATATGTGATAAGTCATCTATCATCATAAGAGTATAAATATTCATTATCATCACCTAATTCAACCATTGGTAGTCTAAGTAAAACCTCAAACCACAATTCGTCTTTTAGATGAATAGTGTCAGAGAACCCCACTATGAAACAATGGGATTAATGAAACCCATCTTCATTAAATTGTAGATTATAATCCTAAACGCTCATTTCTTAGAAGTTATCATATGATAATGTTACATTAAAATCAATGAGGCACCAATTTGAAACTCTCTCCCAAATACAATGTCAGGTCGAGGGGGGTAGAGTCACAACTTATACTTGGAAAATATTGGAAAAATCTTTGAGAATATAAATATGATCCCAAAAATTCCCAATCCTAAATCTAATAGAAACTTTTGAAGCTAGGAAAATAGAATATCGGAATGCTAATAACCCATCTAATGATCATTCTTTTCAATGAACACTACAAATTGGCCTCCCAAATCATAATATACAACTATTCTCAAAAATAATTTGATTAATACACTCATAGAGTAAAACAAATACGTTATAATGATGATATCATATGGTTATATATAAATTTAGAATAAATACAACAATGGTTGATACTAACCCATCACCATCTTGCAACCTTGACCCTAATCAAACATACTAGAAATAATTATAATTGGCTTAGTTAACTCCCCAGGTGCTAGAATCCTATCCACTTAGATTAAAATGGTGTGGAAAATGGTGTGTGAAATAAAGGAATTTTTGGTTATAGAATATAACAAAGTAGTATTAATAGTAGACAATAAACTAGTGGTAACTCAAACCATCTATGGTCTAAATGGAACATGTATCTTTTTGGAATAAAACCGACTACACCCACCTTCAATACCTTTCCAGCCTTACTGAGGAATACCTTGACAACCACATATAGACCTACATCTCTGAGGGCAAAGAACATAATCTAGATATAATTTTCCTTATTCATCTTATAGAGGCTAGAAATCATAAAAACCCTACTATTTATAAGGCTTTTAAGAAAAATACTGATTAATATAAACTATAAACTACCCAACTAAGTCGTGATGGCCACCAATAATGGTCAAATATTGGAATCCTTAATTAACATGACCCCAAAAAGTGATGAAAATATGAATGGATATCTTATTAGATGATTAATAACTAATAAATCTAGAAAAACATAGAGAATACTATAATGACTGGCTCCCTTTCAGTCAGAATATCGACTACCTTAACATCTATGACCATCCAATAATGACTATAATCCTCAAGGGATTTCGATGAATCATTTATTAAGGTGATCCAAACTATTCATTCATCTTTTCAATTAACTCTACCTTCATTAGGGACTCCATATACATTGAAAATGTAAATTGGGTAACCTCATGTCAAATATTTGGATCCAACTCCTCCCTAAAACACCATATTCTATCATATTAATATGGATAAATATTAACAGAAAATCAGAGAAGGAAATTAAATTGAACTATGAACTCTTGCATTATATATATCCCATGTTGAAGTGAGAGTACCTCCTACATCTTTAACACCCTCTTAATTGATGAAATGAACAATTCATAGAACTAATTCTATAAATCATCCCATGAAATGTATGACTCATCACACACTCTAAGGAATATAATCCACTAATGGAATTCAACACCGATTATATAAATAAAATCTAATGAGACCTCATTTTCTATTAAAGCTAAGGGAAAAATCAATCAAAGGGTGGATATGGATCACCAAATATTCACCTTTGGTTTCCTGGAGTTCAAGAAAAAATTATGGAATCTATAATAATTTGAATAGGTTTTTAATTTATACTAAAATTGGAAATTCAAAGAATTATAGTGTGAGAGGTCATTGTCTCACTATGATAAGGATATGTATAATGAACCTTTGGAAACTACACCATGATCTACCATATATTCCCGAAAACATTTTCTATCAAAAATTATTTAACTCATATCTTCCAAGGAAGAAAATAACATTATGGTGACCCACTTTTTTCTTATATTATTTTTTATCATAATTCGATTAAATAATAATTCATTAATAAATTAATAATGATATTTTGAAATTTAGTGTCTCGAAAACTAGGAACATAATATAATATGTACATAAAACTTATGTAATACTCTTAAAATAATCCTTTATAATTCTATCATAGTCTACTTCACTGCATATAATTTCGTAGGGAAATATATTAAAAGGAAATACTATGCATAAAGGCCAGTACGGGGATACAAAAAAGAAAACATGATATAAGTGATCATGGATAATTAATGAAGAATAAAAATTGAGCATTCTTATTAATATATGATTCATATCATTAGTTACAACATGGAAATGTGGCTATAAAATAAAAATGCGACAGTTTTAGGAATATCACAAAGTTAAATTACCATAGTGATCTTAAACATTTTACCAATGTTGTTCATTAATATTTCATAAAACATTTCCACGGAAAATCACCAAGGTATCATTAACATATAATCTATAGATATCAATTCCTTTTGTAATGCATTTTAGTGCTATAAGGGTTATCCCTTCATTGGATTAACTTTATACACACCACCTAGATCAAATATCTTAAGGAAATTTTTCATTATTTTAACCCATGAGCAGGGAATGTGGGACACATAAATTGATGTAACAAATAATTGATATATATATATATATGTATATGAATACTCATTAGGGAAATATGTTCTTGGTTTTCACTACATAAAAATATTTTATAGAAAATCAAATAATTATTTTTATAGTGTAATAGGTATACATAATAATGTATAGAATAGTATTAATGAGAGAGAAAAGTAGTATCTCATTAAAAGTTCATAATCTGGATAGTAAGGTAATGATTAGGAACTTATGAAGATGTAATCCACTGAAAAAAAGTCTTATTACAAAGCAAGGACTTGAATAGAAGGATAGAGGAAGAGAATCCCTTAACTTAAGTATCACTTTATAAACATGGATGGGTGATTACTTGAGAGATCGATGTTTTAAAAATATATTAATGAGTGAATAATATTACTAGGGATGAGATAATTATATTTAGATTGAAAACTAATGTGGTGTAGGGCGTAGTATTTATAGAATAATGGGGAGAATTGTTTATTATTTTTCAAATATAGCCTTTAGAATTCAATGTTTTGGAAAATACATTTATTATGGTCCACCCATTATTATGTCTCATTATTTATGAAATATTTTTTTTTTAATTTTATAATTTCAAAACAAAATTACTTTTCAATATATTAATTTCACTATAAAAGTAATCCTTTATTCATTAAAAATTCTTTTTAAAAGTTCAGAGTTATTTATAGATTTTTGAATTTGTTTATAGTCATTTAAAAATGACTTAAATACTTATAAAATAATAAAATCATTAATTGAAAATATTTAGGTCATGAAGGGAATTATAATATTATTGAATAATTATTAAATAATTATGAATTCATTAAATATATCAACAATATAAAATTAAATTTTTTATTATTGTCTGTAAAATAAAGTATTATTGGTAATTTTCTAAATTACACCATATCCTAAATTCGATGTATTAATTTAGAAAAATTTATTTAATTTTTTAAATTAAATTCTTATGTATGAGAAGTAATTATTTTAGAAAAAAACTACATATTTTCTATAAGATATAACTTATAAAGTAAAACACAATAATTTTTCTCATAAAATAATTTTCAATTTTTTAATATTATATGTATTGATTCATAAAGAGTATATGGACATGTAATAACTTCTCTAAAATATAATTATTATATATTATACTCTTTAATATACATTTAAATTGGTATCTTACTATAATATTGGGTGTTATTACTATTCCCACAATCATATAATGGTCACTATCCAATAGTCCGGTAATGGCCATGTAATATTCATAACTTAATGGCCCTATTTCCCTTTACACACTAGATATATTCCACCATTATCATACTTCATCATCCACTAATTCACTTATAGTGGTTCTATAATTCCTTATATAATGTTTATCATATTCCTAAAAACCCAATTTCATTTGATATAATTTTAATAGGAGTTCTCTTCAAAGGTTAAATCTATCCTATTAAGTTTACATTAGTTTGCGTATTGTTATTTGGTGTTTATAACCCTATACTCTTATTTGTTTTATGGAAAATTCTATTTCATAATTAGTAATATTCAAATATAATAAAAACACCTTATGTGATTCTATCAAAAAACATAATAAAACATTCCTTATAAAATATGAGTTCTTTTACTAATAATAATAGGAAATTTTTGGATTGTTTCACTCTCCCCCATTTTAAAAATCTATTACCCTTCAAATACCTTTCTTTCCTGAAGATAAATAGGGATAATATTCCTTCATTTGTACTTCATGCTCCCATGTTTATTCTTTGAACCTATAGTTTCTCCATGAGACTTTCACTGGTTAGGTTTTCTTATTCCTAAATAGTTGTTTCCTTCCATATATAATCTGGATTTGTTCATCTTCATATGAATGTTCATGTTCCAATTCCAAATAGTGTACACATATTATATATTTTGTGTGCAATAAATAATCTCTTAACAGTGCCATGTGAGAGACATCATGAAAATTTTTATGACTTGGAGGTATTTCTAATTCTTAGAAAACGTTTCCAATAGGCTCTATAATATTAAATGGTCTAAGGTAAATTTGATAAAATTTACCCTTATTTCAGAATCTCATGACCCCATTCTATTGGGATATTTTTAAAAATTCCTGATCCCCACATGAAATTATTATCCATTCCTTTGATTTCTAACATAACTCTTTTGAAGACCCTAAGAATCATTGATATTTTTTTTTATCATTTATATCTTCTCCATTGCATCTTTGACGATTTCATACAACAATAGTTTTCCTTTTCCATCTTTATCGTAACATGTTTTAGTTCTAAAAGTTTTCTTATAGAGTGATTCATAGAGAGAATTTTGAAAAGTCTATTGAAAACAAATTTTATAAAAGATTTCAGAAAAGTGAAAAATATTGAACCACAATCCCTTGAAAATAAAGTGATATAGCCAATAACATGTCTTCAAATGTTGGAATAGTCATCTCATATTACTCAACAGATTCTGGAAAAAATCTATTCTAAGGATAACTATTGTATTAATAGAATCTTGAATTCACCTCCAAAACATAAAAGTAAATCTTGGATCATGTTCTGGAATATATGGGATGCACACCTTTGTATAGAATATTAGTTCCCCCTCTTGAATAATAAAAAACTCAAGGAAATTTCAATTTTTCCTAGATTAATATTCCTTTTAATCATAGTAAAATCTATTTTTGATTTCTATATCTTCTATAGTAATAATGGTTGTCAAAATTATTTGGGATATTATTTAATTTGTACCGTAATTTATGAATTGAATGTGCATATTTACCAAGACCTTGATAAATATTCTCTTTAAATCCATAACATATTAATAACTCCAGGGTCTTTCTAACTCAATGCATCATTATCATTGTTTTATTTTTCATGATAATAATTAATTGAATAATTGTATTAATTAAGAATCTCAAACCATCTCCCTCATCTCATGTTTAATTAATATTTGTGCGAATATATACATTAAACAATGGTGGATTATGTATATATCACACCTTTTCAAATAAAGATAATTTATATATATATTTAATGAAAAAATAACTATACCTAACTACAAATCATATGTAGGATAATTAAACACATGAGGCTTTAACTATTTAGATTCATAAGAATTCACTTTTTCATTTTTCATGATTAAAAATTCAAGTCCTTACAATGATACACCACTATAAATGATAAATCCTTACACATTAAAGGGAAAAGTTAGCACATCTTCACTAACAAAACTATTCATCAATTCATGGAAACAATCTTCACACTCAGTTGTTCGAAAAAAACGAGTAATCACAACTTGGTTAAATACCTTTAGGGGGTGAATTGCAGTATGTATCATTAAAAGAATCTTCCATTAGATATTATTTTACCAATAAAAAAACACACATCTCTCTCTTTCTCGTATAAATGTATGAACAGAAATGAAATCAGGCATGAGACACAACAATTTCACTTGGTTCACCATCACTGGGATATATAAAAATAGCATACAATGGAAATGTTCCAAGGTACCAAATTAATTAATGCTTACTACCAATTCAAGGTTTGGGATAGATCAATTTTATGCTCAGGATCACTAGCATTACAATTTTTATGGATAGCTCTTTGCTTCCCGAGTGTCACTACCACAACCAACCTTTCAATGCATCACTTCCATTGAAAAGGATCACTATCTTCCTCTTTCGTTTTTCAAAACTCTAGAAAGTATCCACACACAATTTATGGGCATCTAGGTCTCTTAATTATAAATAATATTATATCCTAAGTTATTAATAGATTCCTTATTGGAGTTTTACTTTCACCCACTTTATGAATATCAATTTTCTTTAAATGATAATCCTTTCTTACCCACACAAATTTTTCTTTCACATAACCTTTGTATTTCTTGCATGAAACTTTATCACCTTAATCAAAACATTTATGATTAGTCACAAAAATCCAATCTTTAGAAAAAAATTTGGTTTGTTACGAAATATAAAAAAATTTCACAAAAATTGGTTTGTTTTGAAACATCCTCTTCTGTGAAACAATTACACTTTTAATTCACCTCCATTTATCATGAATAAACAACTTTTTTTCACACAAAAAGTAATATAATAATTGTTTCATCAAACACTCCTTGGCCAAAAATTATTTTCTTTGCACCCTGCTCTCTTTGAACGAAACTCCAATTTCACAGATATCTTACGTGATTCATAGCCATGAATTTATATAAGGGTTAGGCTATCAAACTGATGGAGGTAGCCACCAATTTATAGGCCATTCTGACCGTAATTTCAAATTCCTTACATTCTATCCTCTATGCATGAAATAAATATAATTTTTTTGTGGAACTCATTCCTTGAACACAACTTCATTTGATAGATAAATATTATATTTTGATGTCATATTTAGTTTGTAAGCTTCTTTCACACCTACTTCTGTGTGAAAATCCGGTGTTTTTCCAAATCCATATTTTTCTCACCATTTCTCCTTTTACGTATTTTAATGTAGTGATCCAAAATCCTATCTAGTGTGAAATATTGAAAATAAACATCACAGTTAAACATAACCTTTTAATTTTATGCAAAGATACTTTCTTTTCCAAAAAAAACCTTTTCCCATACTCCATAATTTGGACCAAAAAAGTTTGGAAAACCCTAGGAAACAATGCCTTATTTTATACGCAATTTTTGTACCATATTCAAAGCATCCATTCCATTACCTTTGATCATTGTGAACATAATTTTTCAAAAATCTCACTAGAATCCATAACTATCCATGGAAACCTATTTTTTAATAAACAAAATCGACCCCAAAACTTTTCAATGTTACATTGAGGGATTTTTACACAACAAAACTTAACTCTCTATCATGTTAACTAGGCCAGGGGATTAAAATATGTGAAATTGTTTTCAAAAAAAATATGTAGATTCCTACCAGACCAAGGTAAATATGATTCTAATTATCTATTATTAGTAGATACCACTCCTTTATGTCCTTATTATTTTTCGGATCATCTAATATTCCTTCATTGGTCATAATGTTTCACTAGAATGCTACTTGTTGTAACCAAAAGTCACATTTAGTGAATATATCAATAAAATAATTTCCTAAGAGTTTATAATATGAAACTTCTATGACCCTCGTAATCCAAATATTTTTGGAATATATAATAATATCATCGATAAGGACCACCAAATATTTACCAAGGAAGTACCTAGAATCTCTATTTTTCAAATCCATAAATATAGCAGGAACATTACTCGATAAAAAGAAAATAATAAAAAAATACTAATTTAAAGGTCTAGTTTGGAAGGAAATCATGGTTATATCCTCTTTCATCATCCAAAAATGATGATATAACCTGATAGAATACCAATATTAGAAAATAATTGAGTCCCATGAATCTGGTCAAATAAATCATCAATATCTAGAAGAGGGTTTTTTTCGTTATTGTTGTTGTATTATATTCTCTATAATTGATGCATAAATGTATCGATCTATCTTTATTCTTCAAAAAAAATAAGATCTCTTCAAGGAGACACACTTGGTTGAATGAAACCTTTCTCTAAAATATGTTGTTGTTGTAACAACTCAAGCTTCCACTGTACACTTCTCTTTGAATAATACAATGGCGTGTGTTGTACGCGACTTCGAGTTCTAACACACACCACAACCAATCAAACTACCTGTTATGAATAGTAATACCCACTTTTTGAAATATTATAAACTTTATCATTAAAAATGGGCTTCATTTTTGGATTTTGAATATCAAAATTATCTTATGGTGATTTTTTGGTATTTTTCTGAAAACATTCAATTTTTGATAAATAGTGATAAAACACTGAGTTATAGTTTAAAACCGATTTTTTATTTAAATAATTTTTTATCTTATTTAAATTTAATTAAGGTCATATAGATAAATATTACCTATATTTGTTCAATTTAATTAATTCGAGTCAGTTTATAATAATTTTAGATATATAAAAATTTTATTGAACTTTTCACCGTCTTTTACCCACCTCCTAGAAGAATTTACAAATTAACATAAAAAATAATTTTACTGCTTCTGTGAGTGGAATTTCAAAAATCTGGAAGACACATTTCATATAAAGGAGGAGAATGTGGTTCAATAAGATAAAAATTATTTTTAGTGAATACTAACATTGTAATTTTTTCCACGGTTAAAAATAAATATGGTAATTAAGGGTAAACCTGATATTATTATTACCCTAACACATGTCGTAATTCTATTGGCTAAGTATAAATCGACCAAAAAATCTTAGGAATAAAAAATTTCCCCTTTGGTCCACTTGGATTAGATTAGGACATTTATTATCATTTAATTCAAAGAAGAGTTAAAGAGTTAAAATCAAGGTTTAACAACTAATACTTTTTTAATATAGGGTTAATAATAAGATAAATTCGATTATAAATATTCACTAGAAATATAAAACGATTTCATACATAGTGTAATTTTATTTATAATTTTTAGAAATTAAAAAATTTAATTTATTTATGACACAATGGTGATGCAGTAATTACCTTATTAATGAAATATTAAAATAATTGATTTTATAAATTTCCAAATAAATGTAATTTAAGATTTTTTATGAATTAAACTAATTTTATAGGTTAATATGACATTTTAGGATTGATTAAATTAATTTAGTTAGAATTACTAATGTTGTTAGAACTTAAAAAAATCAATTATTAAATAGTGTCAAAATTGACATAAAAGAGTATTTAAAACAAATATTATATTATTAATTGATAATCTATTCCTAAAAATATAAGGATAGGCCAAATTACTTATATAATGTTATATTTATTAATAATGAACCATTTGGGGTTCTATTTTCTTGTTATAGTATGTTTATTAACCATATTGTATAAAAATACAAAGAGACATGGTAAATGTCAAACTATTTAACTAAGAGTTAAATATAAATGATAAGGTTAATATAGTGAGGTAAACCTCTATAAAATCTATTGGTTGAAAGGATTTCGACCCATTCCCACCATATATTCAAAATAAGTCACTTTGGAGCCATTATAAACCGAATATGATTTTATTATAAAATAATTTTTTATGTTTTTTCAAAGGTGCCCCTCACCCCTCTTATAAAATGGCACTCCCCCTTCTCTCAAATTCAAACCATAAAAGCCTTTTAGTTCGGCCAAAACCTGCCCAAATGTACTATAAAATTCCTTAAATTAATCCTAGAGGCATTCCTTTAGTCATAAATCCAACTTAAGGAGCCCTTTTGATCAAATGAAAAAGAAGAACCCGAAGAAGAGGTAAAAATATCACCCCCTCTTTCATGTTCCTTTCTTCTTCCACTTCCTTTTTCTTTGTTGCTTCCATTCTAAAATAATAACTCCAGTATATTCTATATAATATGATTTTATTATAAATATGGTACATCCAAATTCATTATTCTATCCATACCTTGAATGACATGTCACCATATGTGCGTATGTACGGCTTACCATCTGCACGTCGTGGTGTAATTGTGATTCAATACAATATTATATGGATGGGTATGATAATGATGTGTAATTAATGTAAATAATAAATATAACATGATAATTATTTTGTAAATATTATACACCATCCAATTATATATTATTTTAATATCAAAAGAATGATATTGTCGCTTGTGTGTACATACGGACTATCGTCTCCGCGAACAGGATGAAATTCATTCCCCATCGTATCCATTCAAGACTAATTTTCATTTGATGATTAAAAATATTGTTTAATGAATTGAAATCATTCTGGATATGAATAAGATAAATCCTATGAATAAAAAACATGGCTTTTGTAACAAAACATATAAAATAAAATGAGTAAATGAACACCTGAAACGACGATAATACGAAAATATTATTAACAAAGAAATATTAAAATTTCATATATGATATCATATTTATGTATATTATTATTGTATAATTTAATAACAATGATTTAACTATTATACAAGAGGTTAATCTACCCTTGACCATGGAATAGTAAAAGGTAAGGGTTTATTTCAGAATCACTTCATTATCTGAGGTTGTTTATACATAATTATCTACTGGGACCTCTTTATCATCCACATCTATGTTTCTTACAAATGTATTTATAAACATTATTTCTATTTTATAGACTGTGGCTTAAACTCATTTTTACCCTTTTTTGACTTTTTAAAAGATGTTTATAATGGAATCTTTGCATCGTTTTCTAAACAAGGTCCTTTTTAACCTTTTCAACAGAATTAAGGTAAGAATGTCTTTTTTATCATATTTGGAGGGTGCGGCTATATTCCGCTGTTATAAAATCGTCGAAGCTTCCCTGGAAAGATTATATGAATATTTTCAAAGTATATGTTTTCTTTTATAATTATGTTACTTTTAAATGATTTCAAAAAATAGATATTTCTCTCAAATAGTTTTGATTTCATCTATGTCAATATCCATTGATGGATTTTAAGCTTATTTGAAGTTTATTTATTATGATACAAAACATCCATATGTTATTGAAGTTTTTGTGATATGTTTGACTGTGGATGTTTTATTTTTATACCATTCATGGTTTATGGATAAAGTATTGACATTTCGTATGCTAGTTTTAATACGAATGTTTATGTTATATTTAAGCCTGTTCAAATGAGGAATGCATTGGACTTAGTAAGTGATGGGTGGATCCCACTATAACTCATCAATGCATTGTTAGGTATCATGAGACAAACTAGTGTCTTCTCACAATGCCTTGAAAAAATATTATTTGTAGTCTTTGCACAAGGCCTTGACTATGTGGTTATGATAGTCTGGTATTATGCATTCAATAATTATGAAAGTGGTTATTGATATTGCATGTGATTATTTGACTAATACAATATCCATTTGAATAACTAAATGGAATTATTCCATTTAATTTCTACCATATTATGCTGATGTTAAAGTTTAAAAGGTTTTTTTTTGTTATACATCGATTTAAATGTTTAAGCTTATTTATGAATGTTTCTGTTATATTGTTATCCATATAGAGCATCTGAGTTCACCCCTTTCTATGATTTATTTTTCCCAGGACGTGAAAAAGTATTTTATGACTGACTTGTAGGGATAGTCTGAGGGGATATGATTGTGGAGTATAGAGACTATGTAGTTTTATTTTTTCACTTTATGATGTAATGTAAGACTTATGAATGAATCTAGTGTTTCCAAGGCTACTAAACTAATCAGTCTTTCGAGACTTGATCTTTTGTGATCATGCCAATGTTATGTAATAATGCACCAACTCTGGGTAACTGGGGTTGGTGCATTACAGTTGGTATCAGACGAATTTTTCTACAAACCTTGGAAGCGGGATTTAGATAAACTCTGATTAGAGCACATAGACCTAAGATGGGCTTTGAAGATTAGTGTAGAAGAACTTCCTAGAATTTTGGTATTGTAATGATTTTGTGAGTTTTCTAATCAATACATCCCTGTCTAGATATGAGCAGGTAGAGGTAGCTCTGGTAAATATGTACCTAGGGGTAAAACCAAAAAACACCGCTTTGAGATAGACTCGAACGAGAACTGGTGCACGACAACGGGCCTTGCTGCACTCTTGGTTACAACACTCCCAGGGGATACGCTTAGGATAATTATCATTTTCTTTAAAAACCATTATGAATGGTTTATGAGTATATACATTCTCAACGAAAACATTTTTTTTATGATTATGGATTATATCCATAAATAGTTCAATTTATGTTAAGTGTTTTACAAGTATGGAATTTTGTATTTTGATTCATAAACTGATCTAGTTTATGCCATTGTTTAGAAATGGCACCTAGTGGAAGGAATGGAAACCATATCTATGCACACACTCCATGTATGGATTGACCTCCTACTAGAGATAATTATAGTAGAGCTGGTGATGCAGTTGGTGCTGATCATCCAATCACCGTACTGGGACAACTCACTTAGGTTATGAATAATAACCTTACCCGTATGGAGCACCCTGATCCGCAACGTGGAGGATCAATGTTAGATCACTTCATGAGGAAAAAAACACCAACATTCAATGGGGGTACAAATCCACTAGTAGCTGAGTAGTGGATAAATTCCTTAGAGAAAATATTCCATGCCATGGGGAGTAGTGAAAGGGAAAAAGTTGTCATGGCAGTTTACCACCTCACTAGAGATGCTGATCAATTGTGGTCATTGATTCAAAACACGAAGGAAGATGATGATGTATCAAATATGGAATGGAGGGAGTTTAATGAGACTTTCTTAGAAAAATACTTTCCTCATGACCATCGAGCAGACATGGAAAGACAATTTCTAAGTCTGAGGCAAAAGGAGGACAAGATTGTTGCAAAGTATGAGTCTAACTTTACAAGGTTAGCAAGGCATGCTGCAGATTGTATACGTAACCCAAGAAGTAAGATTTATCATTTCCTTGGTAGGTTAAAACCGTTTATCCATCGAGAATTAGTCTCACAATCTTTCTCATCGTACGAAGATATTGTCTCATGAGATATCAAGACAGAAAAATAATTCTCTAAGTCTTACAAATTTAAAGAAAAGAAATAGAAGAAGAGATCTACTAATCACTCTGGAAATGGAAATAAGGGGAAGAAGGGAAAAGTGGATTATCCATCTTATAGTAAATATGGGAAGAAACACCCCGATACTTGTTTGAAGGGAATGAGGTTCTGTTACAAGTGTGGTGAAAAAGGCCGCCAAGCTCGTTATTGCAAGGGGAAGAAAGAATCTACCGATGTTCAATGCTACAATTGCAGGGCGAAGGAACATTATGAAAATGAATTTCCTAAGCGTCAGGGGAACTTACCCTAGAAAAGTCCAAGGGATCGAGGCCAAGGTTATGCTATCACTACTGCTAAGGAAGAAGCTCCTAAAGACGTGGTGGCAGGTAATTTAATGGTTTCCTCAAGTTAAGAAAATTCTTTATTTGATTCTGGATCATCACATTGTTTCATATATTCCCAGTTTTCTAAGAAAATTAGATACTTCCAGTTTGATTTAACATGGGAGTTTTCAGTTAAAACTCCTAAGGAAGTATCACTGCGACAAAGTTCTCTGAATTAGTTCCCATTAGAGAACATAAAGGTTCTTTATCTGCTGATCTCATTGTCATACATATGATTGAGTTTGATATAATCCTCAGTATGGATTGGATTTTGGACTATGATGTGAAGATATATTTTAAGAAGAAGGAGGTTATGATTTTTGATGATGATGATAAGGAACAACTTATCTTTAGAGAAGAATCATCACCACCTAATTCTTATCTAGATCCACACCCAATAGCTCAACTAAATTCAATTATTGGGGAGTAAGAGAATGAAATAACTATGGGTGAGGAAAGGAATGTTAAAATAGAGGATGTAACTATATTGAGAGAATATGTTGATTTGTTTCCATAAGATTTACCTGGACATCCTCCAGAATGAGAAATTGAGTTTTCCATTGATTTAATTCCTGGTTCAAGGCCCATATCGAAGATCCCTTATAGAATGGCCACTATGGAATTAGTGGAACTAAAGAAACAACTAGAGGAATTGAGTAATAAGGTATTTTCTTGCCCCAGTGTTTCTCCATGGGGAGAACCTGTTCTTTTTGTTAAGAAGAAAGATGGATATATGAGGTTGTGCATTGACTACAGAAAGATTAATTCTATAAAAATAAAGAACAATTTTCCCCTACCTTGTATTGATGATTTATTTGACCAAAAGCATGAAGTTCAATACTTTTAAAAGATTGAACTTCGATCTAGATAACATCAGTTGTGTGTGAAGAAGTAAGACATTCCGAATATAGTATTTCGAACTAGGTATGGGCATTACATGTTTACAGTAATGCCTTTTGGGCAGACTAATGCACCCTCTGTTTTCATTGATCTAATGAACAGAGTTTTCAAGGAATATCTTGATGACATTGTAGTGGTATTTATTGATGATATCATGGTATACTCCAAAATCTATGAAGATCATGAAAATAACTTGAACATTATATTGAAGACTCTGAGAAGTCATTTATTATATGGGAAGTTTAGCAAGTGTGAACTTTGGTTTTAGGAGATTTCTATTCTTGGCCATATTGTCTCCAAGGATGGAATCTTCATTGATCCTTCTAAGACAAGAGAAATCCAAGAATGGCCAACACCAATGAGTATAACTGAGGTACACAGTTTTATTGGTTTAGCAGGTTATCAACGAAATTTCATCCAGAATTTTGCCTGATTGGCTAACCCATTAACGAAGGCCACACGTAAATGGGTTAAATTTTTTTGGACAAAATAGTGTTAAGAATTTTTTGAAGAACTGAAGATAAGATTAGTCAATTCCCCTATATTGACTCTACCATCGGGGAATGATGGGTTAGTTATTTATAGTGATTCATCAAAGAATGGACTTGGTTGTGTCCTTATGATGAATGATAGGGTTATTGCCTATGCATCACGACAGCTAAAAATTCATGAGTAAAACTATCCTACTCATGATCTTGAGTTAGATTCTGTAATATTTGCTTTGAAGATATGGAGACATTATCTCTGTGGTGAAAAATGTGAGATATATACCGATCACAAGAGTTTGATTTATATTTTCTAACAGAATGAACTCAACATGAGGCAAAGGGGATGGCCTAAACTACTCAAGTATAATGATTGAACGATACACTACCATCCGGGGAAGGAAAATAAGGTGGAAGATGCTTTGAGCAGAAATAATCATGGTGTTTTGAACAAGATGAGAGTTGAAAGGGATCCTATTTTCATTGATCTAGTGAATATGGATATGGGAATTACCATGGAAGGGGAACCATCGATACTTTTTCGAATGGCTGCCAAACCATATTTACTATAAATGATAAATAGTTCTCAGACCGATGAAGGAGAATTTCGAAAGAAGATTAAAGTTGTGAATGATGGGAGATTGAGTGACTTTGTGTATAAAGATGGAATTTTGAAATTTGGGAAGAGAATTTGTGTTCCCGATATACCTGATCTAAAAAGGTAATTGTTGGACGATGCTCAAAGTTCCAATTTATCTATACACCATGTGAGCACCAAGATGTAGAGATATTTGAAGGAACATATTTGGTGGCACAACATGAAGAGATAAATTGTTGATTTTGCGTCAAGATGTATGGTTTTTCATCAAGTGAAAGATTTATGGCAACAACCTGGATGAGTCATGGAACCTCTTCCCATTCCTGGGTGGAAATGGGATAGTATCACAATGGACATTGTCATAGGACTACCAAAGACTCCTAGAAGGAACGATGCAATATGGGTCATTGTTTATCGTCTTGCCAAGTCAGCACATTTTCATTCTATAAGAGAAGATTTTCAACTTGAACGATTGACAAGACTATATATTAATGAAGCTGTTAGACTTCATGGAGTACCACTATCGATTGTTTCTGATCGTGATCCCCGTATTACATCAAGATTCTGGAAATGTCTTCAGAAATACTAGGATATTGAGCTTCATTTGAGAACTACCTACCACCCACAAACGGATGGACAATAAGAACAGACTATTCAAACCTTAGAAGACATGTTGAGATCATGCTCACTTGACTTTCAAGGTATGTGAGATCAATATTTACCTCTGGTATAATTTTTCTATAACAATAGCTTCCATTCAAGTATTCGGATGGCACCATATGAAGCGTTAAACGGAAAGAGATTTCTCCCACCAACCTGTTGGGATGATGTTGGTGAAAGAAAACTCGTAGGCCCTGAAATGGTGGAGGAAATGATGGAAACGGTTAAGGTAATCCAAAACCAAATCATAGCAGCTCAAAGTAGGCATAAGAGCTATGCTGATAACCAAAGGAAGGATTTGGAATTTCAGGCAGGAGATCATGTTTTCTTGATGTTATCTCCATGGAAGGGTGTTATACGTTTCGGTAAGAAAGGAAAATTGAGTCCCTGGAACATTGGACCTTTCAAAATTCTAGAACGAATTGGGGCTGTAGCTTACTGTTTGTAAATTCCTCTAAATCTCTCCAAAGTTCACGATGTGTTCCAGGTATCACTATTGAGAAAATACATGCCTGACCAAACGCATGTACTCACCTATGAGGAATTAGAACTGAAACCCTATCTATCTTATTGCAAAGAGCCCATCAAGATTCTTTATACAAGAGAACAAGTGCTGAGAAACCGGCGGACTCGTCTGGTAAAAGTTCTATGAGAAACCATAAGATGGAAGAGGCAATGTGGGAACCCGAGGAACTTATGATGAAGAACCACCCGAGTCCTTTCATGCGTTAGTATTCTAGAAATTTCGAGAATGAAATTATTTGAAGGAGGGGAGAATGTAACACCCAAGATTCCACGGTACGCTTCTCTTTGAATAATACAGTAGCGTGTGTTGTACGCAACTTCGAGTTCTAACACACACCACAACCATTCAAATTAGCCATTATGAATAGTAATACCCATTTTTGAAATTTTATAAATTTTATCATTAAAAATGGACATCATTATTAGATTCATAATATTGAAATTATCTTAGGGTTAATTTTCTGTATTTTTCTGTAAACATTCAATTTTTGATGAATAGTGAAAAAACACTGAGTTATAGTTTAACACCAAATTTTTATTTAAATAATTATTTATTTTATTTTAAAAAAAATTAAAGTCAAAATATATACATATTACCTATATAAGATCAATGTAATTCATTGGAGTTAGTTTAGAATAATTTTAGACTTATAAAAATTTATTGAAATTTTCACCGTCTTTTACCCACCTCTAAAGAGAATTTGCAAATTCACATAAAACTTAATTTTACTACTTCTGTGAGTGAAATTTCAGAAACCCGAGACACGGTTAATATCAAGGAGTAAAATGTGGTTCAATAAGATAAAAATAATTTTTAGTAAATAGTATCATTTTACTTTTATTTACCACGGTTAAAAGTAAATAGGGTAATTAAGGGTAAAAATTATATTACAATTACCCTAACACATGTCCTAATTCTATTGGATAAGAATAATTCAACCAAAAACAAGATTAGGAATAAAATATGAACCTCTTTGGTCTACTTGGATAATATAAGGACATTTATTATTATTTAATTCAAAGAAGAGTTAAAGAGTTAAAATCAACGTTTAATAACTAAAACATTTTTGGGATATACATAAGATAAATTCGATTATAAATATTCACTAGAAATATAAAAATATTTCCTACATAATGGTATTTTATTTATAATTCTTTGACATTAAATAATTCAATTTATTTATGACACAATGGTGATGCAATAATTACCTAATTAATGAAATATTAAAATAATTGATATTATAAATATCCAAATATATGTAATTTGAGATTTTTTATGAATTAAAGAAATTTTATAGGTTAATATGACATTTTAGGATTGATTAAATTAATATAGTTCGAATTAATAAAGTTTTAAGAACTTTAACAAAAATCAATTATTAAATAGTGTCAAAATTGACAAAAGGAGTATTTTAAACAAATATTATATTATTAATTGATAATCTATTCCTAAAAAAATATGGTTCAGAAGAATGACTTAGATGAGGTTAGATATATTAATAATGAACTACTTGGGTTTCTCTTGGCTTGTTATAGTAAGTTTATTAACCATATAATATAAAAATACAAAGACACATGGTAAATGTCAAACTATTTAACTAAGTGTTAAATATAAATGATATTGTTAATATAGTGACCCAAACCTGTCTAAAATCTATTAGTTGAAAGGATTTATACCCATACCAACCTTATACTTGAAATAAATCACTTTGGAGACATTATAAACCGAATATGAATTTATAATAAAATAATATTTTAAGTTTTTCCTAAGGTTCCTCTCACCCCTCTTATAAAATGGCACTCCCCATTCTCTCAAATTCATACCTTAAAAGCCTTTTGGTTTTTCCAAACCCTACCCAAATATCCTCTTAACATCCCTCAATTAATCCTATAGGCCTTCCTTTAGTGATAAATTTAACTTAAGGATCACTTTTGATCAAATCAAAAGGAAGAACCCGAAGAAGAGGTAAAAATCTCACAACCTCTTTAAAGTTCCTTTTTTCTTCCAATTCCTTTTTCTTTGTTGCTTCCATTATAAAATAATAACTTCAGTATCTTCTATATACTGTGATGTTATTATAAATATGGTACAACAAAATTTATTATACTATCCATCTCTTTAATGACATGTCACCATACGTGCGTACGTACATCTTACTGTATCCACGTCGTGGGGTAATTGTTATTCAATACATTATTATTTGGATGGGTATAATAATGATAGATAATTAATGTAAAAAATAAATATAAGATGATTATTATTCTGTATATATGATACACCATCCAATTATATATTATTCAAATTTAAAAAAATGATATTTTTGCTCGTGCGTACGTACGGACTACCATCTCCACGAACGCGATGAGATTCCCGCCCCATCGTATCCATTCAAGAATAATTTTAATTTGATAGTTAGAAATAATGTTTAAGTATTTGATATCATTTTGTATATGAATAAAATAAAACCTATGAATAAAAAACACAGCTTATGTAACAAAATATATAAAATAATACGAGTAAGTGAACACCTGAAACAATGATAGTACTAAAATATTATTAACAAAGAAATATTAAAAGATTATATATGAAATCATATTTATGTGTATGATTATTTTATAATTTAATAACAAGGATATAAATATTATACAGGAGGTTAACCTACCCTCGACCAAGTAAAAGTACAAGGCATAGGTTTATTTCACAATCTCTTCATTATCCAAAGTTATTTATACATAATTATCCAATGGGGCCTATTTATCATCCACCACCTTGTTTCTTAAAAATGTATTTCAAAAAATTATTACTATTTTATAGAATATGGGATAAATTCATTTATAACCTTGTTTGAATTTGTATAATATTATTATAAAGGAATATTTCCTTCATTTTCCAAACAAGTTCTTTTTAACATTTTCAAAAGAATTATGGTAAGAAAGTCTATTCTAACTTATACGGCGGGTGCATCTATTTTCCGCCATTATAAAATATTTGAAGCTTCCCTTACAATCTTATAAGAATATTTTCAAATTTAATGTTTTCTTTTATAGTTATGTGGCTTTTAAATTATTTCAAAAAAGAGATATTTCCCTCAAATAGTTTTGATTACATCTTTGTCAACATCCTTTGATGGATTTTAAGAATATTTGAAGTTGATTTATTATGATACAAAACTTCCATATTGTATTGAAGTATTTGTGATATGTTTGACTGTGGATGAGTTATTTTTATACCATTCATGTTTTATGGAGAAAATATTGACATTTCATATGCTAGTTTTAATTCGAATGTTTATGTTATGTTTAAACCTGTTCATATGAGGAATGCATTGGACATAGTAAGTGATGGGTGGAGCTCGTTGTAGCTCCTCTAAGCATCGGTATGTCTCATGAGAAAAACTAGTGTCTTGGAACAAGGCCTTGACAAAATCTTATTTGTATTCTTGGCACAAGGCCTTGACTAGGTGGTTATGATAGTATATAATTATGAATTCCATCATTATAAAAGTGGTTATTGATATTTCATGTGATTACATGAATAGTAGAATATCTATGTGAATAAGTAAATGGAAGTATATAATTTTATTTCTTCTATATTATTATGAAGTTCAAGTTTAAAAGGATTTTGTTTTAGTTATACATTGCCTTAAATGTTTGATATTATTTATGAAATTTTCTGCTATACTGTTATCCTTACTTAGCATCTAAGCTCACCCCTTTCTAAGTTTTATTTTTCCCAGGATGTGAAGAAGTATTTTATGATTGACTGGTAGAGATAGTCTGAGGGGATATGAGTGTGGAATATGGAGAATATTTTGTTGTAATTTTTAACTTTATGATGTAATGTAAGACTTATGAATGTATCTATTATTTCCAAGGCTACTAAACTAATCAGTCTTTCGAGGCTTGATCTTTTGTGATCATGCCAATGTTATGTAATAATGAACCAACTCTAGGTAAATGGGGTCGGGGAATTACAATAGTTTCTTCTTCAATTCCTCTAACTCCATATATTCCATTCTATATGTTGTATTTGATATTGGGCTGGATCCAGGTATGAGTTCAATTGATAAATCTACCTCACTTTCTTGGTGATTTTTAATAAATTATTTTGGGATTACATAAATGTATTTTCTAACAATGGGTAGAATTTCCATATTTATACTTTCACTTTTTCCCCTTTATTACCAATCATTTTTACATAGAATGTTACACGTGGTGGGTTATAATAAAACATGGGTTGGGATATCATTCCTTTGAAAATGATTATAGGTTATCCCTTCAAGAAAAATTAAATTTTATTTCTTCTAAAATATATCCTGGAATTATATTTTAATATTCTATCAATCGCTACTATTTTGTAAAATTACACCATTGGAATGAAAATTATGATTGGAGAGAGATTGTACTCACAAAATTGTTAGATAAAATTATATATATCCTTGATTCTTGAAAAGTTCCTCTAATTTTGTTTTAACCAAAAACATGACCTCCAGTAGTTCAGGGTTTAGTTTTATGTTATTTGAAAAAATTTATGATATAATGGATTGGGTAGAACCATAACCAAATAATGCACATGTTGATATTGTGTGTAGAATGAGTGTACCTACCAATACATCATTCGGAGAATATAATTTAGTGACCATGATAACAAAAGAATAAACATTTTCCCTTGGTCTTTAATAATGTTCATGGTGGGTTCCCTCAATTATCTTTTTATTTGGATATTGGTTAGTGAAATTTTCATGCACCCCATACTTGAATCATTGCACTATAGGCTATTTTTGGATCATCTTCCCTCTCCCAGTTTCATTCCAATGTTGAGGATTTAGGTCTCAATTGACATTTTAATATATATTTCCTTATCATCTATACTTATAATACTTTCAACTCCATTGAAAATAATACTCTGAATAATAATTACATACATTTCTCAGATGGATTTTTTTTTCTTCCCTTCTATTTCATGGATGTAATTCAATCAAAAATTAAAGTCAATTTTTCTATATTAATTTTTTATTACATGAGACCACTATGCATCTCCATATTCCATTTAAACTTTTACAGGACACCTTAATATCTCTTCATGACTCCAAAAGTATCGTATTTCTACAGTTTACCACAGTTCATGTATATGCTATCAAAGAATAAATCAATCCTTTCATTAAAGTCAATGGAAAATCATGAAGAGTATTGTGCATGCACTTTAAAGATCATTTTATAACATCCCACTGATTTTTCTTTATTTTATCCAACTCAGTAAATTAAATTTTCATTTTTGTTCAATACTAATGAGGAAAATACTTATTAAAAACATCTTTTTTAAAATCTTCCAACTCCATAGCTTTAATAGAATAATTATGATTTTTATTATTAATTATTATATACCATTTATTATCTTATTCCACATATAAATATACTACAAATGTAATTTTATCCGAGTCATATTATTAGAGTATAGAAAATATATACAATGTAGTATTGGTTCGTAGTTATTTGATCAAAGGATATGAGTGTCCACTAAATATAACTAGTTGATGAAACATAAAGTATTTAACAACTAGTTTATCCATCCACGGTGATGTTTGATTCTCAAAGTGGTTAATGTTATTTTTCATAATTGATTTTTTATCCTCGTGAATGTTTTAACTCTTTATTACATAATATTAGGGATGGTATTGTTTCATTTTATATTTAATTTTATATTTACACTAGCCTCTCTATTTCCAAAAATTTCTTTCTATAAGAATAAAATAGAAATTAAAAAATCACTATGATTTTTAATATCATGATAAATTTTTAAGGGGAATTTAATCCTAAAATTTAAAATATCATTTTCTGAGGATATTATAGTTAATCCTAGATTCTATAAAAAATAATTTGTTTAGATATAAATATTTTTATTGAATCATGTCAAACATGTGATCAAACCAATGCATATCCCCTTGGGGTGTAAAATGAGGTGTGTAATTAGTCCTTTTTTTGGAGCACCAGATAAAGATCAAGTTAATAACCAACCACCATTTTTAGGGTTATTACCTATAGGTGAATCTATTTAAGAGCCTGTATTACCTTAATTGTATCCAGAAATGGATTTCTTTTATAAGAAACCAAAAACTGTACAATTAACCAAAATTTCGGATTTTTTTCATATATTTAGTCATGTCACATGGGTTTTTACTGATGCTTTCTAGTCCTAAGTTCCGTAAATATTTACAACATTATTTCTTACCAACTCTAATGTGCATCCTCTTTCATACATTATTTTTAACATAATTAAATTATATAATACTTTGTTGAGAATGTTACGTGATATTTTGAGGTGTATGGTCTTGGATACTATGAACATAATTCATGAAGTATATAAGAATTATTAAATAATATTTAAATAATCCATTATAATTAAGTCATAGTCGAGTTCACTACATAGATTTTACCTAGGATATATATTTTGAAAAATGGTCAGCATAAATTCCAAGAATGGGATGAAAAGGGAAATATGAGGTATTATATCATGTAATATTATTTAATCATAAAAATGGATCATTATTATAAATACATGACAAATAACATAGAATTGTGTCTACAATAATTAAATGATTCATTTATAAGGTTCATCACAAAGGTGTCTTAAAACATATTATAATGCTTATTCACAAAGGTATCATAAAACATTACCAATGAATGTTTATGAGGTTTCCATAACATGTCATCACTATAGATTAATTCTTTACTCAATTCATTGGACTGCTATCTGGGATCAACCATCATACATCTAACTTTATATTTCTCACATTGATCTTATAACATAAGAATATTTTTCATCATTTTAACCCATGAGTATAGAATCTGTGTTTCATACAAATATATACCCAATAAATGAAGTACATTAATGTATTTATGAATAAACATTAATAAATGTATTTTTGGGTATTCACTACATAAAAATATGCAATGTAAAATCAAATAAGAATTTCGATAGAATGACTGATATACACAACAGTTTATAGAATGTGATTAATGAGACAAAAAGTTTATATCTAATTCAAAGTTCATCATTTTTACATTAATTTAATTATTATTGACCCATTAATACCTAGTCAACTGATAATATATAGTCATATTATGAAGGAGGTACTTGAACAAAATGACAGAGGAAGAGAATCCCTTACATTAAGTATCACTTTTTATACTTATATGGGTGATTCTTTAAGAGCTTGGGGGTACAGAAAAAATATCTTATTGAGATAATAATGTAAGGAATAACATCATAATTATATTGAGCATGAAATTAATGGGGTGTATAGGAGGGGATTTATAGAAAAACGAGGAGAATTATTTATTATTTTTCTAATATATCCTTTTAAATTATATATTTTGGAAAATATAGTTACCATGGGCTACCCATTTAGGTCACAAAAAGAATAATATATATTATTAAATAATTATTACATAATTATTAAGCCATATGATGTTCTGAAAACCCAAAACTATGTTTTTAGTATTCATTGAAAAATAATTTACTCTAAAAAATTCTAAAAATTTCACCATAACCAAATTTTGATGTAAAGATTTAAAATATGTCGTTTATTTTATGATAATAAATTTATAATTATGATAAATAATTATTATAAACAAATATTGAATATTTTTTACAAGATATCACTTTTAAAGGGAGAAACATTTCTTTCACATTAAGTAATTCTGAATTTTATAATATATTTTATATTGATTAATAAGAAGTATATAGAAATCTAGTAAATATTTAAAATATAATTATTTTATAATATACGTTTTAATTTAATTTTGAACTCATGTTTTACTATTTTATTTGATATTATTACAATTCCAAGAGTTCTATAATGTTCACATTGCAACACTCATATAACAGTCATTTCTTAAGGATTAAAATTCCATTTACACCCTTTATACACTCCAACATTATTGTATTTCATCACTCGCTACATCACTTCCCAAGGTTCTACACATCCCTATAATTTTTTTTATTCCTAACACTCCGCTTTCTATTTATATTTTTTACAACATGGGGGATCTTTATGGGATATTTCTGGCCAATGAATTTTACATTAGTGTGTGCATTTTTATTTGGGGTTTAACTCCTTTATACACTCCTTGTACTATTATTTGGGGTTTAACTCCTTGTACTATTAAGTCAAGCAGGTATAACAACGCATATCGGCCAACGTGAAACTCAAGAACATCTTGGCTGGAAGTCTATAACATAACAACCTGTAAGGATATAAACACCCCATTCTACTATACTAGGCATGGAAGGTAAATAGCATCCTAATAGGCAAACTAGACACGACGGTCAAAAAAAGAAATCATGCATGGGAAAACACTTCCAAATCATATCAATTGACCTTATTAACATTCAATTAACCTCTACTAAAGCATACAAGTATAGCAGGAAAACAATAGGGCTGAAACAGTAAATGCACAACACCCCATTCATGGGTATTGGAAATTTTGCACATATAACTCAAAGAAATTCAACAGAATGGAACAAACCACCTACCTCGGCATTGGAAGATCAATATACTCGATTCTCAGGGCTTGAATCACCTTATAACGTAAAATATCTACAAAAACGTCTAAAACGATCAATAGAGGATAACTAGAGAAGGAGGAGGAATTGGGAAACGAAGCTCAAGCAGAAGAGAGAGCCTATCGAGGTGATCACAATGCAATTGATGGTGGTCGAATCAGAGATCAGATGCTTAGTCATGGGCTTGGAGGAAGATCACGGCCGTACGGGACCCCTCGAATGAACTAGGTCAAGAAGAAGTTGTTTCTGGTGATTAGATGCGACCTCTGTACATTTAATGAAAAAAATAAAATATATGGCACGTACATTAGATGTACACTGCGTGTCCTTTCCGTTTCCGTACTCCGCTTTAGGCAGCCTCTAGGTCACCCCACATGGTCGTGTGTGTGGCCATCACATAGCCAGCACACGTCCTGCTACGATGACCCAGTACATGGAATGTACGCATAAAGTACACGACGTGTACTTCAGAAAATTCCAGAAATTCCCCTTTTTCTCAAAAAAACAACAAGAAGAAAGAAATCATACCTAAAAAAAGATCCCGGTTCTTACAAACATCCCCTATAATGAAATTCATACCCTAATTTCTCTAGCAAGGAGGCGTAGAAGAAGAATCACTGAATAGCTCTGGCCACTATGCTCGTACATTAGCCTCCTTCTCCCAAGTCTCATCCTGTACTCACCCGTGCTGCGATAGCACTTGTACCAGAGGAACAGATCGGCCACAGAGAACCTTTGTACTATGATCAACAATCCGGATAGGATGCTCCCCAAATGACTCATCCACTTCGAGCTCAGTCTCCTCGGGTTGGAAAACCTTAGATGGGTTTGAAAAATAATTTCAAAGGTGAGAAATTTGGAAGACATTGTGCATAGCTTGGTACCTCTGAGGTAACTACAACCAATAGGACACCGACCCAACTCTCTCCAAAACCTTAAACGGGCCGATGTACCTTGATGAAAGATTACTCTATCTCTTAATCCTCCTATATCCCAACCTTGGTGTGACACGTAGAAAAATCTGATCCCCGACCTCAAACTCCAGAGGTCATCTCCATCGATCATCATAAGACTTCTGTTGTGACTGTGTCGAATCCATCCTCTTCTAAATAAACTCTATGTGAATTATGGTCTCCTGGACTGGACGTAGTCCCATCATAGCTGCCTCTCCTACCTCGAGACAACATAAGAGTGATCAACATGGACTACCATACAAAGCCTCATAAGGTTCCTTCGGAATAGTTTCTAGAAAATTATTGTTGTAGGAAAACTCCACAAGAGGTATGTGATTCTCCCAAGAATCTCCAAAATCTTGGATGCATGATTACAACATGTGTTCAACCACCTAAATCGTACTCTCTACTGGACATCTGTTTGGGGGTGGTAAGTTGTACTCAAAAGTACCTATGTACCCAAATCCTTCTGAAACCCCTTCCAAACTCGAGAAATAAAATGTGCATCTCTGCCTGAAACGATATAGTGTGGAAGTCCATGTAAGCGCACAATCTCACGGATGTAAAACCATCCCAGATCATTAGAACTGAATGTATCCTTAATCAATAAAAAGTGATATACCTTTGTGAGTATGTCAATGACCACCCAAACTGCATCATTCCCTCGAGGCAGCCTCAGTAAACCTCTCACAAAATCCATCGTGACATTATTCCACTTATACTCGAGAATGGGTAACTATTGTAAAATCCCTACTGGTCGCTGATGCTCCGCCTTCACCTGCTGACAGGTGGAACACCTCATAACAAGAGAAGAAACATCACTCTTCATACCTTTCCACTAGTATTGATTTTGTAGATCATGATACCTCTTAGTGACACTAGGATGAAATTACCAGACTGAGGAATGAATGTCCCGCATCAGCTACTCGCGTATGTCTGCAGGGACCCATACACACACCTAAAAATGCAAGATCTTATCCACTCCTATGGTATATCTTGGAATAGAGTCCTCTCTTGACATTCTTTCCTATAGTACTAGGCCTTCAGATTTTGATAGCTACCTCATTCGCACTTGATCAAGTAGAGTAGAGGTAATAGCTACAGAAGAAAGAAACGTATGCCCCTGTCTATCATGCACCTCCAAATGCATCTCAGAGAATAGTGCCACAAGTTTCCTCCCACTACTGGCCTCCTAAACTGTTTTAATCTGAGTCCTCCTACTCAACGCATCATCCATTGCGTTGTCTTACCCAGACATATAGGCAAGATCTAAGTCAAAAGACTGAAGGTCCTCAACCCACCTTCGCTATCTCAAATTCAGATCACGTTGAGCGAAGATATACTTGAGACTCTTGTGCTCAGTGAAAACCACAAAAATCTCTCCTATAAGGTAATGTCTCCCACAATTTAAGGCATGAATAACTACAGCCAACTCGAGGTCATGCATCAGGTAATTCTTCTCATGTGATCTCAACTGTTGCGACCCATACACAATGACTCCTTCTCCCTGTATAAGCACATATCCAAACCTGATACCTGAATCATCACAGTACACGGTCTAGGTCTTTCCCAGCTCTGAAAACACTAGTATCGGTGCTGATATCAACCTCCCTTTCAACTACTAAAAGGCTAACTCAAAAGAATCCGACCACAAAAACATTACAGCTTTCTTAGTCAGATTCGTCAGTGGTGCTGCTAAGGGTGAAAAAGTCCTGAATGAAGCATCTGTAGTATCCAGCCTGCCCTAGAAAACTCTGTACCTCAATGAAACTCTTGTCTTAGACATAACATGACCCAATAAGTGAATCTAATCCATCCAAAAGTGGAATCTTGAAAGCTTATCATATAATTGATGCTCTATCAGTGTACACAAATTGATCTCAAGATGTGTGGCATGGTCATGTCGAGTGTGATAGTACACCAAGATATCATCCATGAAAACCACCACAAAGGAATCCATGTATGGATGGAGCACTTGTTTCATCAGTTCCATGAAAATGGTAGGTGAGTTCGTGATACTGAATGACATAACAATATACTCGTATTGACCATGCCTGCTCCGAATGGAGGTAAGAGGTATATCTAGTGGTCTAACACACAACCGATGATAACCAGACCTCAATTAAGTCTTCGAGAACACTCAGGCTCCTCGAAGCTCATCAAAGAGATCATCAGTCTTCAGTAATGGATATTGGTTCTTGACCCTCATTGGTTCAACTTCGGATAATCCACACAAATCCCGAGGGAACCGTCCGCCTTCTTCACAAAAAGGAAAGGAAAACCCCAAGGATTAGTACTATGTTGGATGAAACCCTTTGATTGAAACTCCTCCAACTACTTCTTAGATCCTGTAACTCTGGTGTAGCCATCCTATAAGGAGGAATGGACATCGGTGGTGCACCTGACACAAGATCAAATTGAAATTCCGCCTCTCGCTCTGGATGGAAACCTGAAAAGTCCTCTAGAAAGACATCCCTAAAACAATCCACCACTAGAGGAATGTTTAACTACTAAGACCCTGGTCATCCACATATAGACTATAAATATGGGCTATAACTCCTCCCAACCCATGATGATCGGGTCCTGCCCTGCTCGCATGGACATCCAACTCAACATTATGAAGGAATGATCCACCCAATGGTGATATGAAACTCACCCTATGGTGATAATAGTTGATGACTTCTTGAAGGGGAAGTAGCCAGTCCATTCAAATAATGAAATCATAGCCTTTCATCTCTAGGACATAGAGGTCCCATAAAAAGTTACACCCACCAACCACTAGAGGGAACTCCTTGCACTGACGTACACTCACCATTCTAGTCCCCAATGGAATGTATAGTGTCAATATATCAGTAGAAGAAAAGATACCGAGCCCAAGTCTCTCCACAACCACAACAGAAATAAATCTATGTGATTCCCCTATATGAAAAGGAACAGAAGCTAAAATTGAGGCTACTAAGATCGTAGCTCGCTATGTAGAGGGTCTGAGATCCTACTCTTATTGGCTCTGCTCCACTGCAAAAGATTGACTTGCATCGCCGCCTTGTGACTCTGTCTGGCCACCCTTAGCTGATCCACCCTATTTTCGCTGAAATCTATGTGACTGGCTACCACGACCATGACCTCCCCCTCAGCCTAAATGGTTGGAAGAACTCCAATTCCCATACTGGTGAGAAACTGGTGGTGCTGATCCTCAATGAGGAGTCATAGAAGAACTCCTGTCACCAGCAGCTGGTGAGAAGATCAGACAAGAGCGCTAAAGATTACCCATCTATCCATAAGATCTGCACTCCACTAGGTCTCTAAAGAAGCATGGACTTGTATTCCCACTCTTCCCGCACCAGTATCACACCACCTGACTACCAGAAGAAGTATCTTGACTCTGTGGATCATTGAGTGTGGACTCTCTATGATGCTTCATGCTGTCAGTAGGAGGAATACTAACTCTATATGCCAAGATGCCCTGGCTCAAAACTCCAGAATCACTCATATTGCGCTCCATAATCAGCACTAGGTTGACAATAGATGTGATAGAAGTCAACCTAACTATGTTCACCTGTGATCGGATGTCGAGCCTCAGACCATCCTCAAACTTCCTTACCAGGAATAACTGATCACCTCCTAGAATAGCTGTGAAATGCTGCAGATCAGTAAAGAGAGAGGAATACTCCATAACCAAAAGAGTACCATACTCTAGACTCATAAACTCCCAGGCTCGATCGGCCCTCAAGTCTCCGGGTTGAAGTAGTCATCGAAGATATGCTAGAACTCCTCCCATGTTATAACCTACTAGCATCCCACCCATGAGATCACATCCCATCATCTCTTGGTGGAATCCCAAAGTATATATGTAGAAATATTGACCCGCCTCTCTGGAGGTGTCTCCAGATGCTCAGAGATCATCAGCATGGCTTCTAGCCATGACTATGCAGCCTAGGGTCCTCCATCCCAAGAGAAAGTGGGAGGATGCTGCTACTGAAAGACCCGTGTCAATTCTACCATCGACGAGGCAGGAGGCAGTGCTCCCTGAATGGTCTGCATCATCCTCATGAAACCCTATTGGAACTATGCATCAATAACTATGTCTGGAATGATGGTCGGTGCCAAGACTGGCATAACTGGAGGATATGCAGGTTGTCCCAGATCAGCCTTGTCCGGTGTTTGATCGTGGCCCTATAATTGGCGTGCAACCCGATGAAATCTCGGTGGAATGACTCTGCAAGGTCAAATGCATACCTTAGATCAAATTACAAAGGACCTAAAACTATAAGGGTGATAAGGTAACATGAGAAATAAAGAATTCATGTTTTACAAAACATGGATACATGGCATGTATACTTAACTACACGGCGTGTTCTCTTAAATCTTTCACATGGGAGTGTACCTCTGCCAAAACTGGTCATGTTACACCCCATACATGGTGTGTTGTCCTTACACATGATGTGTACTTGAATCCTCTTACACTACCAGAGTTCCCTTACACGGCTAATCCCCATGGTTCTCTTTGAACAAGACTACATGATGTTCCAGTTCCAAACATGGCTTGTACAAAACGAGCTTCACTGACCCGTGCTGTTAGTGACATGCCCGACTACAGAGTCCTACAACACGGCGTGTACATCTGGTACACAGCATGTCCTACCAAGACTTCAAACCTCGTGTCTCTTCCCACATAGTCTGAGACACGGTAAAAGACTACATGGTGTGTACATAAGGTACACGATATGTACTTAAGAAAAATAGTTTCTTCTCGAATAGAATAACACATGGCGTGTATTCATCATTATATGACATGTCTTCTGGGTTTTTCTGGATTGTAAACCTCAAAAGCCACACCTGAACCCAGAAAAACATTGAAACAAACATTAAAGTTCCAAATTCTGATCCATGAGGACCCATACTCCCCACAAATCAAAGCATGGCATCTTATACATGTTATACAGATGGATTACAGTGTAATGATCCATCAAATTCCGGTCCATAATGTCCCATAACACCTCAAGAACCAAATTTTGTCATCCATTCAAGAAAACTCGTACAAAAAACAATACCCTATCAAAAAATAGGTATTATATCATGGAATCTATCATAACAACATGAATATCTACCACAACATCTATCACAATAACATGAAATCACTAGTGCACCCTAAATGGCATGGAAGAATGCATAACATGTGATTTCTAGCAAGTGAATATATGAGCCATGAGATAGAATACCCTCAACTCATCAGGTTGCATGAGAAATAAGACCATAATGACATCAAATATAACATAAAAAACATGTCAATCACCCAACGGTGAAATAAAATCAATTATAAATTTGAAAAGGTAGAAAATTTGCAATATCAAGGTAGATTGGATTTTACCTATACACGAGTTAGCTACTCCTAGGAATAACTTATTACCAAGTACCTATTCCATTCTATCCATGGCTATAGGCTCCAAACAGTAAGTCAAGAGAAAAGAATTCCTCTGATACCACTATATAACATCCTGATTCTGGAAGCCACTTAGAGAATCCCCATACCCGGTTGGTCAAATGGCCTCAAGCACATTTCCATGAATTCCAGAGGTTGTCGACTAGCAGCGATGACCTTGGGTGTGATAGTGGGGAAACTATTCCCTCATTGGTAGAGTAACATAGAAAAAATAAAACAAATAGCAATAGTTGAAGTAGAAATAATCCATACAAAAGTAAACATTAGAAGACTGGACATAATAAAATGGAACACACACATATATATGAATTATGCATGACACATATGTCTAGTAAAGTGGAAAAACAAATCAAAATGATGGAATAAAACCATACTAAACCAAATTACAAAATAAATCAAGTAAATAACTCCTCAGCATCGCAAGCCATTGCTTGGTCCCATGCTATCCAGCTCCATAGTAAATCGAGTACCTGAAGTAGAATGGTGCTTTCCCTTATATATGCCTAAAATAATATAATATGTTTGGGACCAAAAGCATGGGCCAAACAGGGTGTGAGAAAAATTCAAAGTTGGCGACCACCACATGATATGTGCCAAACAGTAAGAGAATATATGGCAAGTAATAAGTACAGAAATTAGTAAACAAGGAAGTACTCAACAGTAAATAATCCACAGTTTCAACGCATTCAGTTTCATATATCAAGCAACAGCTAATCAAAATAGTTAATCACAAATAGGTAATCACAAACAGGTGATAACAAACAGGTAATCACAAATAGGTAACCCTATGGGAAGTACCTATAGAATATCCCCTCTGGTCCTGCCTAGTAACACGAGAAAACAACTAAACACAAAAGGTAACCCTATAGGAAGTACTCACTGCCTATCCCCTCTGGTCTTACCTAGAAACACAAGAAACCATATGAGCAGTACACTTAGTATAACCCCTCTAGTTCATCTTAATCATATACTCTCTGAGGAAGCACTCACCATCAATTCCTCATATAGCATCGTATTGGTAAGTAAAGGCACTCTAGGGAAGAACTTACGTCACATTCCATCTAGGGCCCATGTCGAGGAACTATAGATACTATGAATAAGAACTTACATCAATTCCCCCTATGGTCTCGCATCATAAGTAAAACAGAAAATCTGGAGAAGCCCTTACGTCCATTCTCCCCATGGTCTACTACATCAGGTTCAACCGGCCCAATGTAAGTCAAGCAGGTATAACAACGCGTATCGGCCAAAGTAAACCTAAATAACTACTTGGATAGTGGTCTACAGCATAATGTCATGTAAGGATACAAACACCCCATCTTACTATAGTAGGCATGGAAGGTAAATAGCAGCCTAATAGGCAAACTATACCCAATGGTCAAAACATGCATTCATGCATGTGAAAACACTTCCAAAGCATAGAAATTGACCCTATTCACATTCAATTAACCTCTACTCAAGCATGCAAGCATTGAAGTTAAAAAATAGGGCTGAAATAGTAAACTTATAATACCTCATTCATGGGTATTGGCGATTATGCACATATAACTCAAAGATGTTCAACAGAAAGCCACAAAACACCTACCTTAGCATTGTAAGTTCAATATACTTGAGTCTTAGGGCTTAAATCACCTTAGAATTCTAAAGATATACAAAAACGTTCAACAGAGGATAACATGAGACGGAGGATGAATTGGGAAATAAATCTCAATCAAAAGAGAGAGATTACTGAGGCTATCCCAATGCAATTGATGGTGGTAGAATCAGATATCGGACACCTGGTCGGGGGATCGGAGAAATATCACGGTCGTACGGGAGCTCTCGGATGAAATAGGTCGAGAAGAAGATGTTTCTTGCGATTAGACCTGACCCCGGTACGTTTAATGGAAAAAAATGAAAATACACGGCATGTACTTTGGAAGTACACAATGTGTACTTTCAATTTTTGTACTCTACTATAGGCGGCCTATAGGTCACCCCCACATGGTTGTGTGTTTGGCCATCACATGGCCAGTACACGTCCTCTGGCGGCGACCCAGTACAGGGCGTGTACTCATAAAGTACACGGCGTGTACTTCAGAAATTTTAAAAAAATACCCTTTTTCTCAGAAACAATGACTAGAAGAAAGAAATCATACCTGAAAGATGATACGGGTTCTCAAAAACATCCCACCTTAAAAAAATTCATCCCCAAATTTCCCTAGCAAGGTGGTGTAGAAGAAGAACCCCTAAATTGCTACTTCCACTGTGCTCGTACATCGGCCTCCTTCTCCCATGTCTCTTCATGTACTCACTTGTGCTGTAATATCACTCATAACAGTGGAACATATCGGACATGAAGAACCTTTCCACTGTGATCAAAAATCCGGATAGGATGCTCCTCAAACGATGCATACACTTCGAGCTCAACCTCCTTGGGTTGGAAACATAAGATGGGTTTGAAATGTAACGTCGATGCTGAGAAATGTGGAAGACGTCATGCATATCCTAGTACCTCTTAGGCAGCTGCAACCGATAGGCAATCAGAACAAATCTATCCAAAACCTCAAATGACGCGATGTACCTCAGTGAAAGCTTATCCAATCTTCTAATCCTCCTGTGTCCCAACCACAATGTGACACGTAGAAAAACCTGATCCCTGACCTAAAACTCTAGATTTTGTCTTGGTCGATCAGCATAAGACATCTGAAAAGACTATGTAGTATCCATCCTCTTCCGAATCAACTCTATCTGCTCTATGGTCTCCTGGAAAAGTCGAGGTCCCAGCATAGTTTCCTCTCCTGCCTCAAGCCAACATAAGGGTGATTGGAATGACTTAACGTACAAAGCCTGGTAAGGTCCCATCTGAATAGTTTCTTGAAAAATATGGTTGGGAGAAAACTCAATAAGTGGTATGGGCTTCTCCAAATAACCTCCAAAATCCAGGATGCATGCTTGAAACATGTCCTCAAGCACCTGAATTGTACGTTCAGACATGCCATCTGTCTGGGGGTGGTAAGTTATACTCTGAAGTACCTGTGTACCCAAAGCCTTCTGAATCCCTTTCCAGACCCGAGAAGTAATACGTGCGTCTATGTATGTAATGATGGTGTGTGGAACTCCATGTAAGTCCACAATCTCACTGATGTACAACCATCCCAACACATCAACACTGAAGGTCTCCTTGATCGGTAAAAAGTGATCAACCTTTGTGAGTTTATCAATGACAACCCAAACTGCATCATTCCCTCTAGGCATCCTTGGGAAACCTGTCACAAAATCCATAGAGACATCATTCCACATCCACTCAGGAATGAGGAAATATTGTAAAAGCCCTACTAGTCGTTGATGCTCCTCCATCACCTGCGGACAAGTTGAACACCTCATAATGAAACCAGTAACATCTTTCTTCATACCTAGCCACCAGTACTGACGGTGTAGATCCTGATACATCTTGGTGAAACTAGGATGAGCTACCCGAACTAAGGAATGAAAGTCCAACATCAGTTCCTCGTGTATGTCTGCAGGCACACATATTACCCCCCTGAAAATGCAAGATCTCATCCCCACCTATGGTCCATACAGGAATAGTGTCCTATCCTGACATGCTTTCCCATAGGAATAACCCTTCAGAATATGATATCTGCCTCATTTACACTCAATCATGTTTAGTAGAGGTAACAGCTACAGAAGAAAGAAATGTCTTCCCATGTCTACCGTGCACCTCCAAATTCATCTCAGAGAACATAACCATAAGTTTACACTCACTATTGGCCTCTTGATCTACATTATCTGAGTCCTCCTCTTCATCGCATGATACACTAAGTTGCCTTTACAAGGCGTATAGGAGAGATCAATGTCAAAAGACTGAAGGTACTCAACCCACCTTTGCTGTCTCAAATTCAGATCACACTAAGTGAGGATATACTTGAGACTCGTGTGGTCAGTAAAAACCACAAAATGGTCTCCAAGAAGGTAATTTATTCAACAACTTAGTCCATGAACAACTACAGTCAACTCGAGATCGTGTGTCAAGTAATTCCTCTCATATGGTTTCAGCTGCCGAGACCCGTCCGCAACCACTCCTCCATGCATAAGCACAGATCCCAGACCGATACCTGAAGCATCACAGTACATGGTATAAATCTTTCCCAACTCTAGAAGTACTAGTACTGGTGCTGAGTTAAACCTCCCTTTCTACTCCTAAAAGGCTGACTCACAAGAATCTGACCATATAAACATTACACCCTTCTTAGTTAGACCCGTCAGTGGTGCTGCTAAATTTGAAAAGTCAAAAATGAAGCATATGTAGTATCCAACCAGCCCTATAAAACTCCGTACCTAAAAGATGTTCTTAGAAATCTCCCAAGATACTAATGCTCCCACTTTTTTTGGGAATATTGACACTCTTTTCTCTGAGATAACATGACCCAAGAAGGAATCTAATCCATCCAAAATTGGGATTTTTAGAACGTAGAATAGAACTAATTCTCTATCACTGTCCTCAAAAAGATCTCGAGATGTGTGTCATGGTTGTGTCGAGTGTGAGAGTACAGCAAGATATCATCCACGAAAACCACCACTAAGGAATCCAAGTATGGATGGAACACTCGGTTCATCAGTGCCATGAAAATCTGTAGGCACGTTCGTGAGACCAAATGGAATAACCATATACTCTTAGAGACCATACCTACTTAGAAAGGCTATAAGAGGTATATGTGATGGTCTAATGCATAAATGACGGTAACCAGACATCAATTCAATCTTTGAGAACACCTAGGCTCCTCAAATCTGATCAAATAGATCATCAATCCTAGGTAATGGATATCGGTTCTTGACCATAAACTTGTTCAACTTCTGATAGTCCACACAAAGCATGAGGGAACCATCTAACTTCTTCGAAAAAAGTACAGGTGAACCCCAAGGAGAAGTACTGGGTTTGATGAAACCATTTGCCTGCAAATCCTCCAACTGCTTGTTAAGCTCTTGTAACTCTTGTGTAGCCATCCTATAAGTAGGAATGGACACTAGTGTTGATCCTGGTACAAGATCAATAAAAAATTCCACCTCTTTCTCTGGAGGAAAACCTAAAATGTCCTCTCTAAAACATCCCTGAAATGATCCACCATAGGAGGAAAGTCTAACTGTGAAGTCCCCTGGTCATCTAGATATAGGCTAGAAATATGGGTTGTAACTCTTCTGAACCCATGATGCTCGAGTCCTGCTCTGCTCACTTGGATATCCTACTCACCCTTAAGAAGAAAATATCCTCTCTTTGGTAATATGAAACTCACCATGTGGTGATAACAGTCGATGACTGGATGGAAGGGAACTGGATAGTCAATTCGGAGAATGGAATAATTTCCTCTCATCTCTAGGATATAGAGGCCCCATAAAAAGAGACACCCACCAATCTATAGAGGGAACTACATGCACAGACGTATACTCACCGTTCTAGTCAACAACAGAGTGTCTAGTGTCAAGATATCAGTAGAAGAAAATTCGCAGAGCCCAAGGTTCTCAAAAACTGAAACAGATATAAAGCTATGGGAATCCACTATATCGAAAAGAGTAGAAGCTAAAACTGAGGCTACTAAGATCATACCTCACACTGTAGAGGGTCTGGGATCCTACTCATGTTGGGTATTCTCCACGGCAAATGGCTGACCTGCACCGCGGCTATGTGACCCTATATGGCCACTCGAAGCTGATATACCCTATTGTCGTTGAAAACTGGGTGACTGGCTACCAAGACCATGACCTCCACCTTGTCCTGAACGACCGGAAGAACTCAAGATCCCATTCTGGTGAGAAACTAGTGATGCTTCTCTTGAACAATGAGTCATTGAATAACTCCAATCACCTGCGGCTGGTGAGAAGATATGACAGAAGTGCTGAAGATGACCCATATTTCCGGAAGATCGCCACTCCACTGGGTCTCTTGGGCAGTGTGGCCTCATATGCCTGCTCTTCCCACACTGGTAACACACCACCTGACTACAAGAAGAAGCATCTCGCCTCCTTGGATCCCCACACATAGAATCCCTATGGTGCTTCCTTCTCCCAGTAGGAGGAATACAAACTCCAAATGTTGAGCCTCCCTGGATCACAACTCCAGAATTTATCATATTGATCTCTGTAATTAGCTCCTGGTTGATGATAGAAGTGATAGAAGTCAACCTAAAGATGTTCACCTATGATCGGATGTCATTCCCCAGATCATCCTCGAACGCCTTTGCCAGGAATAACTGATCACCTCCTAGAATAGGCGTGAAACGCTGCATCTTGGTAAAGTGAGAGGAATACTCCATAACCGAAAGAGTACCATGCTCCATACTCATAAACTCTCTAGCTCGCTCGGCCCTCAAAGTCTATGGGTATAAGTAGTCGTTAAAGATACGTTGGAAATCTTCCCAAGTCATAACCTACAGGTGCCCACCTGTGAGATCACATCCCACCATCTCTTGGAGTAATCTTGAAGAATATATATAGCGAGCTTGACCCACATCCTTGGAGGTGTCTCCAGATGATCAAAGATCATCGGCATGGATTCTAGCCCTGAATTGGAATATTGGGATCCTCCATCCATTGAGAAAGTGGGGGGGGATGATGCTTCTTAAAGACCCATTTCAATTCTTCCATCGATGGGGCAGGAGGTGGTGCTCTCTGAAAAGTCAACATCATCCTCAATAATCCCTATCGGAACTGTGAATCAGCAGTTGTGTATGGAATAACGGTCGGTGCCAAGACTGGAACAACTGGAGGATCTACAGGTAGTTCCTGATCATCCATGTCCAGTGTTTGATCGTTGCCCTGTAACTGGCATACAACAAGAGGAAGTCTCAGTGGCATGACTCTGTAAGGTCAAACGCACACCTTAGATCAAATTATCAAGGACTGACAAAATAAAATGGTAAGAAAGGAACAAGAGAAAGGAAGCATTCAAGTTTTACAAAACATGGATACATGGAGTGTATACTTAACTACACAGCATGTTCCCTTAAGCTTTTCACATGGGCATGTACCTCTTCTAAAAAATGTCATGTAACACCCCATACATAGCATGTTGTCCTTACACATGACATGTACTTGAATCTTTTTCCCCTGCCTGAGTTCCCTTACATGGCTAGGCCACACGGTTCTATTAGAACAAGACTACATGTGTACTAGTGCCAGACATGACGTGTACTAAATGAGCTTCACCGACCCGTGTTGTTAGTGACACGGTCGGATACACGGCTCACACAATATGGCATGTTCCAAAAGGACAAGACATGTACTAGGAAGACTTTTCCGACCTGTGTTGTTAGCGACATGGCCAGATTCCAAGGATTACACTACATGACATGTTAAAGAGTGACACGACATACATTTGAGAAGACTCTAACAACCTATGTTGTTGGTGACACGGCCAGCTACACAGTCCTATAACACAGTGTGTACATCCGATACACAACGTGTCCTACTAAGACTTCAAACCCTATGCCTTTGCCCAGACAATCTGAGACACGGTTAGAGACTACACGGCGTGTACTTAAGAAAAACAGTTTCTTCCCAAACATAAGAACATATGGCTGGTATTCATCATTAAACGACGTGTATTCTAGGTTTTCTTGGACATTAAGCCTCAGAAACTACTCTGGAACCCAGAAAAACATAGAAACAAACATTAAAGTGCCAAATTCTGATCTTTGGGGGGCCATACTCCCCATGAATAAAATCTGGGCATCTTATACATGTTATAAACAAGGATAACAGTGAAATGATCCATCAAATTCTGGTCCATGAGGGCACATAACACCTCAAGAACCAAAGATTGGCATTTATTCAAGAAAATAATTACAAAAAACAATACCTTATCCATCATAAGGTATTATATCAAGGCAATCATCATGACAACAAGAATATCTAGCAAAACATCTATCACAATAACATGCAATCACTAATTCACCATAAATGGCATGGCAAGAATGCATGAAATACGATTTCTATATAGTTCATATATGATGCATGAGATGGAATACCCTCGTATCATCGGGTTGCAATAGAAATAGAACCTCAATAACATCAACAATAACAGAAAAAACATGTGAATCAACCAATGAGAAATAAAATCAAATTTACATTTTAAAAACCAAATTTTTTTAATAATGAGGTATATTAGATTTTCCCTATACACAGGTTAGCTACTCCCCAGTACATATTATTACCAAATACATGTTCCATCATATCCCTAGATATAGACTCCAAGTAGTTAGTCAAGAGAAAATAATTTCTCTGATACTTCTTTGTAACATCTCAGTTCCAGAAGCCACCTATAAGAGCCCTGTACCCAGTTGGTCACAGGGCCTCAAGAACATTTCCCTAAAAGCCAGAGGCATGCTACTAGCAGTTAGGGCCTTGGGTGTGATAGTGGGGAAACTATTCCCTCATTGGTAGAGTAACACCGCGAAAGTAAAACAAATAGCAATAGAGGAAGCAGAAATTTTCCATACAAAAGTAAACAGTGGAAGACTCGAAATAATAAATAGGAGCACACACATATATATGAATGATGCATGACAAATATGTCTAGGAAAGCAGCCAATCAAATCCCAATGCTGAAATAAAACCGTATTAAACCAAATTACAAAAGAAATATTGTAAACAAGTCCTCAGCATCACAATCCATAGCATGGTCCCATGCTCCCCAGCTCCACAGAAAATCAAGTGCCTAAAGTAAAAGGGCGATTTCCCTTATCTATGACTGTGTAATGTCCCAGATCCGGGTGTCACACAACGGGTTCCCCGAACCCGATTAGTCACATGACATCAAGTACATTTCTGAAAATTCCAGAGGCTACCGACAAGAAGCTAGGGCCTCAGACTGATAGAGGGGAAACTATGCCCTCATTTTTAAAAGTGTAGCCCAACAGATTTCAATATAAACATACAAAAGAGGAAACAATAAAAAATATGTAACTTCAATGGATGATGAAACTGAAGTAATATAAAACTAGCAGTGATATATATGATGATGAAATATGTCTCTAATTCTATGAAATTAGTAAAAACAGGATACACTATAATCTAATACAATACAACACAAGGTACAAAGTACAAAAAATGAAACAAAGCAGTGCAAGATGAACTCAGCAGCATCTCAAGACTAAGCTCGGTCACCGGCTCTCCTACTCCTCTGCTACAACACGTACCTTTGTAGGGACCCTTGACCTTATCGACACCTGCAGCATAATAATCTATTTGGGCCCAATACATGACCCAAATAGGGTGTGAGAGATGAATCCCAGTAGGCAACTACCAAAGGTATATGAACAACTACTAGTGAAAATGTGCAACAGCAATGTGAAATAATGAAATGCCGTAAACTTGGAAGTATTCAAAAGTAACCATTCCTACCATTTACATTACCATTTTAACAATTATTTAACAATTCAATATTATGAGTTTTCTAAGACTTGGCCTCGACCGGAAATCTCATATAAAGTGCCACAGCATAAACCACAATAGGCTATCTAATAGGTAGAGATAATAATAATACCAAGCCTATGATTTAACTTGGAAGGTACAAAAAAATAAATAACTATAGTGATTATTCAAGTGAACCTTGTCCTCAATCATAGAAACCCTTAGTCTCAGGAAAAAAGAAATGAAAACCTTAGGTGACTGCCCTCAAGCATCATGAAAAATTCCCTCATGAAAAGGAGATATTTCCCTCGGGCATAGAATCTATGCCCCTCAGGCATAAGAAATGTTTCCCTCAAGCTAATCATAACATTGCCCTCAGGCTAATCAGAACCTTGCCCTTAGGCTAATCAAAACCAATGCAAGTAACTAGGCCGAGCCCAATGCATAAGCACACAATTTAATATATGTTTCCTCTCAATAAAACTCAAAACATGCTATAATCATGGCATACTCACGGGTATCCACTCAAAAAGGCTAAACAAGGGGAACACACCCTTGGTGTGGCCCCGGATCAGAAAAAGGATCCCAAACACTAGTTTATACTTTATTCATTAGATTACCTATGGAATTCTAGGTATATTAACAATCAAAGAATAATCCAAATGACACCCTAAACAAGGGTATGTGGAACAACAGTACACAAAAACAACTCGACATTTGGAATTAAACACAAGACCACCTACCTCAATCTCCTCTGATCGATATATGTGAAAGGTGCCTCCCGAAACAACTAAGAACAATGTAGATCTGAGATAAAAAATTTACCATTCAAACAAGAATAACTTCCCCTAGGGAAGTAATTAGAATGAAATACTCAAGGAGAAGGAAGAACTTACCCGCATAGTCTAAACGAGATCGACAGTGAAAGAATCGGAGTCCCAGTGGGCGATCGGTAGCTCCTCTAAGTCTCGTCCTCCTCTCCTGGTGCTCATTGTGAGCTTTCTGCCTCCTCTATCAAATGAGGAGGCTACTGCCTATTTTTGAAAAAAAAAAACATAACTACATGGCATGTACTCTCAAGTACGTGGCATGTACTTTCTTTTTAACAGTTCACTGGCGGAAACTCTCCACTGGCCTTAATTTTCATCTATCAACTGATTACACAGCTTTTATTACGAAGTACACAACGTGTACCATCGTTCCTTTGGTGGCTATATCCACCGCCTTACTGTTCAACTATCGACTGATTACATGGTGTGTATTACTATGTACACGGTGTGTAGTTAGTTTTTACACCCTGAATTGCCGACAATCCTACATGCCATGTATTTTCATCCCACACGACCAAAGTATATGGTGTGTGGAAAAGTACACTGAGTGTACCCATAAATTTTTGGATTTTTCCCACATTTCCCTTGTTTTCTATAAAAACACTTAAGGAAAAAGGAAACAAAGAAACCTATAACATCAAGAATAAGAACTGGGTTCTTACAGCCAATAACAATATAATCCGTTTTGGCCCAAAATCATGGACCAAATAGGGTGTGATACTAAATCCCAGTAGAAACCCACCCCATGATCTGTGCCTAAAAGTCAGTTAATATATGTAAGGTAAAAAGTATAGAAAGTAGTAAACAATGAAGTAATCAGCAGTAAACAATCCATAGTTTCAATGCATTCAATTTCATATATCAAGCAACAGCTAATCAAAATAGGTAATCACAAATAGGTAATCCCAAACAGGTAATCATAAATAAGTATTCACCACTAGGTAACCCTATGGGAAGTAATCTCATCATATCCCCTATGGTCCTACCTAGAAACACAGTGAAGGAGATAAACACAAAAGGTAACTCTCTGGGAAGTACTCACAGCCTATCCCTTCGGGTCCTACCTAGAAACACAAGCAACACTCTGGGAAGTACACTCAGTCTAACCCCTCTAGTTCATCTCACGTATAGACTCTATAAGGAAGCACTCATCGTAAATTCCTCTTATAGTCTAGTATCAGTAACTAAAGGCACTCTACAGAAGCACTTACATCACATCCCCTCTATGTCTTGCATCAAGGAACTATAGACACTATGAGGAAGAATTTACATCAATTCCCCCTATGGTCTCTCATTGTAAGTAAAACAGACACTCTGGAGAAGCCCTTACGTCCATTCTCCCTATGGTCTACTACACCGGGTTCTCACGGCCCTGTGTAAGTATACCAGGTATAGAAATGTGTATCGGCCAAAGTAAACCTCAATAACTACTTGTCTATAAGTCTACAACCTAACAACATGTAAGGATACAAACACCCTATCCTACTATACTAGGCTTGGAAGGTAAATAACAACCTAATAGTAAAACTAGACCCAACAGTCAAAACAGGTAATCATGCATGGGAAAACACATCCAAATCATAGAAATTGACCCTATTCACATTCAAATTACACCTACTCAGGCATACAATCATAGAAGGCAAACAATAGGACTGAAACAGTGAACGCATAATACCCAATTCATGGATATTGGAAATTTTACACATATAACTCAAAGACATTCAACAAAAAGGCACAAACCACCTACCTCAGCATTAGAAGATAAATATACTTGAGTCTTAGGGCTTGAATCACCTTAGAACTCCGAAGATCTTCAAAAACATCTAAAACATTAAACATGGGATAAATTGATATTAAATAGGAATTAGGAAACTATGATCAAACAGAAGAGAGAGACTACTGAGGCGATCCCAACGCAATCGACAGCGGTCGAATCAAAGATTGGATGCTCAGTCAGGCGCTTGGAGGAAAATTGCAGTTGTATGGGAGTTCTCGGATGAACTAGGTCAAGAATAAGATTCTTCTAGGTGATTAGACACAACCATGGTACATTTAATGAAAAAATAAAACACACAGTGTGTACTTTGGAAGTACACGACATGTACTTTATGTTTCTATACTCCGCTTGAGGCGGCCTCTAGGTCATCACCACATGGCCATGTGTGTGGCCATCACATAACCAGCATCCGACCTCCTGAGGAGACCCAGTACACAGCGTGTACTCATAATGTACACGACGTGTACTTCGTAAATTTCCCAAAATTACCCTTTTTCTCAAAAAACGACTAGAATAGATAAATCATACAGGAAACAAGATCCGGGATCTTACAAATACTATGATAATTTATACCTAAAAATAATCGTAATAAATATCAAAGAGTAAAAATATAAGGATTAGAAACCATTATCAACACCATGTGGTACCTTTATAAGTAATTTATAAAATACAAACAAATACACTAACCACATGATGTGATCACATTCCTACCATGGAAAAAACTTCAAAAATAATAATAATAACATCTCTTATATATATTGGGAAATTGTATACAACATACACTAACTCAAAGAAGAAGCTACAAAAACAATTCAATTCCTAGAAATGATGTAAAAGTAGTTTAACGAAAATCAATTGTGAAGAAAGCTTATAATAAAAAATTTCCAATTTTATATCAAACTATCCCTTGACATAAGATAAAACAATTTTTAAATGATATACAATTAGAGGATTATATAACATTACCTATCCTAAAGAACACACACCCAACAATATCTAGCATCACTGTACGTAATTATTTCAAGCATTCTACCACCAAAACACCACACAATCCGATAAACCAATCTATTTCAAACTATATAACTCATAATATAAAGACAGTATCACATATATCTATATTCATTTATCTCATTTCAACAATAACTTCAAGGAATCAACCTAATTCCTTTTTATACTCCAAGTAGGAACCATGGGAATGGATGAGAACTATTGCCTCAAATAACACAAACCATTTTATTGGAGAATAATTATTAAAAATTATAATGAAAATATTGAAAATATAATATATAATGAAAAAATAAATTGAAAAACTTTATATTAACCATAATAAAAACCAATCAACCTATAACCAATCTATTATTCAAAATTACTTTGTAGGATAACATTCTATCCTACTCATCCTCAAGAAATATGCATCTTAGTTAATCATACTTAAATTATGATGGCTTTACAAATCAAACCATTTTAATTTAGTAATTAAAGTTTTATAAAAGTACCATAATGTATAAATAATCCAACCATCCCTTCATTTACTATTGAATCCTTCGATTACATCATCACTCATATAACCACAAAATATATGGATTACAGTAATTCAATGACGTAAAAATACACTTTGTTATTAATGTGATTGGTTTGTTTGTTAAATAAATCATAAAATATAATCCATAATTTTTTTTTGACAATAGTAAATATGCACATAAATATAAATTATAGCCAGATATAACTAATGAATTATAATGTGTTAGATAAATGTATATATGGTGACATAATATAAAAGTTAAAATAAATTTATTCCTTTAAACAAAAAAATAAAAAAATTATACTAAACAGTTTATCAATGCAAAAAGGTAATTAATATAAAAATTAGTGAACAAACCTCCCATTTTGACAAATATAAATAATTTAATAATTTACTAAATAAAACATACTAGTAAAACCTAAAAATTTCTTCAACACTAGAGAAAAAATCCTTGTTTCTAAATTTTAAATGAAAAATAAATCTATAGATAATTAAATAATAATTATAATATTCGGGTAATTTATATAAATAATTTTGTTTAATTAAATTATTAAAAGTCACCTTATAATTTTTATTTATATTTCTAAATACTTTTTCTGGAATTTTATTAGATTTCTAAAAAATAATTGTCAGTCACATCATAAAAATAACACAATTAAATTCAAAGGTGGGTTGAAACCGATTACCAATATAACAAAATAATGTGACCATCCAATTTCATTAATAACCAAACAACTCATTGGAATCAAAAAACAAACTTCCATAACTAATTAAAACAAAGAAATTAAATTTCATTAATATAGTAACCCAAAACAAACCAAAACTATCATTGAAAACCTCCAATAGAATTTGGACACTACTAATCACTAAAGATCAAATTTATATAACTTAAAAACAATATATTTTAAACCAAAAATGAATAAATTCCTTGGTTATTCTTACAAACAATAAACCCACCTCAAAATAGTAGTTCATCACATTAATACCCTTTTAGTGATCTTAATTTAGTGATTATTCAGAAAAAAATTCAATAAAAAATTATTTCATCATTCTCTGATAAAATCAACTATCAAAATCCCAAAATGTAAGATATAATATTAGGGAAAAGACAAGATAAACTAGAAAATAAAAATAACGGGATCAATGTACCTCAAATTAGAAATCCAAATTAAATTAAATTTCCATGGATCAAGAGGGACTAAAGGAAGAGAGGGGTGTAAACAGAGGAATAGTCATACTCATTCAATCATTTAAAGACATATTAGTAAACAGGAACCCCTTATGGATTAAAATAAAATATATGGTAAAATAGAAAACCATCCCCTAAATGTATAAAACTACCCAGGGGAACAAGATACCTGGTGGCCCTCCACTAGCCATCCTGTGGCCCATCAAAAACATAGATGAAGTGTACTAGGATTTATTTGGAATTTCATTAATGATACCTCCATGAATTTTCTCATTGGGAACCTAGTCAATCTCTTCATGGTATCTAGTGGAATATTGACACATATTCTTTGAATTTCCTCCTACTAATACACTTAATTCAAATTCTTGTCTTTTCTACCCATCCCACCATCTACTAAAACACCTCTTAAACATTCTATAGACACCAATAATGATATATATATAAATATATATCTAAAATATTTAATCCATCTCCTTTTTACCATTTTAATATTTAATATCAATAGAACATATTGAATCAAACTGTGGTTTATTACATAGGTCATGTGTAAAAATGTATATAATCTATACAATAATATTATTAGATAAATAAAATAGTTTATCATAATATTTTTAAATAAAATATAGTTTATAATTAAAAATAATGATAAAGAAAAATAATTTTATATCAAATATGAAAAAATACACCTAGAACATTGTTTAGTCCAACCAAATCTATCGGATTTTCTTAAAAAAATGATTAAAGGTTGAAATTATTCCTCATGTAAGATTACAATATTCTGAAATAATATATAATTGACAAGAGAAAAATCTATCATATAGTAGTTGGTTTTCAGAATAGTGTCCACAATTAGATATAATATCATCATCATCGTTATTTTTTTTACCTAGGATTTATGTTTATTGATGTTTATTGGTTAAATATTTGTCTAGGATTTCCTTTGAGAGTGTATAATTATATTCTAAAGCTTTTAAAGAATGCCCATCACTTATAAATCACCCCTAGATAAACTTAATTTCTTTATTTCCATATATAATCCTTTCAAAAACCTGATAATTCACACTTCAGTGCCTCATAGAAAAAATAATGTAAGTATCTAAATATCCCTTCCATGTATTTTATTTCTTCTCTTTAACATAATTAAATCTGCCACCATTTGTAGAAGAATAGTTTGCTTCTGAATCTTAGATTTTTCTTATTTTCTATCTGCCACCAAAGTTGGTTTACAAAACATAGAGGCATGAATTATAACATGGATAAGAAAAATATTAGATACAATTCATACATATATATATATCTATCTATTAATATTCTAATTTAGAAACTTGTAGTATTTTTGTCAGAATTAATCTATTGAATAAGAACTAGAGTATTATTTTTTTAATATTATCTGAACTTGTTACTAAAATAATCCTCAATATCACCTTTTAGATCATTGTATTTATCCACATATTTATCATTCTGAGTAATTATTATAAGAGATAATCTAAATACTTTTTATTTTTACAAATTCTAATCATACAATCATTTAATCTGAATATGGGTAGAAATAAAAACTTCAGCTACATTATAGGTACCCTAATTATAGCTTCGATCATCCTTAGACTAACTACCACCACCCACTATTCCCAACTATTTATCATGAATAACATTACCTCTAATATAAAATACGACTAATTCTCCTCCAACTTCATCACTAAAATATCAATCATAAATTTTCCAAAAAGATCCAATAATTTTATTCTCATCATAAAATTTTAAATTTCCCATCATGAAGTTTTGTGTGTAATTATTATATACAATCATACATTGATAAGATCATTAATTAGATAGATATAACTTCTTATATAACCTAAAATCATATTCCATGTTAGTTATCTAATAAGAATCTATTTTCTTATTATCTTTTGGATCATCACTCAATTAAATATTAGATGTAATCTATTCTAGTACATTACAAATGAGGATTTTAATTTTTAGAATCATTCCGCAACTGATAAAAAAGATAACAATAGGATGAAATATTTTCAAATAATCTTTTTTCAATTAAAACATGAAAGCTATTGTAAATCCATTCATATGGGGATAATGGAGCAGTGAAATGAATTTCATAATAAACTATGACTCTTATGATTACCCATAAAACTAATTTATTAAATATATATATATTTAAATTTTATAGATAAATCAAAATAGGAACAATCAGTGATTCTAAGGTGGTATGAAAATTGATTTTCCACATAACACTATCATAGAAAATCCATAAAATTACTAGTATTTTTCAATCCAAAATATATAAAAGTATTCTTTAAAATTGATGTTGAGAATAATATAAAAAACTTCAATCTAGATAGTAAAATTTCTAAAAACCTATTATATTCATTGAATAAATTATTATATAAATATAAATATGATTTGAAGAAATAAATTCTAATGGAAATTCTTTGAGGATGGTCAAAATGAGTCTACTTCATCCTTTATGAATTAAACTGAGGGCCACCATAGATATTTGGATGATATTTTATAATAAAATAAATAAATCACTATGGATGAAATACCATAATTAGATATATAACTTTTATAGTATATCTTTAATGAATCATCCAATGGATTATGATAGTTTCATCCATTTTATGTTTGAATATTCAAATTTGAAGTACGAGCTGCCATTATCTCTATCTACAATTCCAAATGTCATTAATGAATCGTATTTTTTGTTCAGTATCAAATATATAAATACATGTGTATGTTTAAAAATATTAATCAAACTTATCTTCCATAAAATTGAAAATTATATTATTAGTTACATCAATTATTTACATAAGAAAAAATCTTTTGTGTGTTTACTAATTAATGAAAAACAATGTGTAATATGTGTAAATATATATAAAAAAAATTAAATTATATTAGATTTTTGAAACCTTTTATATTTGATATAATGTAGCATATGTTCAATTATATTTATTAATAATGTTTACTCTATTTGGTAAATGGATTGTTTTTGAAAATTAAATCAATAAATTTTATTTGTTTTGAAGTTATATTTAAATAATAAAAATTGAATTTTGTTTATTATTAACCTAATTTAATATATATTTTACAATCATTGACATATTTATAAATATTTTAGAAGAATATTATATATGAAATAATAACACCAATAACTCTTCTAATTTCGTAAAAACTATTTACATATACAGTTAAATGTTATCATAATTAAGTGTAAAAATGGAAAATATAAAATAAAAATTACATATAAAAAATATAAGTGAAATAGTGTTTTATAATAATATGCGTTAATTTATTGGTTAGTATTTTATTTTTTTAGTAATTTTTAGTCTAATTTATTTAAATAAAATATTAGTTCAATTTAAATTCACATAAATAATAAAATAGTAAAATATTTTAAAGAGAAAAATTTATGGTTTCTCTATATGAAATTAAAAAATTAAGAGAAAAATTTATCCCATTATAGAAATAATAGATGTTTAAAAATAATTTAATTTTAATGAAAACCCTTAAAACCAGAAGCTACTATTTTTAACTACAAATTAGGATATTTTATGTACTCATAATGTGTTCGATAATTTTATTGGGTCTTTTAGTGAATAGATGATTTATTTGGATAATAAAATTATATATTTATTTTTTAACAAATTTTACTCAAATTTAATGATTTTTTGTAAAATATGAAAATAGAAAATTGAAATATTATAATATATATGAATGGAACATGTTTTGAACTTTGGTAAATTAATGTGTAGAAACATGTAGTAACAGATTACATTTTTTTGCAATATAGGCCTCATAATTTTGATAGACCATGTCGTTACTAAATTATAATGTTTTCACATTATTAAAATACAATTGTTGGTATGAATATAAACTACCACATCAATACTATTAAAGACACATTCCACACCATACCCTTAAAATTAGTATATATTGGGTCAATATAATAACTCAAGGTAATATCATATTTACTACAAAAATCGTTTTTGATAATTAGATTCAACGATATTTAATTTATTTTATTATGTTCAATTAATTTTATTTATATTTTTTAACCACTAAAAAATAACCACTACTATTAATTTCATTTGATCCTGACTGAATAGGATGGTCATAGATTTATTTAAAATATGAAAAGAGATTTAAAGTTCAGAAAAATAATATCCTTAATGATAGTATATATTACTTAAAAAAATTAATTTTTGGATTGTTAGTCATTATATATAATTTCCCCTCAATATTTTTATTGTTTTCTTTTAAAATAGATCGTATTTTCACAATGTCACACCCGTTTTTTTTCTTTTCATGTCATGGTTTTGATCTGGTTCATTGAAAATACCGATCCTTTTCCTGGGTGTTGGGTGAGATAAATTTTGAGTTTTTAAATGCCATATATGTCTAATCACCATAATTTGGGTTCCCCTTTGCTTGTTTAGGATATTTTGGGGAAAGGTTCGTTACTTCATGATTTGGGCCAACCGTGAGCTCATTTCTAGTTTTAAAAACCAATTTTGTTTGTTTTATAACTCCTTTTTTCAACATTTTCACCCATTAAACCTAATAAATTGCCTAAAATGACATATTTAAACCACCATATCGTTTTTTAACCCTTAATAATTCACAATCATGGTGAATTTGGGTTACATATTTAGATAATGGACTATACCATGGGTCCATTTCCACTTTTTTGAAAAATAATTTGTTTGTTTTATATAGTTTTTAATTTTTTTAATATTTTTAGGTTATTTTACTTCACACTCGAATCCAAAATACATATCCCCATCCCCATTATATAATTTACTTATTTTGAGCTCATTGGAATCACTTATTAGGTCAAATGTTCTCTGATTTCTACAAAACATCCAGAATTAAAAATGTAAATTTTTTCACCCATAAGTAATTCAATTCATACTAGTTTTCACAAAAATCTTCTTTCCATGGTTCTTCTTGATTTAGTAGCCCCTCCAAGATGCTAAAATCCATTCCCTTCTCTCTAAGGTTTCATATGTAATGGAATACGCAGAGTTTTCTAGGAGGCAATGTGAGATTCCTTCTCTTTTATCCTTCCTCTTCCTCCTCCTTTCATTATTTCTTGGCTTTATAATCTCCACCTATAATGATCGACCTAGGGTTCTGTTATACTATAATTTTTTATTGGTATTTTGTTCATTTGGGTCTGTTCGTCACTGGTTTAGGGTTTATGAACCCACAGATGGTGATAATGGGTGTGCATTTCCATTACACCAAGGAGTTGAGGTAGGATATCCCATGAACATACCTTTATCATTTAAGTTTCATCATTTTATTATTGATAACATCAGATATATATGTTTATTATTTTTTTCATTCATTGGATAATTTTTTTGGTGTGAAAAATGGTTGTTTAAGCCTTGTTTTGTGAAATGAAGAGTTGTTTTGTCATAAAATCCCACACCAATTGTTTGTTTATATGTCCTGCTATCATTAAAAAATGTTTTGGGGGGTTTAAAACTTGGTTTATGGTATTTTTAACATTTTCTATTATCCTTAATAAAATATGGCCTGAAATTTGGGTTTTATTCCTTTTCAAGTTCATAAAATAAATATTTTTGTTTAAAAAGTTCATGTCTTGTGTTCGGTAAATTGCTCGGTCAGCTTTATTGTGTAATGTGTGATTTAAAAATTATTTGTATGGATTTATAAATTAATTTGAAGAATTAAAAATGGTATTTTTTTGTCTTTATATGGCTTCCCAATTTGGATTTGGTTTTATAAACAAATGGGTTTTTGTTTACAACATGTTTGGCCCGAGTTGCCAGAAAATGGCTCGTTTCACATCCATATGAAAATGGTTGTGTTTTGAATATGTCACCTGAGTGTTCTAATGTATTTATGAAAGTTTTATAATGCTTTAAATGGTGTTTATACACCTCTTTAATATATTTTAAATTCATACCTTTGTCAAATGTTAGTTTTGAGAAAGGCTTAAAGGGTTGTTTGACATTAGTTTTACTTTTAAAGATGGTTTCAATGTGCATTTCATTTTCTATCTTTTAGTGAAATTTTATCATTCATCAAAATGATTTATTAATTGTTTTTGTGGATTACAAATATTTTATTTATGTTATTGAAGGGATTATGGCCTGAAAAGAGTATTTTTGAATGGATTTTATGTGCAAGGCCTCGTTACACTCCTTAAATTTGTTTTATGAAAATCATTACTGGTTTATTGATATGTGAAAGAAATGTGAAGCAAGTTTGTGGTATGTTTTTGTGTTTATGGTCTGGTACTTAATGTTTTATGTGAAATGTGTGTTAGATAATATGTTTAACTTGATTGATCACTAAAGGGAATCCCATGTATCTAGGTAGGCGAGCGTGTACTAGTATGCTAGTGATCCCATGGGGTTTGGCCCCTGTTTCACGTAGCAAGTTTGACATTGAAATCACTAACTAGACTATGATGATGATGTTATTGGGCGACCACTAGGTTATGGGTATTCTCCCTACTAGTGGATCAGTGCACTAGAAAGGATATTTATTATGATTACTTTCACCGAGATACGAGGTACCTGGGGCACACAACTAACTAGTGCCTAGGGGTGTTCCCATGACTTGTCCTCATTAGCTATTTTGTACTCACCATTTTCATACGGTGTGTTTGGTCGATAAATTATATATTGTGTGTGATTTATTTAAAATTGTACATTCTTTAAATCAACCCTCTTGAAAACTATTTTAATTTTGAAGTAGAACCTCTTTGAAAATTCTTATTGGCATTATTGTTTATAAAACATTCAAGTTTTTGTCTGGTAATTGTTTTTATAGAATCTTACCTCATTTGTAAAACATACCTTTATATTTTTATTTAAAACGTGAAATTTATGTTTCTTTTATTTTAAATTATGTGTATTGGGAATAGAATATCGGGGTAACGTACTGAGTTTTAATACTCACGCCTATAGTCTTCTTCTGTTTTTTGCCCTTGCGCACGTTTCAGTTTGAGTTCGATCGCCTTGGGAGACATGTGATCATTATGTTGGAGAGTGACCAGCAGGTCACATAGAGTTATTTGGTAATCGGTATTGGTTAGTTGAGTTTTTGGTTTAGTTTTACTTTCATTTTCTTGTACACATAATGTTCAATTCATTTTTTAAATAAATGTATTTTGGGATGTCCATTTATTTCAACTATTTGTTTGATTGTTTATATATGGGTGAAATCATTCCCTTGTGTACTCTATTGATGCCCTTGGTGCTTGTTTCCATCTCGGTAGGATCGGTAACGCGTCTTGGGATTTATCGCGGGCTGGCCCTTGTGACCGGTTCAGGGTCCACTCTGGATGGTTCGTGACAAAATGGTTTTAGAGGGGGTCACCTCTTAGCAGACCATTATTTTTAGAGTGCCCTAGTTATTTGGGGGATGTCAAGGTAGAAGGAGTAGTATTGTTGGGACTTGAGGGGTATGTTCTGGAAGAGCGTCGTGAATTACTGCTCATTCTGATCCATGAGTTTCCATGGGATATCTGGTTTTATTGGTGTCATTAGTTCTTGTTGATTGTTTGGTGTTGGGATATGAAAAGGGGAGTTTGACTAATGTCCTATGTGAGGTTGTAGGGCCTGGAAAACCATATGGAGTTGGGGCATGGTTCTAATAAATCTCTTTGTGTGGGTTTTGGGTTTAACTTATGGTCGCCAACAATATGGTCAAGTCACCCACTGACGCTAGTTCCCTTTTGCGGGTTTCATAGACCTTTCTTTAATTCTGATTTTTTAAATACTTATGTGAGAATTGTGGAAATGGGATTAAAAGGAATGATTTGATTTTGAAATACGGAAAATGTTTTTTCAAAAATTAAATATAAGAATGGTTTTTGGAAGGTTGTATTTTGTTTAAAAAAATTTGGGGAGGAAGTGGAATTGATTTAACGGGATTGGATTTTCCCTAATCTAAATATGCGGTTTGTTGAAATAAAATGTTTTAAAACTATGAATAATATTAAAGTAATTTTGAAACATTTATTTAAATGGATTATTTTGGGCTGGTCTAAAGTTTTTGAATATGATGAATTGGTTTTGGAAATTTGGTTTTGAGCGGTATGTGTTTTTTTTGGAAAGGGGTTCTGGCCTTTGTGGTTTCCATATTTTGAAAAGATGCCTTGATAAATTTTAGAAAATGGGATGGGGTTTCTTAGAGTAGCTTGGTTTTTTTTGAATGTTGTTTAAAATTAAAAGGGGTAGGTTTTTAGGAAAATGGGTTTTTATGATGTTTGGTTTGTTTTGTGAAATATGAATAGTGTTTTTGACTTATAGGTTGGTGTTCCTTTTGAGGGTACAAGCTTTTTGGAATGATGTTGTTTTGTTTTAGCCATTGGTGTCTTCATGGGTACTCACATGCATGGTTTTATTGAAATCTGGAAGAATGGCCTATATGGATTTGTGGTTGGGTTCCTGGGGTGGCATAGAAATGAGCATCTGCTTGAGGTTTAATAGACACCATTGGTGAATGTGGAAACCCACCAAGTTAGTTTGTTTTTCAAAAGTGTTTAAGCTGAAAAAATTGTGGCATTTGTTTATAAACCAAAGGTTATGTGGCTAGTTTTTTCTATGTATTAGAAGAATAGTTTATTTAGTAAGCTTCCTTGTGATCTAGAAGTCATACTCTTATTGTATCTTGAGATGAGATCTTGTTGGTGGATCAATTTTTTAGTAATGTTCATTGGGTTTCTGATGATGTCTGTGATGTAGTGATGTGGCCATGGATAGTTCTCTGTTGGAAATATTTCCTATATATCAACCTCATGATACATTTCAAATTTTAAATCCATCTTTTCGGATGATGCCTGAGCCTATTTTTTGGAATAGAGAGCTGTTTGGGATCAATTTAAAGTGCTTCCATGTCATGATAATTCTTTTATACATAGCAGTTGTGTTTGGTGATGTTGATGTGTTTTGATACTTTCCTGGTCCATTCTTCCCCTCATTTGGAGTGAGATATAATGTTGATATGTATCTATGTGTTCCTATTTATATGAAGGTGTTTTTTTAGCATGTGAGTTTTTTTTCAGTGGTGTGATCCTTAGCACCCTAACTGCGGTGCAACAGATTCTTCAAGAATCAGGGCTCTAGCCAAAAGCCTCAGAGTGAAGCTTTTCACGCAGTTAGAAAATCTCCAGAGGTGTGTAGAGATTGAACAGTATCCTGCCTCCACCCTTATGGTGTGGTAGTATCTATGTCTCTACTGTGGTTCCTCATTTATGTGAAATTCTATTTTTCACAACAAGCATGGTGGACTTAACCCTCACACAGTGTCTATGTTTATGCCTTTATGGATGTTGGTTTTCGATAAATGTACATGTGTGGACGGCCTGTGAAAATCAGGTGTGGTCTTGGTGTTACCAATTCATAGGTGGAGAGTTTTGGGTAGTTACTTTGTTTCAATTTTGGGTTCAGTGGCCTAATTATTGGTTCCCCTTCCCCTCCCCTCTTTAAGTGGTGAGGGTCTAGATCTGTGCCGAAAGTGTTGGCCCAGTTCGTGTCCCATTCGTTCAGGAGTGGGTGATTTATATGTTCATGTTGTAACCCTATTAACATGTGTTTGTAGGTTTTTTTGGGATATGTTTGGTGGTCCGGTGTAGGTGAGGCCCAATTATAGTTCATTTTGAATTATTGTTTTGTTCATTTCTAGTTGGTCTCTAATGGTATGGAGACCCACTACGGGTCTTGAAGATATTTCCTTTAGGATTTGTCAGATGGTAGTTTTGATTTAATGGTGGGTATCCCATTATGGCCTCCACCCCATGTAATTGGATTTTTTGAGTGAACTATGGTTTGGGTGATCACTGGGTACATAGGGAGAATTCCCAACAATCTATTCCTTGGCTTGGTTGTGGAGGTGGTGGCTAGATCTTTTCGTTGATTCTCCAAAAGTGGTTTTGAGTTAGTGTTCTGTTTGGTCAAGTGTATTAAGTTACATTTTTGTTGAATGACATTTCCTTAGATTTATAGGATGGATTATGTTGATAAGTAATCCTTAGGTGTTATTATTTATCTTCGAAATTGACATTACATTCTGGGGGTGGAAAGCATTAATGGTGAGGAGAATTGTCTCACAGGTTTTTTTCTTTTCATGTCATGGTTTGATCTGGTTCATTGAAAATCCCGATCCTTTTCTTAGGTGTTGGGTGAGACTGATTTTGAGTTTGGAAATACCTTATATGTCTAATCACCTTAAATTGGTTTCCCCATTGATTGTTTAATAGAATTTGGAGAATGGGCCGTTACTTCATGATTTGGGCCAACCGTGGGCTCATTTCCAATTTTAAAATTCAATTTTTTTATTTTATAACTCCTCAGTTTTTCAACATATTTCCCTGATTAAAATTAAAAAATTCCATCCACTAACATTTTGAAACCACCATATCCCTTTTTACCCCTTAATAATTCAAAATCATGGTGAATTTGGGTTACTTATTTATGTAATGGGACATCTATGGGCCCATTTTCAGTTTTTTTAAAATTATTTGTGTATTATATTTCATTTTAATTTTTTAATAAATTTAGGTTATTCCTCATTCAAATAGAATCCAAAATACCTATCCTCACCCCTAGAACCGCACTTACCTATTTAGAGCTCATTGGAATCTATTATTAGGTTGAATGTTCCCTGGTTTCCTTAAAACGTACGGAATTGAAAGGGTATATTGTTTCACCCATAAGTCAATCAATTATTACTATTTTTTGTAAAAATATTCTTTCACTTATTCTCCCATATCTTAGGAGCCTCTCTAATATGTTACAAGTCAATACCTTCCTTCTATGGTTGCAGAGCTAATGGAAGACGAATAGCTGTCTTGGTAGGAAGGTGAGATTCCTTGTCTTTTCTCCTTCCTCTTCCTCCTCCTTTCATTATTTCATGGTTTTATAATCTCCACAAGTAATTATTGACATAGGGTTATGTTATCCTGTTATTTTTATGGGTTATTTGTTCATTTGGGGATGTTCATCATTGGTTTAGGGTTTATAAACCCTCATATGGTGATATTGTGTGTGTGTTTCCATTACGCCAAGGATTCGTGGTAGGATATCACTTTCACATGCCTTTATCATTTATGTTTCATCAATTTATTATTGTTCACATCTGATATATATGTTTATTATTGTTTTTCATCAATTGGATAATTTTATTGGTGTGAAAAATGGTTGTTTAAGCCTTGTTTTTTGAAATGTAGAGTTGTTTTGTCATAAAAGTGCACACCAAGTGTTTGTTTAAATGTTCTGCTATCTTTCGCAATTGTTTTGTGAGGTTTAAAACCTGGTTTATGGTATTTTGAACATGTAACTATATATCTAATAAAATATGGCATGAAATTGGTGTTTTATTCCTTGTCATGTTCTTAAAATAAATTGTTTTGTTTAGAAAGGGCATGTCATGTGTTCGGTAAATTGCCCTTTTGGATTTTCTGTGTGATGTGTGATTTAAAAATAATTTGTTTTTATTTATAAATGAATTTGAAGAATAAAAAAAATTAATTTTGGGTACTTATATTTATTTCCAATTTGGATTTGGTTTTACAAACAAATTGGGTTTGGTTTACAACATTTTTTTGTCCGAGTTGCCGGAAAATGGCATGTTTCACATCCATATGAAAATGGTTGTTTCTGAATATGTAAACTGAGTGTTTTAAGTGATTTATAAAATTGGTTTTCTGCATTAAATGGTTTTTATACATCTCTTTAATAAATGTGAAATACATACCTTTTTCAAATGCATGTTTTGAGAAAGGCTTAAACGCCCGTTTCACATTTGTTTTTCTTATAAAATGGTTTCTATTTGTATTTCATGTTCTATATTTTAAGGAAACTTTAAGGTTCATGAAAATGATATTTTAATTGGTTTTGGGGTTTCCAAATATGGGTATTATGTTATTTATGGTATTGTGTCCTTAAAATAGGATTTTGTAATAAATTTTATGTGCAAGGCCTCGTTACACTCCTTGAAATTGTTTTAGGAAATTTTTAGTGGTTTATTGACTTGTGAAAGAAATGTAAAAAAATATAGTTGTATGTTTGTGTGTTTATGGTCTAGGATTGAAATTTTTATGTGAAATGTGTATTTGATAATATTTGTAACTTTCTTGAGAACTAAATGGAATCCCAGGTATCTAGGTGGGTGGACATGTACTAGTATGTAAGTGATCCTGGGGGGTTTTTCCCCTGTTTCACGTAGCAAGTTGGATGATAACAACACTAACTAAACTATAATGATGATGTTATTGGGGGACCACTATGTTATGGGTATGATCCCTACAAGTGGATTGTGTTCATGATAACATATATTTATTATGGTTACATTCAGTGAGATACGAGGTACCTGGGGCTCACAACTAACTAGTGCCTAGGGGTGTTTCTGTGACTTGTGCTCATTGGATATTTTTTACTCACCATCATCATATGGTGTGTTTGGTTGGTAAATTTGGTATTGTGTGTGATTTATTTTAATGTTTAGATTCTTTAAAGCATCCCTCTTGAAAACAAATTTTAATTTTGATGTTAAACCTCTGTGAAAACTGTTACTAGAATTCTTGTTTATAAAAATGCCAGTTTTTTTTGGTAATTGTTTTATAACATTGGACCTCATTTGGAAAACATACCTTTATATTTGTATTTAAAACATTAAATTTATGTTTCTTTTATTTTAAAAGATGTGAATTGGGAATAGAATATCAGGCTAACCTATTGAGTCTTAATACTCACTCCTATTGTCTTCCACTATTTTTATCCCTTGTGTAGTTTTTAGCTTGAGTTCGATCGCCTTAGGTGATGTGTGATCATTATGTTGGAACGTGGACAACAGTTCACATGGAGTTAGTTGGTTATCGGTTTTGTAAAGTTGAGTTGTTGTTCAAGTTGTACTTTCAGTTAATTATAAAAATAATATTCAGTTCAGTTTTTATATTAATGTATTTTGGGCTGTCAATTTCTTTCTGTTGTTTGTTTGATTGTTTATATATGGGAGAAATCATTCCCTTATGTACTCTATTAATGACCTTGGTGATTGTCTCCATCCTGGGAGGATCGGGACCGCCTTTCGGTACTTGTCACGGGCTGGCCTTTCTGATAGGTTCAGGATCGACTCGGGTTGGTTCATGACAAAAATGGTATTAGAGGGGGTCATATCTTAGTAGAAAATTCTTTTTATAGAGCCCTTGTTATTTGGGGGATGTCATGGTAGTTGGATTTGGGTTCTTGGGACTTGAGGGGTAAGTGCATGGAAGATCGTCTGGAAATCTTTCTCATTCTGATCCTTGAGTTTCCATGGGATGTTAGGTTTTATTAGTTTCCTTTGTTCTTGTTGATTGTTTGGTGTTGGGATATGACAAGGGTAGTCTAACTGATGGCCTTCGTGAGCTCATGAGGCATGGAAATCCATTTGGAGCAGGGGAATAGTCTTAATAAGTCTTTTTGTGTTTTTTTTGTGTTTGAAATTTGGCCACAAACCATATGGTCATGTCACCCATTGACACTAGTTCCATTTTGTGGGTTTCTTAGAACATTCTTGAATTCTGAATTTTTTTAAAAATAATTATGTGAGAATTGTGGAAATGGATTTTAAATGAAGGGTTGGATTTTGAAATTTGGAAAAGTGGTTTTCAAAAATTAAATATAATAATGGTTTTTGTAAGGTTTCATTTTTTTAACAAATTTTGTGGAGGAAGTGAAAATGATTTAACGGGATTGGATTTTCCCTAATATAAACATGTGGTTTGTTGAAATAAAATGTTTTTAAAGTGTGAATTATTTTAAAGTAATTCTAAAACATTGTTTTAAATGGATTGTTTTGGGTTTTTGAAAAGGGTTTGAATCAGATGAATTGGTTTTGGAAAATAATTTTGAGGGGCAGGTGTTTTTTGGAAAGGGGTTTTAGAATTTGTGGTTGTTAAATTATGAAAAGATGCCTTGCTGAATTTTAGAAAATGGGAAGGGGTTGCTTGGAGTGGCTTGGTTTCTTTAAAAGTTTTTAAAAATTAAAAGGGGTAGGTTTTTAATAAAATGGTTCTTGATGAAGTGTGGTTTGTTTTGTGAAATATGAAAAGGGTTTTTGACTTGGTGGTTGGTGTACCATTGGAATATACATGATTTTTGGAATGATGTTGTTTTGTTTTACCAATTGGTGTTTTCATGGGTTCTCACATGCATGGATTTATTGATATCTGGAAGGATGGCCTATTTGACATGGTGGTTGGATGATTGGGGTGGAATAGAAATGAGCATGTGGGTGAGACTTCATAAACACCATTGGTGAATGTGGAACCCCACCATGTTAGTTTTTTTTCATAAACATTTTGAGCTGAAACAACTGTGGTGTTTGTTTATAACCTAATGGTTATGTAGCCAGTTTTTTCTATGTATTAGAAGATTTGTTTATTTAGTAATATTCCTTGTGATATAGAATTCATACTCTTGTTGTATCTTGAGATGAGATCTTATTGGTCGCTCAGTTTTGGAGTAATGTTCATTAGGTTTCTAACAATGTGTTTGATGTTGTGATGTTGTCATAGATAGTTCTCTATTGGAAATCTTTCATGTTGATCAACCTAAGGATTCATTTAAAATATTAAATCCACCTATTAAGATGATGCCTCAACTTGTTCATTGTAATAGAGAGCTATTTGTGATCAATTTAAAGTGCCTCAAGGTCATGATTATTCTTTTATACATATAAGTTGTGTTCGGTGATGTTGATGCGTTTTGCCGTATTCCTGGTCAATTTCGCCCCTCATTCGGAGTGAGATAGAATTTTGATATGTATCTATGAGTTCCTTTTTATATGAAGGTTTTTTGTTGATCGTGTGAGTTTTCTGGAGTGGTTTCATCCTTAGCACCCTGACTACTGTGCAGCAGATGATTCAAGAATCTGGGCTCGAGCCGTAGGCCTCAGAGTGAAGCTGTTCACGCAGTTAAAAAATCTCCAGGGGTGTGGGTAACATGACCAGGATCCCGCCTATACCATTTTGGTATGGTAGTTTCTATGTCTCTATTGTGGTTACTCATTTCTATGAATTTCCCTTTTTCGCAACAAGCATGGTGGACATACACCTCACATAGTGTTTATGGTTATGCCTTCATGGATGTGGGATTTCGATCAATGTCCCTATGTAGACCACCATTGAAAATTTAGTGAGGTCTTGGTGTTACCTATTCGTAGGTGGGGAGTTTTGGGTTGTTCCTTTGTTTAAATTTTGGATTCAATGGCATAATTATTGGGTCCACTTCCCTCCCCTCCATGAGTGGTGGGGGTTTAGATCTATGCTAAAAGTGTTGGCCCAGTTCTTGTCCCCTCCATTCGGGAGTGGGTTCTTTAGATGTTCATGTTGTAACCCTATTAACAAGGGTTTTAGGTTGTTTTTGGGTGATTTTGGGTGGTTCTGTGTTGGTGAGGCCCAATTCTAGTTCATTTTGAATTCTTTTTTTTGTTAATTCCTAGTTGGTCTCGAATGGTGTGGAGACCCACTGCGGGTCTTGAATATCTTTCATTTAGGATTTGTCGGATGGTAGTTTTGATTTAATGATGGGGAGACCATTCCACACCCCACCCCATTTCATTGGATTTTTTGAGTGAACTATGCTTTGGGTGATCATTGGGTTCATTGGGATAATTCCAAACAATCTATTTCTTGTATTGGTTATGGAGGTGGTGGCTTGATCTTTCTGTTGATTCTATGTAAGTGTTTGTGAGTTAGTGTTTTGTTTGGTCAAGTGTATTAAGTCACATTGTTGTTGAATGATATTTACTTAGCTTTAGAGGATCAATTATTTTGGTAAGGAATCCTTATGTTTTATTCTATCATTTGAAAAGCAGTATGGCTTTCTGGTGGCGGAAAGCTTTAATGGTGGGGAGAATTGTCACACCAATTTTTTTTTTCAAGTCATGGTTTCGATCTAGTCCATTGAAAATACCAATACATTTATAGGGTGTTGGGTGAGATTAATTATGGGTTTTTAAATACCATATATGTATAATCACCTTAATTTGGGTTCCCCATTCCTTGTTTAGGAGTTTTGGGAGAAAGGGTCGTTACATCATGATTTGGGCCAACCGTGAGCTCATTTCCTCTTTTAAAAACCAAATTTTATTCTTTTATAACTCCTTGGTTTTTCAAATTTTTCACCCATTCAACTTCATACAGTTCCTCCACTGACATATTCAAACCACCATATCTTTTTGGACCCCTTAATAATTCACAATCATGGTGAATTTGGGTTACTTATTTAGGTAATGGGCCACCCCATGGGCCCATTTTCAGTGTTTTAAAAAATAATTTGGTTATTTTATATCCTTTTCATTCTGTAACATTTTTTGTGATTACACCACCCACTCGATGAAAAAATACTTATCTCCACTTCCATTATTGATTTTACCTATTTTGAGCTCACTAAAATCTCTTAGTAGGTCGAAATTTCTCTGGTTTACTTAAAACATCTAGACATGAGAAGGTAAATTGTTTCAATCGTAAGTCATTAAATTCCTACTATTTTCCCCAAAAATATTCTTTCCCTAGTTTATTAAGATCTTCGGATCCTCTCAAAGACGTTACAAGATATTAACTTCTCTCTAAGGTTGCAGATCCAATGGAAGATGAAGAGTTTTCTAGGTGGCAAGGTGAGATTCCTTCTCAATTCTCCTTCATCTTCCTCCTCCATTCATTATTTCATGGTTTTATAATCTCCAATAGTCATGATAGACCTCGGGTTCTGTTATCCTATTATTTTTTATGGTTTTTTTGATATTTTGGGTCTGTTCATCCTAGTTATAGGGTTTATAAACCCTCGTATGGTGATATTGGGTGTGCGTTTCCATTACGCCAAGGATTTGAGCTAGGATATCCCTTTCACATGCATTTATCATTTAAATTTCATCATTTTATTATTTTTAACATATGATATATATGATTATTATTGTTTTTCATCCATTGTATATTTTTCTTGGTGTGAAATAAGGTTGTTTAATCCTTGTTTTGTGAAATTTAAAGTTGTTTTGTTAAAAAAGTGCACACCAAGTGTTGGTTTAAATGTTTGGCTATCTTTTGAAACTATTTTGTGAGGTTTAAAATCTGGTTTATGGTATTTTGAACATGTTACAATATATATAATAAAATATGGCATGAAATTGGTGTTTTATTCCATGTAAACTTCTTAAAATAAATAGTTTTTTTAAAAAAAAGGGTATGTCCGGTGTTCAGTAAATTGTCCGGTTGGATTTTATGTGTGATCTCTGATTTAAAGTTTATTCGTTTGGATTTATAATTGAATTGGAAGAAATAAAAATATTATTTTTGGTTATTTTTATGGATTTCAAATTTTTATTTGATTTTAGAAAAAAATGGGTTTTGGATTACAACATGTTTTGGCCCGAGTTTCCGGAAAATGGCCCATTTGACATCCATATGAAAATGGTTGTGTTTTGAATATGTAACCTATGTGTTTTATGGTATTTATTAAATTTTTATGCTACTTTAAATGTTTTTATACATCACCTTAATAAATTTTAAATTATTACCTTTGTCAAATTATATTTTTGAGAAAGGCTTAAAGGCCCGTTTGACATTTGTTTTTCTTATAAAAATGGTTTCCAAGTTTATTTCATGTTCTATCTTTTAGGGAAATTTTATTGTTCATGAAAATGATTTATTAATTTATTTTGGGGATTCCAAATCTGTGTTTTTTTTATATTTATTGGATTGTATCCTTAAAAGATGATTTTTGAATGGATTTTATGTGCAAGGCCTCGTTACACTCCATGAAATTGTTTTACGAAACTTTTTAGTGGTTTATTGATTCATGAATGAAATGTGAAGCATGTTTGTGGGATGTTTGTGTGCTTATGGTTTGGGAATGATATTTTTATGTTAATTTTTTATTTGATAATATGTGTAACTTGATTTAGCACAGAATGGATTCCTAGTTATCTAGGTGGGTGGACGTGTACTAGTATGCTAGTGATCCCGTGGGGTTTGGCCCCTGTTTCATGTAGCATGTTTGAGGATGTCAGCAATAACTAGACCATGATGATAATGTTATTGACAGACCATTAGTTTATGGGTATTTTCCCAACTACTTTCTTGTCTGCATGAGAATGAATATTTATTATGGTTACTTTCACTGAGAAACGAGGTACCTGGGGGTCACAACTAATAATTGCCTAGGGGTGTTCTCGTGACTTGTGCTCATTGGATATTTTGTAATCACCATTGGAATACATTGTCTTTGGTAGGTAAATTTAGTAGTGTGTATTATTTATTTAAAAGTGTACATTATTTAAATAATACCTCTTGAAAACTATTTTAATTTTGAAGTTGCACCTCTTTGAAAATTTTTACTAGCTTTCTTGTTTATAAAACATGCATGTTTTTGTCTGGTAAATTTTTTCATAGCATTGGACCTCATTTGAAAAACATACATTTACATTTGAATTTAAAACATTAAATTGATGATTCATTTATTTTAAAGGATTTTCATTGGGAATAGAGTATCGGGCTAACCTTCTGAGTTTTAATACTCATGCCAATAGTCTTCTTCTATTTTTAGCCCTTGTGAGGGTTTCAGCTTGAGTTCGATCACATTGGGTGACATGTGATCATTATGATAGAGAGTGACCAGTACGTCACATGGAGTTATTTGGTTAACATGATTGGTCAGTTGAGTTGTTGATTTAGTTTTATTTTCATTTTCTTGTACAAATAATGTTCAGTTCAGTTTTTATATAAAGGTATTTTGGGCAGTCCATTTCGTTTAATTTTTTGTTTGATTGTTTATATATGGGATAACTCATTCCCTTGTGAACTCCATTGATTCTCACGATGCTTTTCTCCATCTCGGGAGGATCGGTAACGCCTCTGGGGACTTGTCACGGGCTGGCCCTTGTGACAAGTTTAGGGTCGACTCGGGCTGGTTTCTGACACACAAGGACAACAACTATAATAAATTTATTTTTATTAGTATTTAGAATCTACTTTTAACATGAGGTAGGTGTTTAATAATTCCATTTTATGGTATTTGTTATTTATCATACTCATTGATTGATATTTTCT